>CM076664.1:18273770-18378770 GCA_038496675.1 Rachycentron canadum
TAATAATAATAACGCCGGCGACTGTAACTCGTCCTGATTAAGTTTAACTTCTTGGGTCTAATATTATAGTGTTTAGGTTGTTGCACGTTCGTATATCCGCGCGGTTTAATGATAATCCTGATCCTCCGTCTCCTACCGAGGTAACTCCCCTCCCCCACGCCGGCTCTCGCTCTTTCATTCCTGCCTGTGACGCGGAGCCTCACTGGGCATGCGGGAAGTGAGTGAACCGGTGGATGGGGGCGCTGCAGAGTCGAACAGGCCGGTCCCTGCGATACAATCTGCCGAGAGAGGGGGGTGCAGGAAAAAAACCAACTGGGTAGGTCGGTCTTTGTTTCTGGCTAGGAGGAAAAACCAAGAGACGTTGCGACCGGTGAGGATTCAAACATCACCTTTCACCACTTGTGTAAGTGAAGTATAATTTTGTCACCAGACGAGGGGACTTTTGTCCGTGTTTCACGCTGCTGTTCGGGGAAAGATGAGCTTGTATTGAGTGGTTTTTGTTTGAGAAAAAGACGAGACCGACATTACAGTGCCGCTGCTGTGGCGCGACAGTGCAATGAATGAAATTTGTTTTTGGAAATGTACTGAGAGCGGAGCACTGAGCCAAGGGTACGGGAGGCGCGTTGGATCAATCAGCTCCGGCGATGGGTGATGCTCTTACCGCCGCATCTGGATTAACATCTCCGCAAACAACACATTTTTCTGCCTAATTGGCCTGGGAGAGCATGGCCGGCTAGGCTAACTCAACTAGCCCGTTAGCATGCTAGCGACCGTCCGTCTTGTAGGCTTTTTACCCAACAGGGTAGTGTTGAGTCGGGCTGCGGTTCTTTGTAGTTTTACCTTAAATTGAGGGTCGTTTCACGGCGGAGTCGGTTCTCCAATGAATATCACTAAACCAGTGATACTTTATGAGAGACGAGAGGTTGAATTGTTGTGTTTTAATTGTCACAATTTTGCGTTAACTATAAAACCCGACAAGGCCCGGCTAACGTTAGCAAAGCTAGGAGTGCTAATAATAGCTAACACAAGAGTTGTTTGTTTGTAAATGTAAACACTGTAACAACTGGACTGACACTAAGTTTTTACTTTTGTCAGCTGTTTTCTCATCGATGTTCACACGTCTGTCTGTATCAGGTCGGGTTGTACCTTTATTGAGATTAAGTGAATCGAAAGCTTTTTTTTTTTTTTTTTTTTTAAACTGTAGTTTTGACAGTTTATGGTGACCCCTTGGTGACCCATGTGTCTGTAGAGTCTACATCTAGTTTGGACAGTCGCATCCTGTTACTGTCTGACTCAGATACGTGTTGTTAGTGTTAAGTCTTGTTCATTACTGAAACTGACGGTCACAATTTGAAAAAACAATGGTTCAAGATCTGGCATATTTAAAAGGACAACTCACCCCAAAACTCGTGCATCCATCCATATGTTGAGATGTGATTAGTTGTGCTTTAAAGGTGTTGGTCGCAGTTCATGCTGAACAATGGTCCTTGGTGTGTGGTTTGCTTTTTGTAAATTGACAAACATTAAACACATCGGCAGCATCACTTTCCAACATGCACTGTGCCCCACTGACCCCATTGAGGCTCACACCACCCAGTGTTTTCACTGTTGACAACTGAAAATGATTTGGTTTATCTGCAATAGTTTTGATCGTGTAATTGTTGCAGTCAGGTTACTAGGCCTTTGTACTTGAAAAAGATCTCTGACTGCAGCTCCTAAGATGTGTCAATCTGCGCCTGGTTTTGGACTATAGATCGAATGAAACAAGCAACTTGAAGACATCATCCTTACTTTTTAGGAAATTTGAGTGATAATTTTCACTCTGGATATTTTAAGATAAAGGAGAATAGTAAATAGTGAAAACATGCTGCAGGGATTGATCAGAGATGAGTGTAAGTATTGTTTGAAACAGACGCAGTGGTTGAGTTTTTTAGACGTGTTGAGCTGCTAAGTCTCAAAGAGCTTGTTGTAGTAAGCTTTGGCTGGTAGATCCAGGCCACAGCAGTTCACAGCCGGTCTTGTCTGGTAAATTTGTGCTGTTAATACATCTTACTTGTCTTACTTATCTTAAATTAACATGCTTATCATAAAATAACCAAATTTGGCTGTTGTTTAGATTATTCTAAGATTTCATGTCAGAGAAATGTTTTTGAAGTGAATTTATAAACACATTCACTCTTCACTCTCCAGACACACAGATTTTTTGACCTAAATTCCCATTCTTCTCTCTTCCCAGGGTCCTTGCTGCTGCCCCACATTCCCAGTTTCTCCCTGAGAGATGTCCACTCCGGACCCCCCGATGGGAGGGACACCTCGGCCTGGTCCCTCCCCAGGCCCAGGGCCATCTCCAGGAGGCATGATGGGTCCGAGCCCAGGTCCCTCACCAGGTTCAGCCCACAGCATGATGGGGCCCAGCCCGGGACCTCCTGGATCTGGACACCCCCACCCTCCACAGGGACCCTCAGGATATCCTCAGGACAACATGCACCAGCTGCACAAAGTAATTTATTCTCATTTCTTTGTTTTCCCTGCCTTCATTAATCTATTTTCCTCTCAGGTTTACACTGACTAACATTTATTTATTTATTTTTTTTGTCACAGTGCATTAACAACTAACTCACGTGTTAGCTATTTATATTGTAACTGCCTGCACATGAGGTGTGTTATTGACAGTCTTAATCTAAATATCTGACATCTGTTACAAGACAGTTTACACATTATGATTGTATCAATTATATTTGTAGATTTGATTTATTCATGATTGTTCTGCATCTTTTAATCAGCCCATGGAAGCCATGCATGAGAAGGGAATGCCTGATGACCCTCGCTATGGCCAGATGAAGGGCATGGGCATGAGACCAGGGGGTCACAGTGGTATGGGACCCCCTCCGAGCCCCATGGACCAACATTCCCAAGGTAACAAATTTAGAATATCTTATTTTATGTGGCCTATACTGAAGGTTCTCACTAGAAAGAACGAACAGGACTAAATACTATGTATTCTTGTCTAAATATCTTTGTATTGTGTTGGCAGTTTGAATCCTCAGATAACTTAAGTTGTATGCATATCAACACACAATGGGTGAAGAAAGACTGAAATTAAGGCTTTCCCTTTTGTCCCATAAAAGCCCCATAAAGGATGAACCAATATTTCTTTTACATAGACATAGTGTATGAGGAACAAGTGTAGTGTGTGTGGGAACCCGTCTATCAGGTTCCTCCTCTTGTGTTGCTGCCTGTACTGCACTGTGAGCAGACAGTAGTGGGGAGGATGACATGAGGGGCGGGGCTGAGGGGTTTTCCCTCTCAGACAACAACAAAGAAAGCTGTACCTACAAATCCACAGTCAGTTAGCAAAAGAAGAGTGATACACTCACACGAGCAATAAGATGACATGACAGCAGTTAGAGCTGATGTTGAGACGGTACAAGATCTAAGTGAGGTAAAAAGCATTTTGTACTGAGTCGTTTTCTGTTATGTGTTTGGACAGTGTCTGAATTATTACTGGTAAATATGGCTTAGTTTTTAAAAACGTACTTACAACAAAGTATGAATCTTTTCTTTTTTCTTTTCTCTTTTCTTTCTTTTTTGTGTTTGTTTGCATACCCTTTATGTATCTGTTCTGTGTTCCCCAGGTTACCCCTCGCCATTGGGTGGATCAGAGCATGCACCAAGCCCCATACCAGCCAATGGCCCGCCCTCTGGCCCCATGATGCCTGGAGGACCCTCTGGTCCTGGGTCTGGTCCTATGGAGGGAGGTGGTGACCCTAATCAGGGCATGGGTCAACCCAACCGTGGCGGTCCACAGGGTCCAGGTGGACCAGGTGGTGCAGGAGGTGGACCTGGAGGTGCAGGTGGACCCACTCCTTTCAACCAGAACCAGCTGCACCAGCTCAGGGCCCAGATTATGGCTTACAAGATGCTGGCACGTAGTCAGCCCCTACCAGAGCACTTGCAGATGGCTGTGCAGGGCAAGAGGCCCATGCCAGGGATGCAGCAACAGCCGATGCCCAACATGCCGCCCTCTACAGGACCTGGAGGTGGACCCGGGGCTGGGCCGGGACCAGCTCAGGCTAACTACAACAGACCACATGGTGAGTTAAGGAAGGATGCCAGGTAGCCTATTTAGTGTAGTTTTGTAATCTTTTTTACAAAAGATTTAAACAATGAAAGCAAAATATATGACAGCTCAACAGAGACCCCTGGTGGCTGAAAAGGATTTTCTTTGTCTTTAGCCACTGAAAAATTTAAGTTTCTTATATTAAGGTGTGACTTGTTTCAGGCATGGTAGGTCCCAATATGGCGCCTCCTGGACCTGCAGGAGTTCCCCCAGGTATGCAAGGTCAGCCTACCAATGGACCCCCTAAACCTTGGCCTGAAGGACCAATGGTGAATGCTGCTGCTCCATCCAACCCTCCCCAGAAGCTGATTCCACCTCAGCCTACTGGCAGACCCTCCCCTGCTCCTCCCTCTGTTCCTCCTGCTGCCTCCCCAGTAATGCCCCCTCAGACACAGTCCCCAGGACAGCCTGCCCAGCCTCCACCCATGATGCTACACCAGAAGCAGAACCGCATAACCCCCATTCAAAAACCCCGTGGGCTGGACCCAGTGGAGATCCTCCAGGAGAGAGAATATAGGTAAGACACAGTTGTGCTAAATTATATGACGTGTCTTTCACCATGCTATGTTAGTATTTTATTTATTATATTGTGTGAATTCTTATTTTTCTATGCATTTTTATAAGCATGTAGTATTATCAAATGCCACATACCAGAGCTTTAATAGCCAAAACTAGCTAATTGCTAAGCCCTTGGATCAGTCTTTATACAAATATACACAGCTCAACAGGAAAACATACAGCAGACATCAACACTACACACAAACATCAATATAATTTAAAAGCCATAACTACGCATCTGGTCCTTTATTTTCAAAAGAGTTTTGTGAAAAAGTAGTTCAACATCTTGAGCCTCTGATTAAAGTTTAATGCTGGCAGAGATAGTAATGTACTGCAACAGATGAATGGAGACTAATAAACTAGTTCAATACAATACAGCTATGGAAGACAACCTGCTGCAGGGCATGATGCTGATAAATGATTTATATATTACATATGAAATGAAGAGACCAATAACTGAACCCTGTTTCTGTTTTTCCTAAGATTACTTCTTTGTGTTATTAACACGCAAACCATTAATCAGAGAAACTTTCATGTATCATGGTTCAGTGATTGGGAGAAACATATAACATAACATAAACATAAAGATGTTCAATGTATACTTCTTTTACCACTAATGTCTTAATTCAAATTCCTGATCACCTGCAAGGGCAGAAAAACAATCCTTCAAATTTGTGGTCATTAAAATTTTTCAATATAATTTTCAGGCTGCAGGCCCGTATTGCTCACCGTATCCAGGAGCTGGAGAACCTGCCCGGCTCTCTAGCTGGTGACCTGCGAACCAAAGCCACCATCGAGCTCAAGGCCCTGAGGCTGCTTAACTTCCAGAGACAGGTAGAAATATAAAAAGTTGTAGCATTTACTGCGTTGTTCTTATTTCAGGACTCCAGCTGCCATTCTTGGCTTGTCAATGTCTCTCCTGTGGAATATATAGTCATATGTTGACTTTTTTTGTGCCTGCAGCTGCGTCAGGAGGTTGTGGTTTGCATGCGGCGTGACACTGCTTTGGAAACGGCTCTTAACGCCAAGGCCTACAAGCGCAGCAAACGTCAGTCTCTACGTGAGGCTCGCATCACTGAGAAGCTTGAGAAACAGCAGAAGATTGAACAGGAGCGGAAACGTCGTCAAAAACACCAGGTATCAGTGGGATTCAGTTGATTGTTTCTCTAATTTCATGATTATATTTAATTAAACCATGGTCTGTTTTAGCTGTGGCTTTGGTTTGTTTGTCTGGAAAATAAAACAGACTGACCCAAGACAGCACAACAATGAGTGATTGTATTTCTTAACAGAGGAAACTCAGACAGTTTAAAGAGGAGAAAATGACTTGAACAGTTTAATAATAGTGGTGTATTTGTCTATTCTTCTGTTGATAGGAATACCTCAACAGCATCCTGCAGCATGCCAAGGACTTTAAGGAGTACCACCGCTCCATCACTGCAAAGATCCAGAAGGCCACCAAAGCTGTCGCCACCTATCACGCCAACACTGAGCGCGAGCAGAAGAAAGAGAATGAGCGCATTGAAAAGGAGAGAATGCGGAGGCTCATGGTGAGACTCAGATCTATTGAGGAGATGCTTAAGCACAGTATCAGTGTGCATATTTACATCCAGCAACAGCATCTGACCTCTCTGTGAATCTGTCTCCAGGCTGAAGATGAGGAAGGTTACCGTAAACTTATCGACCAGAAGAAAGACAAGCGTCTGGCCTACCTGCTGCAGCAGACAGACGAATACGTGGCCAACCTCACTGAGTTGGTGCGTGCCCACAAAGCCGCACAAGCTCTCAAAGAGAAGAAAAAGAAGAAGAAAAAGAAGGTAAATGTATGTAGTGGGCATTCGCAATGTGGCGCTTTGTTGATTTTTAATTGCATTTTTTTTACGTGTAATTAAAATATCCATGTTTTCAGAAGCCAGAGGCTGCAGAAGGTGGTGCTCCTGCTCTGGGACCTGATGGAGAGGTGAGTTTGAAAGAAGAAAACTTCACCTATATTCAACAGTATTTGATTAAGATTTCATGTTTTATCATCTGAATGTGCATCACTGTGTTTTTGGTTGCAGTGTCACTAATGTTGTTTTTCTCTCATTTTAATTTCTTCTCAGCCTTTAGATGAAACCAGTCAAATGAGTGACCTTCCAGTGAAGGTCATCCATGTTGACAGTGGAAAGATCCTGACTGGGGTAGATGCACCTAAGGCAGGCCAACTGGAGGCCTGGCTTGAAATGAACCCTGGGTAAGTTTCATAACTTTTACAAAAGAAATAATCACGTTGGTTGATTATAGAAACTGACACTTCATCCACAGTAAAGTCTTTTGTTTTGATGCTGTCACAACAATGAGATGGGAAGCAATTCAATGAAAACAGACCAGAGTTACATAAATAAAAGCCAAACTCTGTTGTAATGAATAACGATTGTCCTTCATAGAACAGAGAAGATGGAGCTGTTTTATCTGTTTTTAACTTTGTCAAAAACATTTTGTTTTGTTCAGATATGAAGTAGCGCCGCGTTCAGACAGTGAAGATAGTGGCTCAGAAGAAGAGGAGGAGGAGGAGGTATATAACTATATGAAAGCAGATTGTTCACTTGTAGTTTTCTTGCAGACAGTTTCTAAACCCCACCCACTCCTTGTTTTTTTTTTTTGTTTTTTTTTTGTCTGACAGGAGGAAGAGGAGGAGCAACCTCATCCCTCTGCAGCTGCAACAGAGGAGAAGAAGAAGATTCCTGACCCTGACAGTGAAGATGTATCTGAAGTGGATGTCCGGCACATCATTGAGTAAGATGGAGCCACTTGGATTTTTGTGTTTTGTCCCTGTTCCAGTGTCATCTTTGTTGCCAATAAATGAATCTAAAGTATCAACATCATGATTAAGTCTTAGAAAATATACAGTTTATTCATTTTTATCTTAATGTTCTCTGTCTGTATCTTGTAGTTTATTTTATTTGCTGTTTTTCATCTACACAAAATATCTCACTGTATTTTATCTCTCCCTCTTTCACCACCTCAGACACGCCAAGCAGGACGTAGATGATGAGTACAGTAATGCAAGTTTCAACCGAGGCCTGCAGTCCTACTACGCTGTGGCTCATGCTGTCACTGAGAAGGTGGAGAGACAGTCCTCACTGCTGGTCAATGGGCAACTCAAGCAATACCAGGTACACATCCCAAACCCACTGGGAAGAGGAGAGTAACTTGTAAAGTTAATGTGGTGACTGGAACCTCATGTGATTTTTATCAGTATCTTGCTGTCTTAAATACACCTCGATTTTTAGTGAACTGAAGCTAATGGTGACACTTCTCTGCTCAGATTAAAGGTCTGGAGTGGCTGGTGTCACTTTACAACAACAACTTGAATGGCATCCTGGCTGATGAGATGGGTTTAGGAAAAACCATCCAGACCATTGCCCTTATCACTTACCTCATGGAGTACAAGCGCCTCAACGGGCCCTTCCTCATCATTGTACCTCTCTCGTGAGTCCCAACACCTCTTTCTCAGTTTCCTGTGGCCTTATCTTATATGAACACAAAAGCAATTCATTCTTTTAAAGAAAACGTGAAGACTGTTTTTTCCCTCTATGTTGAGTAGAGTTTTTTTTACTAACATTGTGTCTATTGTTTTTAGAACTCTGTCAAACTGGGTCTATGAGTTTGATAAGTGGGCGCCATCTGTCGTGAAGGTCTCTTACAAGGTCAGTGGCACCTACTTGGACATTCTGGCAGTTACTTTTTGTCACAACAAAAGATGTTTGCAACCCATGATCAGTTATTGTTCAGATGTTTTATACATGGCTTTATAAATAAATGGAAATCAATTCTGTTAACTTCCAGGGCTCTCCAGCTGCTCGTCGTTCATTTGTTCCCATCTTGCGCAGTGGCAAGTTCAACGTGCTGCTCACCACATACGAGTACATTATCAAAGACAAACAAGTGCTAGCAAAGGTAATGAAACATCCTCATATGTATTTTGCGGGTTATATTCCCCAGGCCCATATTAATTAATGCATCTGAATCTTAGTCATGAAGTTCTTTCTAATTTCTAAATGCACTATATTTTGTCCCAAAGCTCCGTTGGAAGTATATGATTGTGGATGAGGGCCATCGTATGAAGAATCACCACTGTAAGCTGACCCAGGTCCTAAACACGCACTACTTGGCCCCTCGGCGCCTGCTGCTCACAGGTACTCCACTGCAGAACAAGCTACCTGAGCTCTGGGCCCTGCTCAACTTCCTCCTGCCCACCATCTTCAAAAGCTGCAGCACCTTCGAACAGTGGTTCAATGCCCCCTTTGCCATGACTGGAGAGAAGGTGATAAACATACCTGATGATGATATTATCAAATAGACGTTGTTACATGAGTGGCCATTAAATGTCTTTTGGATTCTGTATATATCCTCCTCATTCTTCTTTTACTTTTTACTTAAGGTTGACCTGAATGAGGAAGAGACCATCCTGATCATTCGACGTTTACACAAGGTACTCCGACCTTTCTTGTTGCGCCGACTCAAGAAAGAAGTGGAGGCCCAGCTGCCCGAGAAGGTCAGACCACATTCAGATTTATTTCCCTTGCTTGTTATTCTTTTTTTTTATTGATTTATTTATTTTATTGATCATTCTCATGATTGATTAATGATAAAACTGGACATGCTATATTGTTTTTTTTTTAATGAAAATTATCAAATTTGTTTTATTTTTTTCTGTTTACTTTTATCTAGTTCCTGTTTTTTCATTTTATTGCCATTAACTCATCTATTTAGCCATATAGTTACTGTTTTAGCTGTTTGACTTGACATTTCACCACCAGCCAGTTCTATTACTTTATTTTCTCTTCTTGCTTGCTGTTTTTTTTCACACTCAATTGCAACATGTTGTGACAGTTGACACAAATATTGTTAAGTAAATAATCTTCAACTCATTGTTTTTAGTTCAACTGTTTCTCCATACCTTTCTCTCTTCTCTGTTCACTTGCCAACAAAATTGCATTTACCCATTCCTGCAACATGTTGTGACAAACTTTACACAAGTGTGTGGATACATTTTTAAAAAATCATACAGTATAATATAACATTTGGTGGTTTCTTTATTGTTGGTTTTTAGGTGGAGTATGTGATAAAGTGCGACATGTCAGCCTTGCAGAGGGTTTTGTACAGACACATGCAGGCCAAGGGAGTCCTGCTCACAGATGGGTCAGAAAAAGACAAGAAGGTAAGAAAGAAGTTCATTTCTGTAAATTTCTAGTACAATGAATTTTATTTCAAAGTTTAAAATAACTGTAAACTAACGGGTGGAGTTTTCCGTTGTTTTTTTTTGTTTGTTTGTTTTTTTTTTGTTTTGTTTTGGGGGGGTTTTCACTTCCAGGGTAAAGGAGGCACGAAGACCCTGATGAACACTATCATGCAACTGAGAAAGATTTGCAACCACCCCTACATGTTCCAGCACATTGAGGTACTTAACCAGGCTGTTAAAATAAGAGTATAAATTAACAGTAGTAGTAAAAAAGTTCACTGAACAAGTAAAGCAGTTTACATGAATGCAGAGAAGTTCAAATTCTGCTTGTTTGTTTTGTTTCACAGGAGTCTTTCTCTGAGCATCTTGGTTATTCTGGTGGAATAGTGACTGGGTATGTAAAGCTTGAAATTGTGTGTTTGAACAGCCGACGTGTCTTGTGTAGCTGTTGATTTACGCAGCATACTGGCTGGTTCTTGCTCATATTATTCCTCTGCATGTCCAGACCTGACCTGTACCGCTCCTCTGGGAAGTTTGAGCTGCTGGATCGTATCCTGCCGAAGCTGAGGGCCACCAACCACAAAGTGCTGCTCTTTTGTCAAATGACCTCACTCATGACTATCATGGAGGACTACTTTGCATACCGCAACTTCAAGTACTTGCGTCTGGATGGTGAGGCACCTTTGACAAATACCAACATTTGGCTCTTATCTGTTTGCCATCGCCTTTCTCCAACATTTTACTGCTTATTTTCACAATACAACAAAGAAAGAGCAAGTATTTTTATGATTTCTTTTAAGTTTTTAATATCAACAGATGTTATAAAATGGGATCCATTTTTTTAACACTACTCTTTTCCCCTCGCTTAGGAACCACCAAGGCAGAGGACCGTGGCATGCTGCTGAAGACATTCAATGACCCAGCCTCTGAGTACTTTGTGTTCCTCCTCAGTACCAGGGCAGGAGGCCTGGGCCTCAACCTGCAGTCTGCTGACACTGTCATCATCTTTGACAGCGACTGGAACCCACATCAGGTAAAAATATGTCAGCATCAACACAAGTCTCAGTTATGGTACTATATTCAGCAACACAGGGTTTTTTGAGGGCTCATCAGACGTAAACTCATAGTATTTTCTATAGGCACCACACACAATCCCTTCTCCAAAACTAATCATGTGTTTGTCCTTCTACAGGACTTGCAGGCCCAGGACAGAGCCCACCGTATCGGCCAGCAGAATGAGGTGCGCGTGCTCCGCCTCTGCACCGTCAACAGCGTGGAGGAAAAGATCCTGGCAGCAGCCAAGTACAAGCTGAACGTGGACCAGAAAGTCATCCAGGCCGGCATGTTTGACCAGAAGTCCTCAGGCTATGAACGTCGGGCCTTCTTACAGGCCATTCTGGAGCACGAGGAGCAGGACGAGGTCGGGGCTCGAGGAGGCTGCCGCACTAGGGGGGCGTGGGTGGGTGTGATCTGAACCTGTTCCAACATCGCCCACCCACCCACATCCGCCTGTGCGCTGCCCCACCTCTTCATTCTCTCCTTTTTTTCTCCTCTTCTGTCTCTTTTCCTTACTTCCCTATTTTCTCAGGATTTGTGAGCTTTCATCAATCCAGACTTCTCCTTTTCTCCCTTATGTATTTCTGCTTCTGCACAAACCTTTGATGGTTAATATGATACTTTATCTCTTACACTATTACAAACGCTTTTCCCTTTTTATTCCTTCTTTTTTCCTTTTTCTGCTGTTGACTTTTGCAAGAACATGCTTGCTTTTTTTACACTTAATCACCGTTAATAGGTTTTAGTAGTGACGACTGAAACAGTTGAATCTGCAAAGCTGTAATGTGAAGCTGTAAAGACTTACAAGTGATCTGTGAATGCCTACATTAAGTCTATATATACATAGATTTACTTTTTGTTTTCCTTTGTGTAAATGAGTCATTAGATCAGAGGCTTGGCTCTGAGGCACCACATAAATCTGCCGTTAGCCTCTTCTTACTCACTCTGTCTCATTCATCAATAGGAGGAAGACGAAGTGCCTGACGATGAGACCGTCAATCAGATGATTGCCAGAAGTGAAGAAGAGTTTGAACAGTTCATGGTTAGTCCCAGTCCCACTGCAGTTATTTGATCATGTGTAATTTTACAGTCTGAATGAACCAACTTCCTGACGTGTCCTTTCTAGCGCATGGATCTAGACAGACGTCGCGAGGAAGCCCGCAACCCTAAGAGGAAACCTCGTCTGATGGAGGAGGATGATCTGCCCGGCTGGATTTTGAAAGATGACGCTGAGGTTGAGAGGCTAACTTGTGAAGAGGAGGAGGAGAAGATGTTTGGCAGAGGATCCCGCCAACGGAAGGAGGTGGACTACAGTGACTCGCTCACTGAGAAACAATGGCTTAAGGTGGGATGTTATCATTGTTAGCTGTTAGAAAATAAAACTTTTCATTTGAAAAAGCAACTTGGTAAACTATTGACTGTCTGACCTGATCTCTCCTCCCCACAGGCCATAGAGGAGGGTAATCTTGAGGACATCGAGGAGGAAGTGCGCCACAAAAAGACAACCAGAAAGCGCAAGAGAGACCGTGACCACGATGGCGGCCCTGCCACACCCAGCTCCAGTGGTGGTCGAGGGCGGGACAAGGACGATGAAGTGAAGAAAGCAAAGAAACGTGGTCGCCCGCCTGCAGAGAAACTCTCTCCCAACCCTCCGTCCCTCACTAAGAAGATGAAGAAGATTGTTGATGCCGTCATCAAATACAAGGATGGGTGAGGACATGACTGCTTCACTGCAAGATTACCATTAGCAGCAATGATGTACATTACTACATCTGTAATCTACTGAGTGGTCATTTAAAAACACTCACAGTGATGCATACTAACCCCACAGCTTCCCTCTCTTTATAGTAATGGGCGACAGCTGAGTGAAGTCTTCATCCAGCTGCCTTCTCGCAAAGAGCTGCCTGAGTACTACGAGCTGATCCGCAAACCTGTGGACTTCAGAAAGATCAAGGTATGGGGAAGAAAAACGACTTTCCATTTATTCTTTCTCATCTTATTATCAACTGTGTGTGTTTCACTGCTGCTACTTCTTCTTCACTCCATCCACCAGGAGCGGATCCGCAGCCATAAGTACCGCAGCCTGAACGACCTGGAGAAGGACGTGATGCTGCTGTGTCAAAATGCCCAGACGTTCAACCTGGAGGGGTCTCTGGTGAGTTCAGCCAGGAGAACTTGTGATGAACATGTACAACACATGAGTGATCATGTGTTGTACACGTTCATCACAAATTCACCATCATTTCCAAGAAGTCAGTGTCAGGAGCCCCTGTTTGTGTATAATCTCTAACTTTGACTCTGTGTGAACATTTCAGATCTATGAGGACTCCATCGTGCTGCAGTCTGTCTTCACCAGCGTGAGACAGAAGATCGAGAAGGAGGACGAGAGTGAAGGAGAGGAAAGTGAGGAAGAGGAGGAAGAGGTAGACGAAGGCTCTGAGTCTGAATGTAAGTATCAGTAATTTTTCACTAAATTAGTGATGCTTGTACAGTGTCAGCTGGGGACAGGCACTGTGATGTTTTTTTTTTTTTTTTTTTTTTCCCCATCAGCTCGCTCAGTGAAAGTGAAGATTAAGCTGAGTCGGAAAGAAAAGGGGGATCGTGGAGGAAAAGGACAACGACGGAGGGGCCGTGGTGCCCGAGCAAAACCTGTGGTGAGCGACGACGACAGTGAAGAGGAACAGGAAGAGGTGAGAGGAGACATTCACCCACAGGAGAAAAATGCGGTTAATTAAGTAAAGAATTTACAGTGGCCTAACAGGATGAGCATGTTCACATTGAATACATGAAGCCATTTTTAGTTTATGGAAAGTGTATGAAATTTTGTGTGTTTAGTATTTAGTAGCCCTAATTCGCTTTGCCTCTTTGCTTGATATGAATAACAATAGTAAATTTGTGTGTCTGTTGTGTTTTCAGGAGCGTTCGGCCAGTGGCAGCGAGGACGACTGAAGTGAACCACTCCTGATCGGACCAATGGCCCACTGAGCCCCTTACTGGACTTTATATATTTTACTTAGATACAGCAGGGAGTCAGTGGAAAAGGCCTAGTTTTACCTAGATGAGCTGATTTTTAGTGAGACAATTGTATTCTCATTAAAGTATACCATTAATTAAAAACCAATAAAAAAAACTAAAATATTAAAGATATGAACGATCCACTTCCATATTTAAACCATTTTTCCCAGTATGAGTAGTAGTGTCTCTTTGCCTTTTTGATTTCTCCTGTAAGTGGAAAATTGACAGAGTCTGAAGTATAGACTGATCGTGGGCCATTAAGACAGCAAACTGTTTTTTTTAAATGGTATTAATTTTGTCGTCTTTTACTTTGAAACAAAGCCTACATGTGAACCAGGAGTCACTGCTTCCCCCCCCCCCCCCCGAGTCCCCTTTTTGAATGCATGTCGTGCGTGTCTGTGGAAATGCACCTGGATGTGTCTTCGCTATTATCTCTGTGTTTAATTTAAGACTACAAGCGGGATCACGGTACATCCCACCCTGCAGCCCCTCCCTCTCAGGTTGTGTATGTAAATGGGGGAGGGAAGGATAGGACCATTTTCTCGTGTCGGTGTCACTGGATTCCAAAAAGTACAATAAAGGCATCTCATAATTAATCTGGTGGCTTCACTCTTTATGTCCATGCACACAGTTATTAACTGCACTCATCACATCTGGACACTAGGTGGACACCTGAGAACAGCTGTGTACTTCACCTCTGCCCTCAGTTCTAATGTTGCAACAAGCTTCCTCAGCCATTATGTCTGATGTATTTCAGAGGTTATCGTAGACACTGAGTCTGTCAAATCAAAGCAACTAAACATAGTTAATGTGAAAATATTGAATTTGATCCAAAGTGCATTTACTAACTCACTTAATAATATTAAAATGGGCACCAGTCAGTGAGTGGGCACTACATGAATCAGTAGTAAACATGGTGGAAACTGATGTTAAACTGTAGACAACAGTCACAGCAGATGACTATAAAGCTGGAACATTGTTTTTCTATTCATAATTAAAAGCAAAGGTCATTTGCTCTCATAACATCAACTTTGTATTGTCATGTGTTCACTTCATCTGTGCTGCCCCTCAATAATCCAAACAATCAACTCCAGCAGGTTTAAAATCAGTTGAGACAACATTTAATTTCCCAGATTTTAAGCTGTTGTTACGAATATTGTCTGGACCGATAATATCTGACTGTGCCAGTTGTATTGTTCCTAAACAGCCTTTCACCTGTCAGTTCATCATGAGGTTCACATGTCATAGACTATCAGCAGCAGCAGTCACACAGTAAACTACTCAAGGCGAGGGTGATCATTAAACTCGTGTTTTCTTCTTCTTTGCTTTGGTTTTCTCTGTCTGACAACTTCCCCCTAAAGTTTCTTTCAAAATAAAACTGAATTCCACATTAAAGTATGCTGAATGTGTCAGCTGCTCCAAAAGCATTTAAACCAAATTCAACCATGAAGACTCTTTATGCCTCTTTCGCTCACATTCTCTCTCCCACTCTCACCTTGTCAGCTGACTTCAGGTGTTTCCTGTAACCAATCAGATTTTGCTACAATCTTAACGAGCCAATCATGTTGTTGCTGTCAAACTGTTCTCCAGTCTTCACATCCAGTACCAGGTCGAGCTCATCAGAGTCCAGTCAATGTCACATCCAGATGTTCAGATTTCCCTTCTTCCCGTCACCTACACCACCAGTGTCTAGAGTCCAGATGGGTTTTCTACACTGCACAGCCTGACCCTTCTTTTAAAAAACAATGACATTACAATATGGTTTGATCACCAAAGGCTATCACATCTCTCACTTTTCTTTCAAGGTTTAGGAGTAATCTCTCTCTCTCTCTCTCTCTCTCACTCTATTTTTCTAGACAACAATTCATCCAATCAACTTCAAACTCAATGTGTTTATTGCTGAGAAGGAACTCCTGTGAAACTCTTTAGATTAGGTTTTAAGAAATAACCTAAGGGAGCACGAATGGAGGAGATCTGTGAAAACGGAAGTGTTTACGAGCTTCATTGGAGACGGAACAGACATCAACAGCTTTTTTCACTCATTCCAAAAGAATGACTGAATCAGCTCCTCACCATCACAAACACACCTTCCTCAGTGTGAAGCTGGTGGCAGCATCAGGCTGTGGAGACACTGCAGCAGGTCCTGAAAGAATAAAATAAATCCAGAAACCAGCCACATATGGGGGGGATTTGTTTTCCCAGAGAGATAAATTTAAATGAGAAAAATTGGATTGAGGACTTTGTGGAAACACCTCATCCTGACTCTCTTTGACCGTGTGACACGCCCACATCTTTCCCTCCCTCATGTCATTTTGTCAGCACCAAGGGGCACATGCCCCAACACCTATACAAACATGAGGGGTTATATCTACCATGAATCTGCTGTGTGGGTGATTTCTCATGGGTTGTTTGAGTTTTGGAGGAGCAGCCTGCCCTCTGCATGATTCTCCCTGCAGACTCATTTTGTTGTGTGAGTGTGTGTTTGTACAGTTGTGGTTGTAATTATTGTCATTTTTAACAATAAATATTTTACATGCAAAACCTACTCACCTGTATCTGGATCTGAACTACATCTAACCTGTCCTTGACTTCATGATAGAAACTAACAAGGACAACACTTTCTTCAGCCATTTCCCCCCTTTTATCATTTCACTCCCTTTCAACACAGCATCAATCTTATCTTCTTTTCCAGGCCAAGGTTAGGACTGCGAATATAACTTCACCCAAGAAAGAACTTATTTACTGAGCTGCGCTCCCTGTCTATGAGCCACAATGACACTCAGACAGCCAAAGGCTGTGTCACTGTGCTGGCAGGTGGCATTTTCAGGGGATGATTGATAGAATAAATTTATGTCTGAAATATTTAACAGAAGAAAGCTTTCTTTCTTTATCCTCTGTTGGCTCTGCTGCAGGAGCATAACTCCCTCACACACAAAAAAACGAGTTCCTCCTGCCTGGCCGTAATGTTTGATGAACAAAACCCAAAAACACGCTTAACTGCATCTGGAACTGGATTTGACCTTTGGTGGAAGACAGAGACAGTTTACAGACAGTTGTTGCAGCCAACACAGTGTTTCTTGGTAGTAACTGTGAGCTGGGTTGTGTGTGTGTGTGTGTGTGTGTGTGTGTGTGTGTGTGTGTGTGTGTGGGAGGTTATACTGGAAGAACCGGTAAGTGTTTACACAGGCTGAGGTGGGGAGGTTGATATTGTGCATAATGAAAGCAGGAAACCCAGTCAGTTATAGTAAAGGGCTGTGCTCTGCTCTCTGGAGAATAAAAGAAAGTTAACCTCACATACACTTCAGTTTCTATTGATGCTTTCTCTGTCATGAGTTTCCACCGCTCTGCAGTGTGACCTATCTGTCTGATCAGCGATTCATAGTGGTGGGGGAGAAGGAAGTGGACGGGGGAGGACAGGGGGACTCCCGGTGATCAGAGAACACTTCATTGTAAATTTAGAGGTTGACTGTGACACACTTTAGAAAACTTTTTGTGTCTCACAGCCACTCACCCAGAGAAGGACCCAATTTTAGCTGGTGGCCTGAAAATTCCTTGTCAGTTCTTATTAAATGCACCCTAATGTACAGTGGGGTCAGAGGCACCGGACAGAGACGATACCACTTTGGTATCAGACAGACTGTATGGATGTGGAGAATTGATAGTTTGATCATAATTTGTAGCCTGTGTTTAAATCAGTGTCTTTCTTTTCTTATGGACAGTAACTTGGCACAATTCATATTGTACAACAATATTTAATCTGTGTATCATTCTTTTATAACCTGATCTTATATTTGGTCTCATAACAAATTAATGTTGAGGAATAACAGTAGAACAGGAGCAGAAGAATGAAGCAGAAAGTAAAGTATAGGTACCTGAACATGTTGCTTGAGTAAATGTATTTAAAGTATAAATATATAATTTTGTATTTTACAGATTTAGTCACTTGTTACTTTACAGTTTGGAATTTTAATGTAATTGCACTTAAATACTAAAGAGGTGGCTTTCAACCATTTTCTTAGACAATGGACCTTCCACGTGTTCATGAGACATTTCTATTCACATTTTAAGCTTTTTTCTTCATCTTTTCAACTCCAATCTGACCCTTCAGATCTCTTTTTTATATTTTGTAGGAGCATGTGCCTTAGGTTGGGAATAAACTAGCCAACAGTATATGAAGTAGCAAAAACTACCACAGAGCAGCTACAACAGTTTAATGCATTAATGCATCAGTATTAAGAGTCAGGTAATGCAGGGGCCATTTCCTGCATATGCAGAACTTCATTTAGTTTGGATGCTTTAAGTACATCTTGCTGATAAAACATCTTCACGTTTACTTTGGAAGGATTTTGAATGAAGCACTTTTACTTGTAATGGAGTATTTCTTCATTGTTGAACCAACACTTTGATACAACAAAATAATCTATGAAGTCGATGTGTGTCACATGCACTTTGTCTTTGTGTCTTCCATCCCGTTTTTCCATCTCTAACTTGACACAATGTGACAGCCTTGGCCCAGTGAAGCAGATCTTCAGCTCTGAAGTGTAGAAACAGGTGAACAGACTCTACAGTTACTGTCTGAACCACAGGGACACTGACACACACAGTCCACTGCTTTGTTGTCACTGTGAGGATCGCGCACGTGTCCAGTTGAGCTAAGGCTCGACTTTCTTGTGTGTTTCATATGTGTCTTTGAAAGTTGTGCTGATTTATCTGAGTGACACTGAAGGTCACACATGATAAAAATGGTCAATAAAGGCTGTACAGGGGTGCTCACTTATCTTGAATGTTCAGCTCTTCCTATGATATTAACTGGGTCAATGTATTGACACATATATACTATCATGCTGACAAACTTTTTAGATTTGTGTGTTTTTCATGGACAATGTCTGAATTATTTCCCTATTTTCACCTATAAACTGTCTCTGTGGTGTATTGGTCCTCTCAGTTTAAAGCTGTCGTTTTAAGATTTTATCTCTTTACATGTACTTTATCTCCACCTGATGTAAATCTCATTGTAAACCATCTCATTGACTTTGAATAACCTGAATGTTTTTAAAGAGTTGTGACACACCTCTTTTCAGGAAGCAGTGATATGAAGATGAAAGTCTTAATGACTTTACAGCCTAGATGACATTTTATTTGGTTTTATTTTAGTTTATTTTTTACTGACTGGCTCCTCATAAAATATACAATAAAATTACAGTAACAAGGTTTTTATTTTGCAGTAATTTAAGGTGATCCAGCCTCATTTAACATGTAAAAACTGACATTTAGTTTTATCTATTTATCTATTTAATTTCATTGATAAACATTTCAGCTTTTTTTCTAAATAGTCTCATCATTTCCAACTGTTTCCTCCCAAACATGGACCCTAATGCTCCACTCTTGGGGCCCCTCAGAAAATGTCCAGGTCTCCCTAATCTCCTGGCTACGCCCCTGTCAGATGTATTTGTAAGATCAGAGTGAGCCTCCAGGAAGTGAAACTAAACCATTGTATATATGTACACGCTGCTTGTGTGTGTCCGTGTCTGGTGTCTCCCTGAAAGGGTTAAACTCATAGTAAAACCGGGCTCCTCAGAGCTCCGCCTCCCAATTGTTGAGGTTGTGTCCCTCAGAAATCACACCACTCCAGAGCCCGCCTTCCCTCTCCTGGGCCCCTCTCGGCCCCACCCACGCCTGGACCACATTGAAATGGGTCTGATGTTGTTGTCAAACATTACAGTGCGCAGAGCATCTCTCCCCAGACCGTGCAGCAGGAGCATCTCTATAGCAGCACAGCACCAGGGGCCACGGCAAGAGCCTCTGCTTCTCCAGGGGTGGTGTCAGTCCGGGCAGTGTTGTAGCAATAATCAAACAGAGCAGAGAGCTCACAGGCCGCAGAGCAGACGCATCTGAAGAACATGGGGCTGCTGTGTCTGCTGCTTCTCCTCTGCTCCCTCCTCCAGACAAGTAAGTTCAGTTCTTCCTGCCTTTTCATTGGAGCATTTAAATCTTAAATCAGCTCCATTATTTGACTTGACATCTGCATCAAACGCCCGCAAAAATGAAGCTGTTGCAGCTTAACGCTGTCTGGTAGAAAATGTGCGTCTAATATATTCTATAGTATATTTGTGACTTGGGTTTAAATTGCCCTCACTGACAGCACCGGATGTAAGGTGATGGGGGGAGGGCGCAGTCATTGACTGAATGTAGGTCAAATCTCTCCCTATCCCCCACAATGAACCCACGAGGAAAAACACGACTCACTGCATCTCTGCCACAAAACCTGGTCAAGTGTAACATTTAAAACCAGCTGGGTTTTTTCTCGGTTTTCACTCTGACCGGCTTTTTGAATGAAGCTGCGCGTTTTGTGTCTTTCATTCACTGGCGCTCAGCAGCTTCAGCAGCCAATGAGGTGTGAGCAGTGTGTGTGTGTGTGTGTGTGTGTGTGTGTGTGTGTGTAAGTGTAAATGATGTCAAGCAGGGTTTCTGAAAAGCCAGTTTTTGAAGCTGGTGCCATTCATAATGTGGGAAAAGGCAGCACTTGCATGGAAATCACTGCAGAAATGAAATCACTGTGTAATTGCTGTGGAAAACCCACCATGAGAGCATTTGGGTAAATTTGGGTTTTGTCATATTCTTTCCATATGATGCAGTATCCAGCCTGTTTGCAGGAGGCCTTTCCCCCCTCGTACCTGAAACATCCAGTAGTGTGGAAATGAATGGACACCCTCCAACTCATCCTCCAATACAAACACTGACATTGTCTCAAGGCAACATTCCTTTGGTTTTAGTTGTACACTCAGAGTTGAAGTCACTGCCAGACCTGTTCCCAGTGTGCTTTTTCTGGGAAACAGTGTGTGGTGAAACATGCTGGGACTGGTTGTCAAATGTCCCTATTTCAACACCAGTCCCAGAGATCATGTGTCATTTCTGTCACTCAGTGTTGTGAAATAGTTGTCTCTCACCTGTGTTTGGACAGAGAGTTTTCATTTAAAGAGAAATCCATCATCTTTAAGTGTTTGTAATAGCACTGGTTTGACTTTCTGACCTGCAGAGGAGAATTATTTTAAATAATTTGAGAGTATGAGCAGTTTCCTGTCACTCGCTCTGTATCACCTTATTAATCAATCAAACACACCAGACATATGAGAACAATGTCTGGGAACAAACACGTCAACAAGCACACAGTTATTTTCCCGGCACTGATTTGTACGCAATCAATAATGTTGCCAATTAGTCCAGTTTGTCTTTCAAGGTCTGAACCTTTAAGTAAATAGCCAGTGCGAACTTGGATTTGGGTGACGAGTCAGAGAATGAGACCTGATCTGAAAGGTGAAAAAAATTCACCATGTGGCAATAGTCCAGCATTTGTCAACATGAAACTGATCATTATCTTTATCGCAATAAAGACAATACACAGCTTTTCACATGGAGTCATAAGGAAATGATTGGCTTAATGTTCACCCAACGTATTTAGTCACAGTAGGAGAAACCCTTTCCTCAACCTCAGAGGCTCAGAGAAATATACTCTGCTGTTAAAGTATCAAGCATGACTGATAGCACCAGATGTTCAACTTTACCCAGAAGCCATTATTGTTTACTATGCAGGAGCACGTGCAGGGATACATCATGTATGATTTATCTTTTTCCCATCTTTTCTTGTAGGGCTCAAATTTAAATACTTAAATACTTAACATAAATATTTAATTTGAAATCTGTGGTCAAACATAAAGATGCTAAATGCCCCAGGCTTCTGGTGGTGTTGCCATTAAGCACCTCCCTCTGGATCCCGTCCGAAACAGGTGGCCATCCAAGGTTTTGAGCCCCGGGGGCCAGAGAGAGGAATGGCCTTGAGTACCTTTGCTTAAAGTATTGTTTCTCTGATGTACAGTCTAATTGGTTCTTCCAGTTCAGTGGCTTCATTGGGTCCATTAAAGATGGGGGTTGGGAGGGTGACTCTGTATCTTCAGTGTTTTTGCTGGCAGGGACCATAAATGCTGGAAAATGTGACTTCTATTGTGTTTATGAACTTGTCATATCGCTAGCTCTCTGCTGATAATGATAAATACAGGTTGGACTGCTTGCACAGACACACTATCTCTGTTTGACTTGTAGTTTAACAATTTATCTGCCCTATTTAAACAAGTAGAAACATGCACATGTGTGTTTGTTCATGTGTGTGTCATGCCAGATTACATACCCCCCAATCCATTTGCTGCTCTGGCAGCAAATTTATCACCATCTCTGTCTTTGAAGAAGACATAGTCCCTCCCATACTGTAATGAAACCCAACTGGGGTTTCCAAATATATCCCAGAGTAACTGAAGAGGCAGTCGACTCAGGCCAACTTTCTTTAGATTAACTGTGAGGTGAGACAAAGTTGTTTCTGCTCTGTCTAAAATGACTATGTATGTACTGACCATTGAAATGATTTAGCCTCCACCATTGAGGTCTAATGCCTGGCATTGATGGCCTGTCTTCCTGTCCACCGCTTTGGTTCAGACTGAAATATCTTCAACTATTGGATGGATTTCCATAGTGTTGTACAGACATTCATGGTCCCCAGAGGATGAATCCTATTGACTGATTTTTTTTTTTTTTTCCCTTGTTACATTTGCATGCTGGTATCATTATGTCAAAATTTCAAAATATCTGCAAAACTACTGCCATCAGCTCATCAGCTGTACTTTGTGTTAACTGCTAAATAACAGATGTTTACACATTAACACGCCAAACAATGATGGTGAAGATAGTAAACATTATACCTGCTAAACAGCACCATGTTAGCATTGTCTTCATTATTGTAGAGTGGACTACAACTATGTCTGTGTTTTATGATGAGCCGTCCTGTATTGGCTCTGGATAGATGATGACAAACAATTTCCCTTTTAGCTGACCTGTGTATTTACATCACAGATGCATTTACAACATGTGGGACAAAGCAGTTCAAGTGTGGGAATGGGAAATGCATCATAGCCAGATGGGTGTGTGATGGCACAGATGACTGTGGAGACGGCACTGATGAACTTCCTGGTACCTGTTGTGAGTATCTTGTGTCATTTAACATGAGAATGAAATTGTGATACCGAGCTATAATCTCTCAGTCTCGTGATTATATTGTCTCAGTTACCGTTTTCTGTGTATTTCACTTCTAGCGGCTAAGACTTGTAGGCCGACAGAATTCAGCTGCCTGGACCGTCTAAACCAGTGTATCCCCAACACCTGGCGCTGTGATGGGAAAGCTGACTGTGAGAATGGAGCTGATGAAGAGACCTGTGGTGAGTCTGAATTCACTACGACCATTTCATGCTATTTCCTCAAGGATCCTTGCACCCTTCCTTCTTGCTTAATGTTTCTCTGGTAGTTACTCTGATCCCCTCTACTCTGTAGCGCCCATGCAGTGTACAGAAAACAAGTTCCGCTGCAGGAACGGTCAGTGCGTGTCTTCCTCCTTTGTGTGTGATGATGAGGCAGACTGTGATGATGGCAGCGATGAGGCCTCCTGCCCGCCCCCCACCTGCAGCACTATGGCCTTCCAGTGCAACAACACTGTTTGTTTACCACACCTGTGGCTATGTGACGGTGATGCCGACTGCACTGATGGATCAGATGAGTGGCCCCAGAACTGTGGCACGAAGCAACCTACCTCTGCTGCCACTCATCAGTGCTACTTGCTGGAGTTTCGCTGTGGTAGTGGAGAGTGCATCCATGGTGGCTGGAAGTGTGATGGAGGAGCTGACTGCCTAGACCGATCGGATGAAGCTGACTGTGGTGAGGATCATTATGACTTTCTTTACTGGTTTCAAGTCATCATCTCTTGTACTTATTTCACATTTCTGCCTGTTGCATCTGTCCAGCACATCCCACTTGTCGCCCTGATGAGTTTGAATGTGGTGATGGTACCTGCATCCATGGTAGCCTTCAGTGTAACCACCAATACGACTGCAGGGACATGAGTGATGAAACTGGCTGTGTCAATGGTAGGAATCACCACCCCTCCTCTCCCTATGAACCATTAAATCTCTTGTCTGTGTCAATGTTACCTGATCTCGTGTTTTATTTCTCATGTCTCATGCACAGCGACCCACTGCGATGGCCCGTCCAGGTTTAAGTGCCGCAGTGGGGAGTGTATTAGCATGGAGAAGGTGTGTGACAAGCGGCGTGATTGCAGGGATTGGTCAGATGAGCCTCTGAGGGAATGTGGTGAGTACAGAGGGCCCTCATTTATAACTGTCTGGTTAATTACTACCTTTATCTATCTGATGAAGGTGTAGCTGAGGAATGCTAGTTACATCCCTAAAAAAATAACTCTTATCTTCTTACCACTGCAGGCTCCAATGAGTGTCTTTACAACAATGGCGGCTGCTCTCATACCTGCAAAGACCTGAAAATTGGGTACGAGTGTCTGTGTCCTGCTGGATACCACCTGGTTGAAAACAAACGCTGTGAAGGTAACAGCCTCCCAAGCATGGTGCTTTTTATGCTAATGTAAACTTCAGTCACATTAAAAAATGTGACTGAAGTTTACTGTTCATTCTGACTCTCCCACTGTTCATTACTTACTTACTGTTCATTCTGACTCTCTTTATCTCCTCAGATAAAGAGTCATCTTGTAATTCTCGTACCATTGCTGTTTCATGACAATGTAATGTGTTTTTCGTTCAATTTTTATTTCCATTTTCTTCTCCCCATTGAATCAGATATCGATGAGTGTGCTAACCCGGACACCTGCAGCCAGATCTGCATCAACCAGATAGGCAGTTATAAATGCGAGTGTGAGGAGGGTTACCAAGTGGACCCGGCAACCAAAGCTTGCAAGGCCATCGGTGAACATTAGCCCTGTGTTTGCTCTATTATTATGTAAAGATTATTTGTTGAATAGCCTTGTCAAATGTTGTATTGTATTGTATTAGACATTTATGAACATAATGAATTAAATTCTCTCATATTTCTCAGTGTGGATCAGTTTGAGCCAGACTGGGTTATTCTCAAACTAAAATTTGAGTAAGGAAATACAAGTTAAAATGATACTTGATAAAGGTGTCCCTTTACAACAATAAAAGTTTGTACTGGTGTCTCACCTGTCACCTGGTTTCCATTAAACGTCACTCTTGGTTTATCCTATAGAAAGTTTAGTTTTCTGTCTCAAATAACCATGTGATTCAAATGAAAATATTACTTTTTCATGAAAACCGACCTCTGTGCTCTTTATGTGTAGGGACAATAGCCTATCTTTTCTTTACCAACCGTCATGAGGTAAGGAAGATGACTTTGGACAAAAGTGAGTACAGCAGAGTAATCCCCCGTCTAAAGAATGTTGTGGCTCTGGACATGAACATAGCAACCAAAGAGATCTACTGGTCAGACATCTCCCTGAAGAAAATCTACAGGTGAGTAAGAACAACAATGAAAATGTTTCCTGTAGGCCTCCTCCTGTCTGACACC
Organism: Rachycentron canadum; assembly: GCA_038496675.1. Taxonomy (NCBI): domain Eukaryota; kingdom Metazoa; phylum Chordata; class Actinopteri; order Carangiformes; family Rachycentridae; genus Rachycentron; species Rachycentron canadum. The sequence goes on from CM076664.1 coordinate 18,299,171, forward strand.
TGTTCTGACATGTAGAGCTCAGATGGACTCGGCTGAAGACTCCACTCGTCACAGTATAGTGATTGACAGTGACATTGATGCTCCTGAAGGCCTCGCCTTTGACTGGATCCATGGTAACCTGTATTGGACTGACAGCATTCGTAGTACCATCTCTGTGGTAACTGCTGATGGTAGCCGCCGCAAAACGCTGTTCCATCAAGGCTTATCAAAACCCCGCGCTATTGTGGTCGACCCCCACAGCAAGTAAGTCTGAGGAAACAACAGTAATGCCTAAATCTTTCATTGATAATCAGTTTTTTTTATGTGTATAACATGAAGGAGTTAGTGGTGATGAATATTTTTATTTATAATATTTTCACACTTCCCAGCTTCATTTACTGGACAGACTGGGGAAATCCTGCTAAGATTGAGAAGGCAGGTCTTAATGGAGGAGACCGCAGCGCTCTGGTCACTGACAACATTGTGTGGCCTAATGGCATCACACTGGGTAAACTGCTGCCTTCATCTCTCTCTGGTTTCAAGTTGTTTTTTGTATCTATTCATGTGAATGCCAGTGGTCAATCTGGTCTGACCTGTTGACCCCCTCCACCCGCTTCCTCCACAGACCTGCTGAACCAGCGGCTCTACTGGGTGGACTCTAAGTTGCACACCCTCTCTAGTATCGATGTGCAGGGTGGTGGTCGACGCACCCTCATCATTGACAAAGACAAGCTGGCTCACCCACTAGGACTCACTGTGTTTGAGGTGAATATTTACCATCTGATAAACTCTGTTACATATAAACCCACAGTCAGATACAGCGTGTCATAAACCCCTCTCTACATGTGCTAATAGTTGTATTCCTCACTGCTACTACTCAACCTCCCAAACCTCTTTCATTTTAAGCGTTGTTGTTTTTCGTGCTTCCAGGAGAAAGTGTTCTGGACTGACGTCAGTAACAACGCCATCCTCAGTGCAAACAGGCTGACGGGTGCTGACATTGCACCAGTGGCGGAGCACCTATCATCACCAGAAGATATTATTCTCTACCACAACCTCAAACAACCTGCTGGTAAGAGGCCAGTATTACACTGTCATTAAAAACTGGTAAAGACCAGGTTTATTTGGTCGTGTCAGACGGAGGCAGTGAAATATTCTCACATGCAGCCATGGTAACAAGGAATATTAATCTGCATATCATATCAATACGTTTTTAATACTGACAAAAATTATAATGCGCTGCCAGTATTAGGGACCACAGATATGTAAGATTGGTGATTATTGAAATGATTATTGATATAAATGTTCCCATTGAAACAAAGTAACACCAGGAATGGAGTTTATATTATGCAAAGGTTTCTAATCCTGACTGGTCCTAATTAGTTTTGAGAAACACATTTATTTATTTTTCTTGCCAAAGGTTGGTCATACATCTCATGTCTGTATGGTGGATATGTAGCTAGCTGGACTTAGTAGCTTATTAACTTAGATTAGTTCAGAGATTGGAAACAGAAGGAAATCAGAGATTTGCCCTGTTTCCTACAAGTTAGTCGACTTTAGAGGTGCTCGAGAGAAGCGTTAACATAACCTGTGGACAGAGCCAGGTCAGCTGTTTCTCCCTTTCTAGGATAAGCTAGTCTCACCAACTGCTTGTTATTTAGTTTAGCTTGTTATATTAAATTTAGCATACAGACTCAAGCGTGGTATCATTCTGACTAACTCTATGTGAGAAAGTGATTAATGATCCAAATTGTCATGGTAAATGTGATTATATTGATAATGGTGCTCAAATATGTAAAAGAGTTGAACTCAACTAACATTTGAATTCCTTTTTGTCACAGGGAGGGATTGGTGCCGTGTGTCCAATGGTGGCTGTGAATTTATGTGCCTAGCAGCTCCTCAAGTGGGAAGACATCCCCCCAAATATACCTGCGTCTGTCCGGATAACATGATGCTGGCCAGAGATATGAGGGCATGTGTACCTGGTGTGTAAATTATCAAAGATAAATCTATAATATTGACAAGAAATAGATTATTTTCATTATCTCCATCGCTTTCTTCTGATTCTCATCCCTCCTTCTCTATTCTTATCATCCACCAGCTGTGCCAACACCTGCAGCTCCCGTGCAACCTCAAGTCCCACATACAAACCCCCCTAGTCTGCAACCAGTGCCATATAGGACCACACCTAGTACCACACCCAGAACCACACCCAAACCCCAGGTCCATACCACCATCACACTGCCTATTGTAATCACAGCTTCTGAGGCCAGGGCAGCACCACACACAACCAAGGCTCCGGTCAGGACCACCACACTTCACCTGAGGACCCCCTCACCCCAGCCAGCAGAGCCTAGAATCTCACAGACCACTACAGTGACTCCAGTCACCACTCCAGGCAAGTACCAGCATGTTGTTTATAAGCGTATTTTAGATAACTGCACTCAGATAGCATAGACACATTTACATTCGTGTTGACCAAGTTTTGAAGACCTTGAAGGCAACACTAAAGAAGCAACTGCGAGCCAGTTGCCAACCATAACTACATGACTGTGTGACTGATGATGACATGATTTATGTCTCTGCAATTTGATTTTCACACCACACTGGCTTGATGTGAAACTATCCTCACGTTTCATTATCTGTGTTTGCTTTACCTTCAGATATCAGGCATGAATTTGCTGCAGCCATACCCAAGACTGCCTACACCACCCCCATAGCTCTGTACATTGTCTTACCTCTTGGTGAGTAGCTTTGGCAAAGGCACAAAAAAGAGAAATGATTCAAAATAATAACGGCCAGCTATCATATCTCGCGTCTCTCTGGATCTCTGTGCCTCCTGTAGCTATTGTTTGTCTCATGGCTGTTGGTGGCGTGCTGCTCTGGAGGAACTACAGGCTGAAGAACACCAACACAATTCACTTTGACAACCCCGTCTACCAGAAAACCACTGAAGATCAAGTGCACATTTGGAGGAGCCACAGCCCTGATGGGTACTCCTACCCAAAAGTGAGTCTAAGAGCTGTCACTTCAACTAACAGAAATAATAGAGATGATCTAACTGAATTATTCCTTCATTCATCTCTTTTTTTTACCTTTTTTGCATTTGAAGATAATTAATTTTGTTGTACTCACAAACAGGCAACAATTTATGGTTGACATTTTGTGTCTTTTTTGTTTGTGCTTCTCTCAGAGACAAGTTGTGAGCTTGGATGAAGAGGCAGATAATCCAGCCTTCGCAGAAAACTGAAAAATATCAGTATAGTGGAGGGAAGAGCCTCAATGATAAGCTACCTTGGATGTCCTTTTTTACGTTTACCTCGCTCAGAACAAAGATATGGAAGTCAAAGCCAGTCAGACAAGCTTGAACCATTATATCCTCACAGATGAAAAAGCACTCTTCAGTGGAAAAACCAGGTGCCACACTTTTTATTCCATCTACCAAATCAGACCAAATCTTCAGACTTTTTTTACTTGTAAATAGAACAGTGATATAACTGGAGAACAAATCTAGATGTTAAAGCCACATCGCGTCTTGCTGCATGTGTGAGTTTGACTGAAGTCAGTCTCCAGCACGTTACATCACTTCATGTTACAAGTTCACATATGAGTATTGTAAATATCACTGTTTATTATATTTGTCTTCCAGCAGTAAAGGACAAGCTGTCAATGGCACATTATCATATCTTGATATATAGTTTAAAGCAATAGACATTTTGGGAAATATGCAATAAGGCTACCAACAGCAGCGGTTAGCTTATCTTAGCATGATGACAACAAACGTGGAAACAGTGGGTTCAAAAAGCTGCCAAACCTCTGAAGCTCACTAACGTATTCTCATTCTCATTTTTTTGGTTTTCAGATTAAACAAATGAGATACACCATGATCATTCATAGGCTTTTGAGATACTCTTAGGCAGATTTTCTAACCTTTGGACAGAGCTAGCCCACCTAAGTGAGCCGTGACCCTGTTTCTAAGATAAGTTAAGTAAATGGCCTTACATCTTTAACTTCATTGTTAATGCAGTTAAGACAGTTTTCTCATGTAACTCTAGACAAGAAAGCAAAATGTTTTTTGTCCCCATAATGTCAAACTATTCCTTTGAAAATCAGATCCAGTTTTATCCCAAGATGAACACTTACACTAGAGCAGATTTCAGTGGGTGAATGTAAAACGAATACAAACTTGACATGTTCCAGTTTAACCAGTGTGACCTCAGCATGTCTCATTTTGAGTTTTTACACCAGAAATTGCCTCAGTAGTTGAGCTAACATATCATCCAATGGGACCTTAGAGCCACTGCTGTAGGTAACCTCAGTGAAAACACACTGTGCCTTTAACACTGTGCTCTCTGTTTGCCTTCAGACTTCACTTTTCACCATATGTTTTTTAGGGGAGCCAGTTGTTCACAGTGTCCTTCAGCAGCTGTCTGTAGTTTCACTTTCTCAGGCACTTCTCCTGATTTGTGATCAGCTGTCTATGCATCAGAGAGCCATCTTTAAATTTTCCGTCCTCAGCCCCCCCCCCTCCCACCAAGGAGGACCAGTGCATTCCTCAAAGTCAGAAAAGCTTTGAAGCGGCCACGTGCGAGCAATGGGGCCTTGTCCAATGCTCTGCACCATAGCACGTGTATATATTCACATCCTCCCTTTGGACCAGAACTTGAGTTTGCCTTATTCAAACATTCCTGACAAAACAAAGCCGTATGCCCTATCACAGTTTTTAAAACATGGTTCCCAGTAGCTGTTTGAGCTTTGTTTGTATTGCTGATAAATGTGTGCCTTTGTAATTACACAATTTCTTCACATGTTCTTGTTCGTGCTATTGAACTCTGTATAAAAGTCAGTATGTCTGCCTGTTTACAATGACAGCGTTACATGCAAGTGAGGTTACACTTTACCAAGATGTTATTGTGATGTGGGTTGATGACCGTCGTGAGGCTTTTTGTTTAAAAAAACTAATCCATAAGTGCTAGTAAAGTGGTACATAAATATAAGTCTACTAATGTGCAGATTAAGTGTGTAAATATACTGTTCATAAATGTAAATATTTGTTCTTTTTATTTTTTGGTAACTGTCAGTGTTTTAGCATTTGTTGTGAACTTGTGCTGTACATAAATAAATGCTTCTATTTATTATAGAATCAGTTCTCTGTGTTCAGTTTTTGAAGATTCATACTTAAATTTATTTTGATGCACAGCCAGTCGCATCAGACTGTTAGCAGTTCATTGAGCGTTAATGTTGTTGTGTTGAGCTTGTTTCTCATGTCACCACTTGCAGTGATGTTGCAGGAAATGGTAACAAAAAAATGAAAAGTTAGACGGTAAAGCAAAACAAAATGTCAAAATCTTATTACTAGTGATTACTTTTAACTATCAATTAACTAACAATTTCAATTGTTAATTCATAAATTTTAACTAAATGTTCAACCTATTAACCCATGAGTTAGTCCAGGCTCACCAGTTTATATCACAGCCTCAGGTTATTGCAAATTTACACATGAGCAGCATCACCACAAATTCCACATGGTCTGCTCATTGTACATATTTTTAACAAAATAATTTTGATATTTACTTCTATCTGCTGCAAAGTACTTTAGTTGTATGTTAAAGCTAAGTCTTCCTTCCCTACTCTGTTGTAATTGTGGGGCTGAAATGCTGGTTAAGGTACATGGCAGATGAAAAATTGTGGAAAATGGATAGCGCTGTGTTTTGCTGTCAAAGAGCTTTGGTATGCAGACATGGCTGAAAACGTGAGTCCCCCTCTCTTTTTTTCTGAGGGGGCAGCCTGAGCTTTTGTTGTTCTTATATGTAATACAAGACCATTTTCCTGGAAAGTCCAGATGTCACAGTGAAAGCCAAAACCACAGTTTCTAAGAAATTCTCCCAAACTGAGAGACCACATGTTGGAAAAATAACACTGTCTGTGTGTGAAAGTCTCTACTTTATTTTCATTACACACAAAATATTAAAAGATTAAAAGAAAAAAAGTTTGAATATTGTCCAAGTATATTGATAAACATCCAGCATTGGTAATATTCACTTTTTGTTTATATTGGGATCACATCATGTGTAATTTTGATGGAGCATTGTCAACTTCAGTAACATAGTAAATTGGCAGTTGAAACAGTTTATTGAACTGATTTGTATTTGAACAAGCAGAAGCTGAGAGAGAGGTTCCAGACTCAGCTGTGTAGACACATTCATAAACAGTTTGTAATATGTATATTCACGTTTTAATGCACAAAAAACAACATCTTTCAAATTCATGTTTTGTGGTTAGAGGACTCCACAACAGCTCCCAGTGAGGAGAAGGGAAGCAAAATAGCTCTGTGACTCTGTGGTCAGACCAACCAGTGGGGATGTGCAAAGCTCAAGGCTATGAGTATGAGTGGAAGTGTTGAGCTGATAACACGAGTCAGGGGAAAGATGCAGTGGCACATCTGTGGACGTTTTTGCAAAACATACAGATAAGAAGTCAAGCATTTAAAACTGACTTTCAGACCACTCTCCAGGAAAAACATAAACCCTGCACATGATTATCAATGCACATAGAGCAGAAAATATCTATAAATATATATTATATATATATAATATATAATGTTTTTCAAAGAAAGGTTTCATCTAAATCCCTTAACATCATTAATCAGGTGAATAATATAAATACTGCAGTCACCTGCTGCATGTTTTTCTGCCTGAAAGAAAACCTAAATCTCTGCTTTAGTAAAACCAGTTCTTTTTGTTTGGGTGTTTTGTTTCAAGTTTGGGTGCTTTTCAGTTGTATGACTCAATTTGATTCACACACAGTCTAACTAATTTTGTTTTTTTTATGTGATTGTGTTTAAATGTTGTTCTGAGGAGGTTCAAATAAATTTCACCCAATGTTGACACGTGATCTCCCAGTGGGTAATGATATGACATTGGTGCTCACCTGATTCTACATAAACAAAACCTACCAGTTGGAGGCTCAGTCCCTGGACCATCACACTAACCTTTGGTCAGACAGTATTTTTCGTTGGGACATATTGCCTCATTCACAAAGAGTCCATTTCTAATTTGTCTAAAACTTGTTGAATACAAAGTTGTACCATTTTGATGGTTAGATTAAGTGGACCCATTATCATAGTTAAAGCCAATAACTATATTGACCTATTTACCCACTATGAGAATATCAACTTAAAGGTTTTGCATATTGGTTTTAGGAAAAAAAAACACCTTTTGTTTTGCTGGTATTGAAAGTATGTTGTTATCTTTTCAGTTACTAATTGTACATTGTATTCTTTTCATTTGTGTATACAACAGTATCATCTGCATACATTTGAAGCTCTCTCCAGAAACACAGTGAGGGAAGATCATTTATACAGATTAAATACTGGTGGGCCTAACACTAATCCTTGAGGTACGCTCACTGCTCACTTCCTGTTACTGCCTCATTAGCTTTGACATACTCCATCATGTTAGATAATTATGAAGTAGTGGGTGTCAGTGCTTTAGATGAAAACTTACATGTAGAAGTGCAAATGTCATGAATGTAATGTAATGTGTTATGTAAATATAAAATTACAGCACCAATTACTCCTACTTGGTCAGGCAAGCATATTGTATTTGCTCTATAAAATCCAAGATAGCTGTTTCAGAATAATTTAGCTTGAAGCCAAATATTTGGTCAAGACAACTTTATCTTCAACTTTGTATTAGTGGTAGTCTCTAGATTTTTCTCAGTGTTTCCAGTCATTATGTAAAGTATTTTTATTTTGACAAAACAGCCTTTTAGATCTCAATCAAAAGGAAACACTGCGGCATTAAATCACATTATTTGTGTGATTTATTATGTGTCATCCACTGGAGCCACCTGTGGATGATCAATATTCAGTATAAGGCATTTATACTTTACAACACTGATGTACCTGAATCAGGTCAAAGCTTTATGTTTATCTGCTGAGATGAGTTATACTATTCTGCTCCAGGACACTCTCACTGATTTTAGTCCATATTCTGTCATGAGTCACATCTGAATCACATCAGACAGGTAGTGTTTGTTCTTGCTGCTCTTCCAACAGATCTTTTATGTACAGCCCAAACTGCTCTGACGAGACATGACATCACTTATTGTTTCATTTCATATGTCCTGTGCCCTGCCCCTCTCTGGTCCTCCCATGATGAGTAAACATCCTGTCCCATAATCTGCCAGATTAGTGATTCTGCAAACATACTTACTTTATTGATCAGTGATATTATTTGCATTTAGGTGGTGCACTGACACTGTTTTCTGTGACCATGTGTCGGTATTATGCTGCTATGCATTCATTTTTAGTTGAAGTTTATGGAGTTAAATATATGTTGACACCCTTGTGGGAACTTGAAGGAACTTCAATGACAGTGAAACATTTTTGAATACTAGATATTTATTAGTTTTTCCTTCAAATGTCTGGGATTTAATAATGAAGTGACAGCAAATACAACTAATAATTTTGTCTGTTGTCAGTTAATGTCTGAATATTTATATATAGTTGATTTGATCTGCAATCTGGATCTGAGTTTCTTCTATTTATGAGAACCATGACATTCAAATTTATGTGACATGAAAAGTTATTCTCTGTGCAGAGATCGTTGTTCTTCAGGCAGTCTGCCTTTTCTCTTTTGTGAGGTGACATTTCTTTTAAAACAGAAACAGTGTTGCATGTTGGCTTTGAAATGAACATAGGGTAATGTTTCTCAGCTGAATTTTATAAAAAGTTTTACACTATTTACATATTTACACTATTCATAAAACTGTAGCACATGAATGATACAGGTATAGAAAGAACTTTGTTGTTCATGTTTATTTGGTGAAGTGTGTAATGTACTTTGCCAGGTACAAAATATATCAGATACAGGTGTACAGGTGCACTGATAATATGTTCAAAAATATAGTACAAAAGCATTTATAAAATAGAATAATAAATTAAACAAAATAATTTTTAAAAATCAAAGATAAGAAAAAAAAGACACAAAAGATGTGTTTTTCTCAAGTAGTTAGAAGTTATTATTTGTACTATGTTTTAAGAATTTATTTATTCAGTGTTTCTGGGAGAAAAACAATCAGACGTGACTTCAACACGATTATAAAAAGAGGAAAAGACGCTTGAAAACCAAAAAATGTAGCGAAACTAAAAATGTAAAATCATAATTTTCCACCAAAAAAACGGAAAAAATAACAACATGACAGTAAAATATCTTGAGGTTCAGTGTTAAGAAACACAATGACCTTTAGGGAAAACTGTCGTTATGGCGCCCTCTACCGGAAACAGTGTGTAACCTCTGACCTCTGCACCGGAAACCACGTGCTTCAGTTTTTCACATGCGTGTTCAGAAGCTGGGATGATTTCTCTTCTTAGTGTGTAATTTTAATTTTATCACAAACCTTTCTCCTTCCGTTAAAACATGTCGGGCAAAGCGGAATTGAAAATCAACTCTCAGTTCGCGCAGAAATATGAGAAATACCGACAGAAAGAAGAATTACAGAGGCGTAAGTGTGTCGCTGCTAGCTAGCATCATGCTAACAAGCCAGCGTGGGGAGGTGCAGCTCGCTGTAAGTTGTTTTTCCTGCGCTGTTATTAGTGAATGTAATTTTTCTGTGTCCTCTGTTGCTGTTGTGCAGTGAAGGACCGATACGGAGACCGAGGTGCTGACAGTGACTCTGAGACGTCTGAGTCCAGCTCTGATGACAGTGAAGTGGTTAGCATCACTGCTTCTGCTCATGTCCCATTCATGTCATTGGATAACATTGTCTCACTGAGGTTGTCTGACCTTTATCTACCAGGAGATCGACCCTGAAGTTGAGAGGGATTTTTACAGAACATTGTCACTGCTGAAGAAGAAAGACCCGAAGATCTATCAGAAAGATGCCCAGTTCTACTCAGAGGGTGGTGAGTGCAATCACAGGGGTTGCCTTCAAAGTCGACTGGACATCTGTTTTCTATAATTAACAAATTATCTAAATCTCTTGTGTTCAGGTACATCCGCCAGTGATGAGAAGCCTTCAACCTCAAAGAAAGCTGTGAAGCCCATGTATCTGAAGGACTATGATCGTAAAGTCATATTGGAAAGAGAAGGGTGAGGGAGCTACACCACTGACAGTGTTTGACTGCACCACTGTCACATCTCTGTGCCTGATTTATCAGGTCTGTCAGAATAGGAAGTCAGACTTAACTGGTCCAAAATTCTTAAGAGTAACAAATGTTAGGTCAACTCTTGTGACTGAGGAGTTAAAACTTAAAGAGGTGAAAATACCAGCAGATGAGACACAATGATCTCATGAAAAGAAACTCTGTACATACAATGTGTACATGTATAATATGACTGAGTGGAAGAAAGAAGAATGTTTGTGCTCTTTATCAAACTAGAGGGTCAGTGTAACCTCAAAAGTAACAAACTGGGTTTTTCACAACAACACTTTGATTGCTTCTACATCTCCTCAAATAATACACATTCATTCATGGGCTGAAATGATTAGGTCTTTAGAGAATTAGTCAATAGACTGAAAATTATTACTCACTATTTTGATAATAAATTAGTGATTTATTTTTTTTCTCCTCCCCCCAGGGAACACTCAAGATGCTTGGATTGCATTTTCATAAGTGATACTACATGCAATATATTTAAGTTCACATAGAACAAGGAATACAGTGCTCTTGGAAACAATCATGGGAATTTTCATGGTTTTCTGAGATAGACACAACACTTCATATTTGAAATGCAAAACTTATAAGCAGATGAACTGGAAATTGAAATAGTTGTAGCCCTAATTCATTCACTCCCCTGCCACTCAGCATGTAGCTGTGGGGGAAAATGAACTGCTTTTAATGAAATCGTGGATTTATTTATTTATCAATACATTTATTAGTTTAAAATTGATTGTGCCTAAATTGTATTTATGAGATATGTTCATATTGTCATAATTTTCCCTTCACTTGGTGAAATAAACATTTTAGCATTTCTCTCACTTTAACAGATAGTGAAGGGACTGGACACTGGAAAAGATGTTTCAATTAAAAAAATGTGATTGTAGAGTGCTGACTTTAATACGTAAGCTGAGTCAAAATGTTTATTATTCAAAATTATATGTACATTTATTCTAGAAGCCATGTGGCAAGCTTGCCAGTGACGACCTAAGCATCCTTTTGCAAATACTTTTAACGTTTTCATGTTTCAAATTTAAGTTAAAACTATAACTGTCTTAAAAACTACAGTGTGTAATCATTATTTGGCTGAGTGATTCAGAATAATGTCATAAAAACTGTTTTTACTCCTTGGTAATTTCAGCTACACTAAAAAGCTAAACTAAAATCTTATATTTATTCTACAGCAAATATGATGACGATGATGACAGTGATGATGAGGAAGCCGTTAAAAGAAGAGAGGTAGGCAAAGTTACATTATAATTTTGTTCCCTCAGGAATCTGGAGATCATTAATTATGTGAGATGTTTAACTAACTGTCATTGTTTTCTGTTAAAGAGAGCAGCCTCTCCGAGCTACATTCAAGAGCAGAGGGAGTTGAAAGAAAGGTAAGGCTCAAACCATATGAAGGTGTGTCACAATATTTACTGTTTATGAATGTTTATGGAAATCAAAACTTTTCGCCAGCTTCCAGAAGTTCATCCAGGACAGCGATGATGAGGATGAAGGCAGCGAGGGGGGCAGAGGATCCCAGCTGCTGACCAGGAGGATTAAAACACAGGAGGAAAAGGTCAGAGGCTGGAACCTGGCAGCTGCTCGCCATATTCACATACATTTGTACTAAAGCATCACAGAACAGGATGGTCTTTATTAACTGGTCTTTATCTGTTTGTAGGATAAAGAGGAGGCAGATTATGTGGAATGGCTGAAAGGGCAGGCTGAATTCGAGGGTCCAGAGGAGGTGAAGGACATGGTGAGTGTGTGTGTGTGTGATTAGACAGGAGAGAAAATAAGAAAGGAGGTTGGAACATTACTTTTAATGCTGGTTTGGGATGAAACAGAAATACCTGAGGGACTACTGGAATGACCCAGAGCTGGATGAGAGGGAACGTTTCCTCAGAGATTACGTCCTCAACAAGGGCTACCTAGATGATGACAATGACGAACGGTATGTTGCCGTCTGTCTGGATGTCGGGTTTGGTTTCTTTGGGCTGGGAAATGAAGCTGTATATGTTCAATAATTATCATATCATCTGGATGCATTCAGGATCCCAACCTACGATGAGGTCATACAGGATGATGTGGAGGACTCTGAGGAGGAAGGAGAGACTTTCTTGGAGCAGCAGGAGGACTTTGAGAGAAGCTACAACTTCCGCTTTGAAGAGCCTGATGCTCAGCAGATCAAGACCTACCCACGTAATATCGCCACCTCTGTGCGCTCCAAAGACGACCGCAGGAAACGCAAAAGGGAGGAAGTGAAAGAAAGGAAGGAAAAGGTATCATGTAAAAACCAAACTCTTGATCCTTAAATATAAACCTTTGCTCTCTCTGCTTCTTAGTAGTAAATTGTAATGTTTTTGGCCATTAGTAACATAAATCTCTGTTTTAATGATGTCAGGAAAAAGAGCAGAAACGGGAGCAGCTGAAGCAGCTGAAGAACCTGAAGCGTAATGAGATCTTGGAGAAACTGAAGAAGCTTCAGGAGCTGACCGGTAATGAGCAGCTCGCCTTTGATCAGGTAGACCTGGACGGAGACTTTGACCCACAAAAACACGACCAGCTCATGCAGGTGGGTGTAAACACACAACATGACAAAATACACACATAACAGACGCACATAACAGCATATAGTTGAACGAATGTTAGGATTGAACTGGGCCGTCAAAAGCCAAAATGGTTTACGAAGAGCTGTAGAAACAGAGATAACCACATTTAAAGAGTTTGGAGGGTGGTGTCTTTTTTTTTTTTTTTCCCCTAGCCTCTCTAAAAAAAGAAGCAACAAGCATATTAAATAACTACGTTACTTTTTGTGGTTACAGGTTTAACAAAAAGCTCCCAAACCCCCAGCAGTTTCAGGGAAATCAGTAGCTGTGTGTGTATATATATGTATGTATATATGTATATGAATTACGTTTTCATGTAAACTTGTTGATATAGAGAATAAATTGATATTTTGGGTTTATTGACATGGGGTTGCGTGAGGTACTTATCTAAAGTCTGTATTAACTACAGCAGATTCTGATCGGTGGTACAGACAGTGAGTGATGAGCTACTGTGGACGAGGCCATTTGCAAAAACACATCTTAACCACTTTTAAAAGAATTCCCAACAAAAATAGCCCTTTCCTTTGGAACTAATTTTCACTTCAAACGAACCTTCCCCAGGTGGAAGATAAAGTGGTATAAATATTCTAAACAAAGTGTATAATATAACTGATACAGACCATTTTTGGTGAATGTTTTTAAAGCAGCTGCCCTTGTCCACAGCAGCTCATCACTGTTCATCTGAATCTACTGCAAGTAATACACTGACTATAGATCAGTACCTCATGCAACCACAGATCATATAATCTGAACTCTCTCTTTAAATTTTAAACACTGTCATGATTTCCAGTGAAAGCTTTTTTAGTTATTTATCTAGCCATAAAGATGTAATTAAAACAACATTGGAGACTTATTTCATCTGAACAGATGGTTTGATTCATTAAATCTTTGACCAGGATCTAACATTCAGCTGGAAACTGTCAGCTCCCGTGTGTAATGTCAGGATTAGCATGTTTGATCAGTTTGTCTGTGATGTGTGTTTGGTTTGAGATATTCCTCACATTAAGAGTGTCTCGAATTTGATCCTCAGCCAACTCTCCTCAGTGTTTTTCACCACAACACTGAGCTAATAACAGAGCGGTTCCCTGAACACAACTTCCTGCTGTGATGACGCCACCCAGCTCACACAGGTGTATGGTGTTTGGCTAATTAGACTTAATCAGTTCGCAGCTGCCTCCTAATTTAGAGGTTCAGGGTTCAGACCTGACTTCAGCCTTAGCACAGTCAAATAAGAACATAGAAAGTTATCGTCTTTGACATTCTTACAGAAAGTGTTTGGAGATGAATATTATGGAGAAGAAGAGGAAGAGAAGCCTCACTTTGTTGATGATGAACTTGAGGGTAAGACAGGTTTTTCTTCATATTAACTGATGCACTGGTGTTGAGCAGGTCCTAGTTGCATTCACTGGCTATTCTATCACCTTAAACTTGTTACTCTCTCTGCTGTAATTGGCGCCCAATAATGAAAGTGAAGCTAAAGATTAAAATCTTGATATTTGAGGGAAGGAATTTAGATATTTGGAGCAACAAGAACAATCTGACTGTACATGGTTTTATTCTTAGTAGCAGTCTAAAATTTTATTATCGAACAGAAATTCAGCTAATTGCGTGACTGTCACATTGTCTAAAGGTGTGAGCTTTGGCTTGGTGTGTGTGTGTGTGACAGAGCACTGGAACTGGGACACATGGACAGGAGAGGAAAGAGGAGATGACTACGGTGAGGCAGCGCAAGACTACAATGGCGAAAAATATGATGCTTCAGGCCCGCATTGTGATGATGAAGACTTCATTGTGAGTCCACTAACTTTTGCTGAAACATCACGTCATCCTCCCCTCAGCTTGGCACAGGGATCGACCGGGCAACTTGTTTACTGTGTTTTGTCCTGTTGAAACAGATGGACGCTGACTACAACCCCAACCAGCATACCACCTCCAAGAAGAAGAAAAAGGAGAGGAAGAAGATGAAGAAAGAGGATATACCACAAATGGGCAAAAAGAGGAAGAAGTCTTACTTTGCAGAGGTCATCACCAAAAACAAGCCTGTGTTTGACCCTCGTAAGTCAGTAAATCTGCCGCCCTGGGTCTTCTAACATACGGTGATGTAGTGGTCTGAAGGCTGTTTGTGTTTCAGAGGAGAAGAACTTTGAGCAGTACTTGGATGAGTACTATAAACTGGACTACGAGGACATAATAGACGACCTCCCATGCAGGTTTCGCTACAGGCAGGTCCTGCCCAATGACTTCGGCCTGACCACTGATGAGGTGAGAACAGCAGAGTTCAGATCCAGATGATTTCTAAAGCCTGCATCTTAGTTACGTCTGTCAAGCTTTTCATTATCGCACTGTACATGTGATTTTACAGGTGGCAGGTTTAATGCTTGACATTTCTTTGCAATCTTTTTTTTTTTAAAAAAACAGAAGTAAACAAAAGCTGTCTCCTGCACCTATTGATTACTAAGCTGTCATTGGACAGGAAGGGTTTTGTGAAATGTCACCTGTAATATGGTTAAAAACAAGGAAAATGGATATAATGTAGGTTGCTTGGATATTGGTTGTTAATGCTGCAGTGATGAGCATTGAGGTGACTGACCTGGTATTGCTTCCCTCTGGGGTAAAGCTCTGACCAGGGAATGATCTCAACTTAATCTTCTCTCTGAGCAGACCACAGCAGCAGACATAGTGACCAACTATGTTACAGAAATGCATCATTTATTGATTTGAACTAATGAGTTACTTTGGTTTTTTTCCTCAGATTTTAAATGCCAGTGACAAGGAGCTGAACCGGTGGTGCTCTCTGAAGAAGACTTGCATGTTCAGGTACTGGGGCCGTTACTGTTGTTGCACCTGGTCTCAGGTCATTTATTGCAATTCAACTCTTTGACTTTTTCTCTCAGGTCTGAAAAAGAAGAGGTGGGTGATTTGAAAAACTTTAAAATCAAGGCTCAGAATGAAAGGAAGAAGAAAGAAATCCTGGCCTCTGTATATGCTGAGTGAGTATACCACAAAGCACAAATGATAAATCCACCTTTACTGTAGCAATGTGTAACAATGTGTATCTGAATTCAATTCACAGGGATGAAAAAGATTTGGCGGAGGCTAAAACCAAGGTGGGGAAGAAGAGACGAGATTGTCTGAAGAACGCTGAGCAGCAAGGCCGAGAAGCAGAGGAAGATGATGCAGCCTCCATGATGGACTCTACAGATGAGAGACTCTCTCAAGCTCTTAGAGAGTCAGGGGCTGATGTGGAGGATGTCCTGATACCCAAGAAAAAGATGAAAGAGGAGCCTCAGATTACTTCTGAAGAAGAAATGGATGAAGTGAAAAGCAGGACTGAGAGGCCAAAGTGGTCCAAGAAGAAGCACAAGCCTTCAGGCGGACGCCTCATTTCAGCAAGCTTCGGGGTAAAAATAGGCGGCCGCGAGTTCAGTAGACAGAGACTGAAGGCCTATGGTCTGAACCCTAAGAGATTGTACTTCAGACAGCTTGGCAGACAGAAACGAAAAGCTCAGGAGAAGAAAGAGAAGCAGAAAAACAAGAAGTGATTGGCTCTGAGCCACTATCCTAGCACAGATTTTTATGATCTAAGAATTAAAGACATTAGAACTGGTTCACTTCTGTTGATTTATGGACTCATGCTGACCTTTACATTTTGATAAAACACTTACCTGTAACATTTACAGTTGAATATACAATTTCTCACCAAAAGCCAACAAACTAATGGGGCCAATACAGTGGAACATTTTCTCTTGATACAATCATATTGTGACTTTGATTTCAGACGTATAATATGCAGTGATATAAATATGCTTTGGTCTCTGCATTTTTAGACATGGTTGCATATCTGAAACTTAATGTAAAAAGGTGCTTAATGCTGGTTACTAAGAAAATGTTTGGTCTTTAATCTGATCTGTGGGCGTCCTGCTGCAAACTAATTCAAACCTACATGGTTTGAACCAGGTGGACAAAATAAATTATATGATCACATGTGGATTTAATAGAAGTTGTTAGTGCTACTAAAATTGAGCTCCTTTTGTGATCCTCCTCAGGTTTTCATTAGTTTAATTTTCTGGTATTTGATCATTTGTATTAATCCAGTGTTTCATAAAGCAGTTAGTAGCAAATTTGTGATTGTAATTTTATAGGGAAAACAGTTGTACCAAGTGTCAAAGAGCACCCTGACATTTGATTATTCTGACTTTTGTTTTAGGCCTAAAGCCTTCAAAGCTGAGTCTCATTAAAGTGTGAATATTGAAATGACCCTTGTAATTTTCTTCAGTATACAATTGTTCAGAAACAATTGTATAGTATTCTTGACAGAGATAATGTAGTTTTCACATAAAATACAGGACAAGATCACTGTTTTTTTTTTTCCTAAAAATTTCAATTATTTTTGTCCCACTAAATTTAATACTTTAAATACACTGGGTCCAATACTGTTTATTCACACTGTCCATATTGAAACCTCATTCAAACAACTTGGACAGTGGTAACGTACCAAACACGTCACATGTATGTGTTGAGGAAACAAACAAGGTGAAAGATTGAAGAAACACTTCATTTGTCTGCAATTTAAACACCACATAGAATATAGAGCTGTAAGGATTCAACACATGAGGAAAGCAATGAAAATGATGAAATGACTGATGTGAAAAACACCTTCAAAATGATGAGGATGACATTGTCTGTGCCAGTAACTCTGGATAATATTATGCACATTATGCTGCATCATATAGGTGTATATGAGTATTAAGAAAAAGAATCCAAACAGTAAATAACTTGATTTACTTCAGGTACAGTGATCACTTTCTGTAGGTGTATTTAATGCGGCGGCTCCTCCTGTGCAGTAGATGGCGCTATGTCACGTGGGGCTGGAGGAAATCCGCCATTGACCAACGAGGAAGAAGAAAAACGGCGCGCTCAGGGTCTGAATTTGAATTACGGAAGAACCTGTACGGTAAGATGTTTGTTTACTTGAAGTTTACCATCAATAGGCTTATTTCTCCTATGAATAGCAGTATTATTAGTTATATATAGAGTCTATAATATTACTGTCCCGTGTAATGAGTGGAAGAATATTTTTGTATCGTCTTTTAGCCAGCAACGTAACTAACGTCTACACTGACCGTATTGTAAACAAGTAATTAGCTAAACAGCGTCGTAAACAAAACAACGAGCATATTGAGCACCTCGGATAATGTGCTGCCTGTCTGTTGTTTAACTCCCGAGCTGAAATTCAGCCAGTGTCCGTGTTGGAAAGTAAAACACAGTTACTAGAGTAAGTCCGGTTTACGGCAGTTCAGTGTCCTTTGGTAAAAATCTAGATCTTTTTCTTAATCAGTAACAACAAAACCACAACGTAAAAATACTCCTGCCCTGCATGTAACAATAGCTTACATCAGTAGGAATACAGATGTATTAGCACCAAAATGTAGCAAAAGTACCAAAAATAAAAGTACTCATCGTGTAGAATGAACCATTTTCAAAATAAAGTATAGTATATATTTTTGTATTTCACTTTCACAAAAAATAAAAATGACGAGATGATATTTTCAGGTCTGTGTGTGTCGCACCACGATGCTTCATCTATGGTCTGTGCTAATACATTTTTAGCTTTATTATTATTTTTTTTTTTTTAATTGCGATTTGGTATTACATTGACCCATTTTGGGATTTTGATCATTTTTCAATTAATTGCTCAGCCCTATATATTATCAAGCAAGAGGTCAAATGTACTTCTATACCTCAGTACAGTAAACAACAATCAGCTGCTTGAGCTGTACTGGAGTAAACTTGTCATCAAGTATTATTACACTGGGTGGTACTATCACTTCCAATGTAGCAACTTATCTGAATATTTCTTCCACCTCAGCATGGAGACATATATGTGTAGTCGTTGGTTGTATGTGACGCTTAACAAGCCTTGATGAGCCTTGTAAGGAAAAACATGTAAAATTTTAGTGTCATCTCTTCTGTTAGCTGCCAGTGCCACCACAATGGCTCAGGGTCATAAATTTCAGGACTTGGAGGAGACAGGGGAGGCGTTGGTGGCCTTCATCAACAGCAGCCAGACGGAAAAACTGAGGCGAATGAAAGATGAACATCGGGTCCTTTTTGACCAGCACATAGAGACAAAAAAGATTGTGACACAGATTTTAAGAGGCAAGTAATCAGACACCTAATGATCTCCTCTATCTTTTTATGTGTCAGTGTTTTCTACCATTCTCATTTTTTATATTTATGTTGAACAGTTTGTGTACATGCAATTAGTGCACATTCACACTTACTTTCTGATTTACTGTGTGTCATATTTAGATCCAGTCCTTCTGATCTTTTCTGCATTTTTACTCCTCTGTTATTTCTCTCCCACTGTCCTTCACCCTCAGAGGAGGCTCAGATTGAGGAGAGTGTGGGCCAGAGGCTGCTGGACATGGAAGAGGAGAAGAAACAAAGGGAGAGGGAGCTACAGGGTCTTGAAGAGCAGCTGAGGCAGTGCATAGCCAAGAGCCAGATCACTGACTCAGAATTACAGTATCCTTTTATATGTTTGTTTTCAGGGTGATTTTCTTGGTGCATCCACTCTTTCTTTGTTATCATCCTTAACCCTCCTCCAGGTTCCTAAAGGGACAGTTGGAGAATCTGAGAAACACTGAAGATGACCTTGAGACTCTTCAGAGCGAGGTGGATGAAGATACGACAGAGGTTATCCCTTCAGCAGTGTGAGTAGAAGAGTAATGAAATTCAACCAAAAATCTCAGTCTGAGTTGTGTTCTACAATAATCATCTAATAGGTTCTGGCTTTCAGATAGTTTCATTGTCTATGAAGTAGTTTGAAGATGAGGAGAGATTATTATGTTCACCATCTTTATTTAACAACAGATTGAAACTAAGAGCACCTCAGAAAGTATATCATGTTTTTTAATGCACCTTTTTCAATAGATCATGATCTCTGCATTTCTGTTCAGTTTCTACAGTTCTGCGTCATTGCAGGAGGTTTTGAAAAGCCACAAACAAAAAGGAAAATGAATACAGTAATGTGATATGCCTGGTAGTGTTTTGCATTTGATAATGCACAGAAAATTAGGCAGCTTGTATTTTGAAATCCTTTGTTTTTAATATGTGAACATGTGTTTTGGACTGTTGGACACACCAAACAATTTTCAACATAATCGATGAATTTAATAGATAAATAAGAAAATAATCTGTAGATTAATCAAAATTTAAAATAATCGCAGCTGCTGCTGTCAAATCAAGAAGGCATCACTATGTTCTGTGCTGAAATCAGAGTAAAAAACAAAACTGCATAGAAAAGAAGATTTGAAAAAGTCCCACTCTGCTCTTTCACAGACAAAAGTTGAAATAGAGAAATAATAAGAGAAAACATCAAACACTATACGTTTGGGGGGAAAAAATCCAGATGTTTAGTCTGCTTCTGCTTGGCTGCTCTGGTTGCAGCAGCTGTATTCAGGACTTGTCATGTGATGTTTTTTTTTTGTTTTTTGTTTTTTTTAAATATTTTTTATTGTCTACAGGTACGTGGCTCAGGTGTACTACTTAATAACTAAGATCAAGTGGGAATATGACACACTACCCAACATCTTAAAAGGAGGTACAGCTTTGGTCTTTGTGCGTATAGTATCTTGGGTGTTGTGTCAGTGAATGTGTGTGTTAATGTGGCCTCAGTTAACTTATTTTCTCTTCCTGCAGTGCACTATGGTTCTGACCTGGCAACTCCCATCAACATCGACACGTCTGTGCGATCTCGGAGTGACGTGAGCGACCAGCTGTGGGGCTTTGTCAGCACTGAGTGGTAGATGAAGAACGGTGGTGTTGTGTACATTATGTATTTGTTTGTGTATTAATATGTGTCCTTTTCTTCTGTTCTATATAACATTCATATTGTTTTAAAAATTAAATGTCTCTAAACCAATGGCTTAGTAGTTCATCGCTAATGTATTTCAGCATTGTGGCCTCATCAGAGCTGCGGTAGTGAGACGATGCTGAGCAGCAGGTCGGTCATTGGGTGTCACTGCAGAGCTGTTTACTGCTAAACTGTGTTTGTCAATGTCCACATGATTTCCTCAGAACAACACAACCTGATATGAGACTTTGCAGAGAAACAAACATTTATTAATTTTCTTAAATTAAGTCTTTTTTTGGTTTGTGTCACAGCTTTATCACATTAGTTGAGCTGATGTGTCACTTCATCACTTTAATGAATTATGAGATGGTTGAATTCTTAAATTTTATCTATTTTTTATTAACATTAATAATTATCAAAATGTCAATATCTTAACAATTAAACTGTCAGAGTTAAGGTTAATTTTTTCTTTGCACTGACACCATTAGAGACAACTATTTCAACTGTTTATTGCTTAATATTTGTTGTAATATTGACTTATTACTTTTAGCTAATTACTTATAAGCTTATTGTCTCATAATTTATATCCACCCACTTCAAATGTTTATCTGTATGAGTACTTAAGCAGTTTTATTTTTAGTTGACTATTTCACCTCTTTGTTTGTGTTTTGCTTGTTAATGTTTGACCCTAATATAAATATATAGGCATATTTGTTTTAATCAAATCACTTGTGTAGACCATCAAGCTTGACATTGACAGGATTGAAGATATTTTACCGTTTGAGAATTAATTCTATTAATCAATTTTGTTTGGCATCAACCAACCAGTACCAGTCACGACTGCTGCAGAAGTATGAGTATAAATGTGAGTATAACCGTAGCTTATGAAACATTCATCTCTGTAATTTGTCCAATGAGCAGAATGGTAGTGGCATAACAATATATTAGCAATGAGACCATGGTGCTGAGATATAAACTAATGTCCAGGCGATGCTCATGTCCAAGTATTGTCTCAGTATTTACCAACACTTCACTAATTTGATGAGAATCGAAACTTTCTCTGAAAAGATCTGGTGGGCAGGATGACAAAATGTGTTGCCATAACTTATAAGAACCATGCAGCCCTACGTGGTTTCCTGGCAATAAAGAGCGTAAAGGCAGCAGGTTTCTTCTGCAAATTCATCTGTTCCAAAGCATATATGATAATACGTGGTTTGACAGGTGGTTTGTATGGAGGTGGGTGTCTGTTAAGATCCAGCTCCTGTCAGTGTCAGTCCTCTAAACACTCTTTGTTTTATTGAGGTTTCAGTTTTGACAGTTCAATATTAATACTGAATTTTTTTAGTCCATAGTCCATATACATGAATAAACATAAATGTAAAGAAGATATACAAGATATAACATTTATAGCAAAAAAATATTAATCAGTATTCATATCAGTTCGGATAAAACTTTGGGTTTTTCTTTGTCTCTATGTGTAAAATATGTGATAAATTTTCTAATACAGTTTTTGATGTAATTGACAGATTTTTTTCTCCAGTTTATCCTACTTGCACTATGTGATGTTAATGTTTGATGATATGTTTTAACCAGCTTTAGTTTGGTAGTGAGCAGTGGTCCGGATGTTGATCACTGAGAGATGTGAAACTTTCTGACATTAACCATTGAAATCATCTGAGAGCAAAAACTGGAGCAGATAACTGAAGAATATACAAACCTCTACATAAACATCATTCACATGTTTATTCAGTGCACATATAGAACTGACGTCATAACTTAAATGAGGTTTTTACAATACAAAATGCAGCTCAGAGAAGGCTATAGATATTTACAAAGTTTACGAAAAACAATAAGTAAACATATTTTTCTCTTTACATTATTGTACAGTATTACGATGAAAAAATTGTCCTTGTTTATGTCACTATTACCACATTTCCCTGCACTTTGAAGCCCACACTCCCTCTGGGGTTTAGAAAGATTTCTCTCTGATCTGTTTCATGAGAAAATAGATTCACATCATTTCATGGTCAGATGAAGTTTATCCTGATGAGAAGACTCTTTGTCCACAAGTTTCGGTCGAGCTTATAGCTGCAATATTCTAGTTTGTCAAACCAAGAAGGCGTCAACAAACTTCCACTGTCAGCTTTTATTGCTTTGAGTCATTCATCATGTGTGGCTACGTAGGGACCTCCAAAGCTGCAAACCACCCAGCACAACTCCATCTGGCATCTTCAGTGCGTCTAAGGGCTCCGAGCCTCTGATGTCGGTGGTGGGGACCTCTACCCAGCGGTACTGCTGACCCAAGACTCACATGGCAAAAATTACATGGTTTTGGCAGCAGAGTTTGGGTGTGGATGCTCTGTGTTTGTAACAACATATCATTATATGTTAGACAGGGAGAGGAGATAAGGATAAATCTCACGCTTGGGCTTCAGGCCTGGTCTATCAGATGTAGCATAACTACTGGCTGTATTTATGTAAAACATCTGCACACAGTCTTTGATTTCATGGAGTGAAATGTCATCTTACCAGAGGAATATTCTCTGACAAATACTGGCCCTGTTTTGTCTCACAGACAAATGTAATGCTGGTTTTCACAAGAAACTTCCAGGACAATGTCTTTCATGATCACACTATTATAGAAAAATGCACAGAAATTTTAACACAATTTTCTTCACACATTTTTTACAAAAAGTCCATGTCTTTCTCCCAATGTGGACAGTTTTCACATACATTGAGCTTTTGCTGCTTGTGAAGATTAATGATACGGAAATCGTGGCAGAGCACATCTGCTCGACTAGAGCACGTATGCAGCTCAGTTCAGAAAGAATCGACCTGCCAGATTCAGTGATCTAGTTCTTAGTCTGAATGCGTCCTCTCAGGGCAAAGTCACATAGATTCATTGTATCATGTCTTACACATCCTGGGGTAAATGGCTTTGATAGTAGATGGAGTAAAGTTCCCGGAGGACACTGTCGTCTCCAGTCCCTCCAGTCTGTGAGAGGTTGCATCAGTCTTGCTGGTGCTGCACTCCAGGAAGGGTATCCCGATCTTCTTCATTTGGCCGTCTTTTGTTAAGAGGCAGGGTCGGCAGAGGAGCCTGAGGATAGCCCTCCTCATGTCCTTGCTGGTCAAGGTGTAGATAATGGGGTTGAGAAGGGAGTTGAACATAGCGATGCCCAGGAAGTAGTCTGCCTTAAAGAGCACCTCGCAGCTTTTGGCTGGACAGCAGAAGTCCAGCAGCAGGAAGATGAAGAGGGGAAGCCAACATGCGATGAAGACTCCTAGGACTATGGTGACTGTCTTTAGCAGGGCCATGTACTTCTGGGACTTACGGTAAAGGCCTTTGCGCTGTGGGACTGATGCCATGCGCTGGGTGTTGGACTTGACAATACGGAAGATGCGGACATACAGCACCACAATGGACATGAGGATGGCACTGAAGATGGTGATGCAGAAGAGGACGTAACTCTTAGCATAAAGCGGCAGGACTGTGGAACACTGGTCCAGCTGTCCCATACAGTTCCAGCCCAAGACAGGCAGGACCCCCAGGAACACAGACAACACCCAGCTCGCCCCAATCAGAGCAAACATCCGCCCCTGTTTGTCCCCCTGGTACGGTTTCATCCTGACCATGGTCACATGGCGCTCTATGGCAATAGCCAGCAGACTGATGACAGAGGCGGCCAGCATAATGAACACACCCCCCTCCCTCAGAAACCACAGCACCGGGGTCATGTTTAATGTGTTGGCTCCTGATGTTATGAGGTTTACCATGTAGGTGAAACCTGCGAGCAGATCAGAGAGAGTCAAGTTGCCCAGTAAATAGTACATGGGTATATGGAATTTCTTGTTCTTCCAGATGGCTACCAGCACCACAGCATTTTCTGCAACTATGAGCAGGCAGACCATCAGAAAAGCTATAGCCACTGGTTTGAGTCCCTCCTTGTACTTGTTCTCATTTAGCTTCCCTGTGTAGTTGTAATGCTGTATGATGACTGCGTTGCTCTGGTACTCACGAAACATCCTCAGCAGGTTTCCTGTTGACGGGGACATGGGGATTGCAGATGGGGCTACGGCAGCATAGGGAGCATGGAAAGAATCTGTGGCCATTCTTCTTATTCCCCACACTGAGGTGCTTTATTTTCCTTTTCTTATGTTTTTTTTTAATTAGATCCACAGGTAAGTTGTCACATAGTCCTCTGGTTGTGCATTATCTGTTCTTTATGTACTGAAAGCTGAGTAAGAGAAGCAGGGAGCCGTCGTAGGGGAAAAGTCCTTCTTTTGAAGCTATCAAATAGGATTTCCTGTGGTTTGAGAATTTTCCTCCAAAGAAAGAAATCGCACTTTTCAATGCGCTGGCTGCGCACTAGGAGGCGATGAGAGCCAGTCTGCACAAAACAAGAGGAGAAAGTGACTATTAATGACAAGAAATAAACACGATAGTTGAAGTCGGGAATAAAAGAAAGAAAGAAATGTAAGAACTCTCTCCAACATCCAGAATGCATGGAGACAATAACAGCGACCATATCTATGTGAATTATGAGGGGGGGGTGACCACATCTTTTCTTCCCTTTTTTGGTACAGGGAAAATGTTTCAGCTTTAATGGGGGTAAAATGTGGAAGCACCTATTAGGTTTCAGCCAAAGTTTCAACTGGACATTTTTCCTGCCACTCAAGATTGAACCCATGTGTTTTTAACAGTATTACACTATAGGGACGCAAAAACTATAAACTAGGGTCAAAGTTCATGTATGTATTTAAATATCAATTATATTATTACGCGCATATATGCGTAAATACGCATCAGCATCCAAACCGGCAACCGGTGGTTAGAGTTCACTGCTTAGTTTCTTTGCGCAGATATCCAGTTTTAATAGCACACACAGTAAATGGTTCGATGAATCTATGCCTATATACTCCATAACCTCAGGAATATCCCTCAACACGAGTGAAAATGAACACTTGGATCCAGTAAAGTCACTATAGTTGTATCGAGTCGCACAGACACACTTCACGACCCTGTACACGCATTATTGGAGCAACGCGTTAAAAAAGAGAACCGTAAAAACTTAACCACGCACCTGTAAAACCGTGTAAATATCCAGTGAAGCTCTGCAGCAGAAATGATCCAAGTCCGGAGCAGAGGACAGGCTGTCGATCAGCGCGCAGCACGGCGACATGTGAGTGAGATGTGGGAATGGAGCAGGGCAGGACTCAACACGCAGAGGGTTGGTCTATCATGTTTTTGCCCTTCAACGAGTTCTCTCCCTCCTTCGCCTGACCCTTTTTTCCTTCCAGATCTGGCCTCAGGAGAATTGAAGCTCGGTGACACATTGAATGTTTCTGTTTGTCTCTGAGGGAGAAAGTGAGATTTCCATCTTGCTGGTTTGCCTTCAGGTACTTGGCACATTTTGACTCTTCGCCCGTTTGTATTCATTGTGCTGCATTTAAAATATGGCACGAGATCACTGCAGCCCTATGTTGTTCTGCAGGTTTGTGGATTATAAGGAAATCTCCTGCTCTCTCACACACCGAAAAGAAAGACATCCTCAGCTCGTAAAAAAACTCAAAACTAACAGCCACAAGTTAATTTGTCAGTGGAAAAATGGTCATTTGTGTTGTGTGGTGTGACCAGACCAGTTTCACTGAAACCCCAGATCTCAGAAAACAGCTTCATCTTTAATTATCTTTAGAGTCACACATAAAAAAAAAAGCCTTTTTTGCAAACATGCCATTCATAGGTCTTATTTATTTTTCTTAAAGCCTCCTACAGACATGTTTAATATCAGAAAATATTCTGCTTAAATCAAAATGACTAAAATTGCATCCACTTCTCCCTCATTAAAAATCAGAATATATGAATATACAAATATTGGTATTTATTATATATTGATTGACTGCTAAACTAGTTGTGATTTCATAAAATCCCAATGTTACATTAAGGTGTTAAGGTGAGGTTTAATGTGAGCACAGAGAAACACTCCCCCTCCTGCAGATGAAAACGGTTTTATGGTGTCAAATGTGCTTCATTCAGGTGAAGGGCAAAGTATCAAAAAGCACATCACAGTTTTGAGTGGAGGCTATTTGTGTTGTATGAAGTCTTTGATGAATTAAGATTACTCATGTCTTTCCTGACTGGGGTTAAATAAGACTAATACCCCTCTACTCTGTATGTCACTAGAGCCTCACACTGAATTCACTGTCACAATAGTAAACACAGCTGGAGAGATCAAGTAAAGGTCTCATCATCAAGCCCCATTATTTCTTTACCTGCCTTTTCAGGTGCCTTTCTTTTGTTGATGAATCAATTAACTGATAAACAAGTCATTTTGATAATGAATTAATAGTTTCAGTAAAATTTAATGCAAAATCCTAAACATTTTCTAATTCCAGTTTTCTCTGATGTGCTTTTCTCGAGCCAAGTTATGAGCCAAACTTAGCATCTGGAATTTTAATTTCAGTTTAAATTTACTTCACAAAATAAAAGTATGAACACAAAGGAAGGGTACACACTTTCTGTTACAAATGATTGTAAGTCAAGCTTTGAAAACAACCCCCTGGATTTAGGAAAATTGTGATATTTCCCACAATTGTTCCTGACACTTTTAAACCATTAAAATAATCTGCTTGATATTCACACTGTTACACACACAGTTTCACACTGTGTTGAATTAACTCCATGTTGTTGCCGCTGAAAGTGAAAGCTCTAACTTCTTCTTTTGAATACTGTACCCAGCCCCATCGCTGGGTAACACTCAGTAGTTCAGTAGTGTTCAGACAAAAAAATTAGTTTTAGAACCTCAATATTATTTCTATTTACATATAAATGACACAAACCTTCCCTTTTATTCAATTTTATTTATTTGCTGTAGTAGGAATGTTGCCATGCCATTTCACTAGATAATAATAATGGCCACAACAAGGAGGATCATCTCAAACCTGATGTGACATGCCTGGGACACTGGCAGAACAACGGGGAAATTACGTAATGTGAGGGAGGGTGAGTGAAGGCTGGACTGGGCCTTCTCTAAACAGGAAGCTGCCTCATTGTGCCTAGAAAGGAGAGGGATATCCTTGAGAAAAACACAGATGAAGTCACTGGTCAGAACTGACACACAAAGGGGGGAGATGTGACTACAGACTGACGTACAACCATCACTTAGCGCACATAATTGGCAACTTACTCATTTCCACACTTGTCATTAATGGAAGATTTTACAAAAACTGTTTACAGCTGAAAATGCAGCTTTGGCCTTTTACTGAGAAACTAATTTATGCCTGGTGGTCTTGGCTTTTGTGGCCTGTGGGTTCAATTTTCAAACTATAAATAGTTATTTTCTTTCTCTGTGAATCAACTAAATTGTTCGTATTTTTGCTTCAACAGCTCTTCTCTCTACACCTGCTCATCTGAGATCAGTGTTTCTCTCTTCCTCCTGTTCAAGTAAGTGATTTCCAGTTGGTGTAGGAGTCCTGTCCCCTGACTCATCTTGTTCTGTCTTTGCTCGCTATCCTGACACCCACCCATGTGATAACCTGGAAGTTGAACTGCTCTTCTCTTCACAAGCTGTGTCAGCCAAGTGGCAGTTAACCCCCTGCAGTGATGCCGTGACAAGCTCCCAGTGAGCTGCCTCTGATTAGTTAACACACAAAGACATGACAGCAGGACTCTCTGCTCTGTCCTTTTTCTCCCCCCACAGTAGGGATCTGCTCCATCACTTCTTCTTCCCCCTCAGGCCACAAACAAACCTTTAGCACAGAGAGACCAGTCTGGACCCACCCAGTCGTCTCACTGCTGGGGGGGTTGGGATGGCTTTCTGTTTTCAGTATGTTTTGTCCAGCGCTCTTGGCTCTGGATGATTTTCCTGTGACGTTAATGTGCTTGCGGAGAGGAAGACAAACAGTCCCACTTTTGTCATGACAGCCCGCTTTAGATTTACTGTAGTTTGTGTACAGTATAGTGTTGTCTACTTTACATGTCTGGCTGTTGTTTGTCATGTTGATGTTTGTATAAAAGGCTTTTATAATCTTTAAAATAATCTTTAAGGACTGGAAGTGACAGGCCATGTTCCTCCTCTTCTTATGTTGCTGCTCTCAGAGCACATGCATCACACACTGAAACCTGTTGCATTTTTCTGCTCTGGGGTGTTACTGGTGGCCAATACGATACAAAGCCACACATCAAAATGTGATTCTCACCTAACAGTTAAAAAAATAGACAGCCTTGCTATATAATGTTATTTTACAAAGACAATGGAAAGTATTTGTACTTTTTCAATTCGAACAATCAGTTGTTGAAGCTTCCGGTTCTGTTTTTCGGCTATATGTAGAGCCAGGGTGCACTTCAGCTCAGGCACTTCACTAACTGCTCAGCAGAGTAGCTCCTGTTGTTAGGATGGGATTCTTGATGAAGGAAAGTCGGGATGAGTATCAAATGAGTAGCAGGTGTGTGCAAGATTTCTGTTTTTTGTAGATTTAAGGTGTTTCAGAAGACATTGCGGTGGGATTGCTGGCTTCTGGACAAGCTGACACTAATTTAACTGGGCTATTGGCTGCTAAAAAACTGAGGTCGACCTAAATTGCTAGGAAGGCTGAGAACTAAAATGTGTGTTTTGAGATTTAAGATGTATTTTAAGTTCATGAAGCCTTCCCGAAACTCCTTGAAGCTTTTATTATGAAAGTCAAACCTACCCAGAGGCTCTTGTCAGAGTCTAATACTCTTATTTTGAAAATCTGTCAACCAAACTGACATGACTTCAGGCTCAGGCTGGTCACATATTTAGAGATGAACATGAGATGCAGGTTTCCAGCTGTAAGTAGCTGAAATAGTATTTCCAGTTATAGTGTGTATGTTGACACAGTAGCTTATGCAGCAGGAAATTGATATTTAGAGACACTGTCCAATCAGCTGATCTAAATCATCCAACTGTAGTTTAGGTTGCCATGCTCATGGTAACTACATAACTTCTGCGTCAGACAGGAAATAAGCCGAGAGACATCTCTCAAACCCCGCCTTATAACTCAAACAGTGTAGTGTCTATTACCCAAATGTTTGTTTTCAGGAAGAGGAGTTGGGGATGTAGTTGAATTGTGCGCCTGACACTGTAAGGCCCAGTGCAAAATGTATGAGTCAATGGGCTTAGATAGTTGCATCATGTAAAAGAGGACATTTTCTACCTTTTGATGAAAATATGTTTTAAGGGAAACATATTTGGGACTGAGGACATGTTAAAAAATGTTCTATAATATTTTAACAGCTTGTCTCACCCTGGGTGTGATGTAACACGCTCTGGCCTCACACTCCCACACACCATTCATTTCAATGGGGAAAATAAACAATAAAACGTTTAGTAGAGCTGGTGTTTACAAAATTTACTGAGCTTTAGAGGTGCCAGTGGATTAGCTAGCTGCTTGCCCTGGTTTCAGTCTAGCTATGCTAACAGGCAGTTAGCTCCCACTACAGCTTTAGATTCAGACATACAAGAGTGGGATCAATCTTCCTCTGTAAGATCTTTGTTAAGAACATGAATATGTGTATTTATCATTTAACCAGTCACAGAACGTCTTGGTCTGTTGTCTTGGTGGTGAGCTTGATGTCTTTCTCGACAGCGAACATTAACATAAGGTCATTAATTATTTACCCCCTCATGTGCCTTTGTTTTTCAAAGCGATCCACGGAGACTAAAGAGAAGCTACAACAGAGCCAAGTGAAAAAAGAGAAAACGCAGAAACTTATACTGTATATAAACTCTAGTGCAGTGCCCAGTACTGTTGTGGCTGCCAGAGATTTATGAGAATCCTAGAAATAGGCTGCCTTTGTCAAAGTCCAGTTTTTCTGCCTCTGTGTTTCATGTGCAGCTGTGCAGGGCAGTCACCTCACTTTGAGCTCCTAATAAGTGGAAATGGGAAGAACATATGGAAATGTTGATAATGTTTCCTTTCCATTGCTTCTATGCCGTCCAATGTATTTTTGTGAGGCAGGCCACTGTACCTGACTGTGCCCTCTAGTCTCCATTCTCCAGTTGCTCTGTCTGTGTGTTTGTTGTCCCTTCTTTTCTTATCCAGCACAACTTAATGCTTCACATTCAAATTCAGATCAGAACCCTAAACTCAGACCCAAGTGTGGCCACAGTGCAGTCTGCTCTGCCATTTTTTCTGTCTCTCATTTAATTGTGTTTTCTCTATCATGCAAACAGATGCAAATCTTTGAAACTGGCCTGTGACTGCTGTAAAAAGTGATATTTACATACAGTGTGCTTTATGTAGTGGGTCTGAGGAATGTGTCAATTCTTTCACCAGAGCTCACTGTCTAATAGTGTTTTGCTCTGTCCCAGGCCTCATGTTTTTACAAGGGAAACACACTTGAAGTTTTTCGTTTGTGTTGAAGCCAGATAGCTGTTACACAAAGCCTCAGCACAGTAAAATGCACTTATTTATTTTGCAGATTTAAACAAAGTTTTTGGTTTTTTAAAAGACTATTCCCAAGTAGATATTCAGGATAGTCAGGAGGCGGAAAAAGCTTTGTTGCTTGAATTTGCTAAAGTTAGTTGGGATTTTCTGGTACAAATAAACACAGGAAGAGGCTGCCATTCGGGACCATTTTGATTAGAATAAACCCAACATATGTGAATGTCAGTTTTGTCTATATGCAAACACAAACATCCTCATTTCCTGTACAAGCCTTCACCAGTTCTCACCCGCAAGCTAGCAAATTGCTGTGTTTGAGCTCAGTCTCTGGTTGCACAATTTCCATGCTGCAGATAAATGATTGTTTAGTCATTTTATGCTTATTCATGAATTTGTCTCAGCTCACTTTCAGCTGTGTTTATTACAATCCACGATGGCATCACTGAAACTGAATCCCCCAAGCTATGCAGAGCTGTGTTTTAGGTTGACCACCAAGATTTCTTGGCCTGCAAAAAGAAGAAATCAACTTTGTATTTATTATTAAAGGGAGATAGCTCAGTCAGCAGTGTTGACACCAACTGTTCTAGCTCGTTAGCCAAAAAGCCACTGGTTCTCCTGTTTGAATTTTCATTTAATTGCTTTGGTCACATTCACTGGCATGACATAGTGACGTGTCTTTGTATCTTATTTCATTTGTGGTTACTTTTTGTAAGGCCTTCAAGAGCTATTCTTTTATTATTGACGGGGTAGTCCTACATTTTTGGAACAGAGTGGGATGAGGAGATTGATACCACTCTCATGTCTTGTTCATTTGATCTGTACAAAAACTGTGCACAACAATTTATTTTTAAATCTGCTGGTTGCACTGGCAGTGTCTCTCCTACAGTGCTGATTCATTATTTTGAATCTGTAACCTCAGGATTTCCACCATGTGGCTACTGTCAATCACACCACCTTCTGTAAAAAACAATTTTTCATATATATGTAAATTAGTATAGGTGTATTGTTTTTATCTTTAACCAGCCAGGCTAGCTGTTTCCCCCTGCCTCTAGTTTTTATGCTAAGCTAACCTAACCAGCTGCTGGTGATTGCTTCTTATTTACCATACAGGCACCATAAGGTGTTTTTAAAATTTTTTTTTTATTTTTATGCTGGCTAGCTGTTCCCTTTTTCCAATCTTTATGCTAAGCTAAGATAACTGTCTGCTGGCTGTAATGTATTTCGTTACTGTACAGACATGATTGGTATCATTCTTCTCATTTAGCTCTTAGCAAGATAGTGAGTAAATGTAGCCTGTTCTCCAAACTATTCCTTCAGTGATTTCAACCATGCTCCTTTTTTCTTCTAAAACCACAGAGGCTTTGTTTCACTTCATGTTGGGGTTTTCTTCTCTCTTTCTCTACATCCTCACATTTTAACATGTAACCTTAGACCCTTTATCCTCTTCATGTCCTACATTCTCTGATAAGCCACAGGCACAGGGTCAACCTCAATAAAGAAGCATTATTTCCTGATAGGATCTCTTTGTGAGAGTATAAATTTACTATCTCCAATTATGGTGATTTTCAACTTGTTTCAAAGGATTGCATGATCCAATATTAATCGTATGTTCAATCTTAAACTGGTAAAGCCATTAATGTATAGCAGTTAAACTGAAAAGGTTTCCTTATTCCTAAAAAGTTACCATTTGACAAGTTTTCACAGTGTCTTCCACAGGGGCTGTCATTTACAATCCATTCCTTCACATGTAGTGGTCACTCATACCATGATACATATGTATTTTTTTCCACATTAGCTGTTAGGGTCAGATGTGAATGGGCAGTTTTATGAAAGCTTGTTTTGTTCGCAAAGCAGCGGTTTGAGATGAGTTCATGTTGGAGGACAGAGTGGAAGAAAGAGCAAAGAGCATTCCCACATTGGGGAAGGGGGTGAAAAGGGTGGGTGTGGGCAGGGAAAGGATGTATGACGGGCTACATTGTGGGGGTGAGTCATGAGAATTAGTAACCGGCCACTGTGAGATTTATTCAAACTTCTTTAGTTACGACATGCCAATAGCCCACCAGCACTTTCTTTCGGGGGTCAGATTCTGGGAAGAGCTCTTCTCTCCTCCACAGAGTGAGAGCGTAGGCATGCTACACTGGGGAATAAAGCCATAAACAGTTTCTTTGTAAGATGACGAAGCTGGGAAAGTCCATCACAATCACTTTATGACCCTGATCCTTCATCCATATCTTGGTTTCAGGTACCTCTTGGTACAGGTTATAAAAGATAAAACATGAGGATTATCATGATGAAAATGTCCTATGTGTCTTTAGTGAGTCTGTGGTGTGGTGTGTTGTCTATTGAACACCAATACCTCATTGGCTGGGTTACATTTGATGTGTTTCTCAGGCCAAAGTGATGAATTACTTACCATCAGGGTGTTAGTCAGTGAATGAAAATCATAAAGGAAACCAGGCGGCAAATAGGTAGGGGCAGATTAGTAATACAATAGCCAATCTAAAATGTATTCAGGAAATGTCACAGATATTAGCCAGACGGAGGAATTATAAATGGAGTCTATCACTGCCATAGCAAATGAGATAGAAGTGATTTTAGGGCACTTAGCATCATGGTTAAAAATACCCCATTACAGCACTCCATTGTCTACATTCAATAGGTGTACCTTTCAGCATGCACTCCCACCGGCCAATCGCAACACACACACAGATTTCTGTTCACCTAACTATTGTATAACCATTTTACTTCCAATGAAAATAAGGCTGTAAATTTCAACAAACAGACTAAAGAGGCTGACTTCCTGTCAGAAGGGCGTTTCCATTAAAAATCCGGTAAAATACAAGGAGGTTGATAAGGTGAAGGGGTAGTATATCCTGGAGAGACTGATTAGACCTACTCTCAATCTTATTTTCTAACACAGTTTGTATTGTCACAAGGTTGTATATGCTAGGTTTTGAAATGATTCACTAATTCACAAGTCAAAAGCAAATAATTAAGATATGGGAAACATTAATTTGACTTTCAAAGTTTTATACTTGAATTTGGAAATGGCAACAGTTTCACCTCAAGGTCCATTTAGTAGCTTTCCTGTAAATGTAGAAAATTTCCATGACAACTGAACAAACTCCATCTGCTGATAAAGATCATCGAAAGCTCCAGAACAGCTATTAAATGGACCTTGAGGAGAGACTGTTTGGTCTTGCTGCGTAAAACTTGGTTTCCTGTGTTGTTAATTTTCTTGCAACCCCTCGGATTTATCTTTTGACCCCTTGGTGGTTCCTGACCCCCAGGTGCATGATAAGTCTGTCTCCATGTGTTGGAGTGGTGGAAATGCGGCTGTATTAAGAGCCATGTAAAGAGTTTGCAGCATATAGCATCTTTTTCAAAAACTCACAAAGCTGAAATCATTAGCATATCCAGCTTTCTAACTTATAGTAGTAACTGATTATTTCTTCCAAAACAGAGCACAATTAACTAACTACAGTAATTTGCAGATTTACAGGTTGTCAACAAAGAACTGCATTCATAACTAGTAGTGGCAGAGCCAGGGGTGGCTTGGGGTGGGGGCAATAAACAGTGAAGTTAAACTTTATCAGAGGTAAGTAAGTAGGCCAACATCAGTGGCTCCACTCAGCTCTTTATTAAATTTGGGTAAGTTTACAACATCATCAAGTGTTACTTGAGATGGTTGCATATTTGTTTTCCATCCCAAATTTAAGTCATTATGTTGCCTTTGGAGTGACGTCTGGGTCTGCACCCATCTGCTTGACCAGCATCATACTCCTCCTTGGCCACTGTGTGCCTACAAGGAATGTCGTCTGGCATCACCATCCCTGCAAACAAAGCAATCGCAGGCTAGACTTTCTCATTTGTGGTTCCCTGATGATGAACAAGCTCCTGAATAGGTCTGTCCCTCTCTCTTGAAAACTCATCTCTTCTGAGATCACTTCATCTCCTAAACATCCTAACATGTCTTTCTTTATGCTTATGAATTATGATTAGTTCTTAGTACTTACAACTCCTACTGCACTGAGGCTTATGTGATGTCCCCCACTTGTAGGTCTCTTTGGATAAAAGGTTAGTAATGGAAAAGCCTATTTTGTCTACCTTCCCCTGAAACAAAGGGCCCACAGCTTGAAAAATAACTAAGAACTTTGATCAGTACGTCTGCCTCTGTTATCATTGTTATATACATTATGTGCAGTGTGTGAAAGCTACAAAAGCTACAAAGTATGATGGGGCTTAGTTAAGCTTTCTTCATCCAGGAGAGACAATGAATGGATTTACCAAGCTGTGCCTGGCTCAGACCACTGGCTTGTTTGTGTGAGAGTGTATCTCACACGAGTTTGTGTTAAACTTGGCTCTATTTGCCTGATACTGTAGTGAAATCAGTTCCTGTGGCCTTTTATATTCAAACCCGGGACTCCAGAGATTTACACATGTAAATACACACAGATACAGCACAATACATCACTATTGAATTTAATTGTATATGTTTGCTTGGCACCAGCTGATTAATGCAGTCCTGAAAGATATTCACTGACTAAGATAAAAAGACCTAGCAAGAGATTCTGTAATGTTAAGAGAGCAAAAAAACTCTGTACTATAGGAATTCATACAGACACCATATAGTTCGACCTCCTTCCCTCACCCATGTCTCTCTGTTTATATTTCAGACACAGTAAATATAATCTGTACATTGTTCTGTAGTAGTTCCAAAAAAAGCTGAGCAGAAACCCTTCATTACCAGCGTGCTCCATGAGTGTGGTGTGGGCCCACGCAGGGGAAACCAGCAGGCTGTTTGGCTCACCCAGCCAAGCTGGATATGTTTCACTGATCCTGTACTTAACTGACACCAAAAGTATTGTTATTCCCTCTCTGGTTTCATGTGTATCTGTCATAAAAAAAAGAGGGGGAAAAGGTTTAAAAATTTCTGTTTGTGTCAGAAGCATGTGAAGTTTGTTTCATCAGACCAGTGGCTGTAATAAGGAAAAGATAAGTATAAATAATAAATAAAAAATGTTTTTAATCACCTGGTTGTAGTCAGGCTACTTTTTCACTGGTTTCTTGGTTGTGGATCAGGGTCATTTTTAGTAGTGTCTGTTTTGTAGCTCTTTCCCATTTCATTTCCTGTGGCTGGATCATGAAATGTGTGTGAAAGTATAAAATCGCAATACAATAAGTTGGTGCACACAACCAGCAGAACAGGTCATCTGTCTTTGGCACTTACAGCACTGATAAACCCATTGCTACAGGAAGTGAATTGTAGGTCCTTGTGTTTTTATTGGCTGACACACTTCAACCTCTGGAGCTTATTAAAACCAGCTTAGTGTGGCGCAGACACACACACGCACGCAAGTGTGTATGCTCACAAGATAACATTTACTGTACTGAAACTCACCATGTGTCACAGTGTGAGAGCCCGAGTTTTTGAACTTGTCTGCAGGCTGAACGCTTGATTGATGCCCACGTGTGATTTACTTAGAGGAACAGTTGTACAGTTGCAAACTTCACATTTGTCTTCAGAGCACCCAACTCAAATCTCACACCCACACATTTACATCTTCACACACACACAAAGAGACAAGGCTGAGCTCATAACCAGTGCCTGCTAATTTGTACAAAATGGAAAATACCCATTCTATGGTATGTATGATTCAGATACTGGCTGCGTGAACTAAACCCTGTGGATACGGTTATAGTAAAACCATAACTCAAAACAAACACAACCCCAAATGAGCCAGAGCCTGATATATCTTATTCCTCACCTGGCAGCTTTATTAGGTACACCTAGCTAAAAGTGACGCAGTGCATTAAACAGTCCTGCAATAAATCCTACCTCTGTGAAGGTTATAATGCTGAGTTTGTGTTGAAACTCTTAAGGAGGCTGCAGTTTGTGCTGCTGTTGAACTGATATGGTCCTAGAAGGTGGGGGGTGAGGTGCTTTAACAAGCTTGTTAGTTTGTTAGCTTAGCTTGCTCGCTAACAGTACATTATTTATTTATTTCATCACTATTTAGATATAGTTAAAAAATAACAAAATTAGCAAAATTACTAAAGTACGACATGACTTTAAAGAAGTTTGTAAGTTTTGTTATTGCTATATAGCTAAGTTAGCATTAACAGCTGCTTATTCAGCGGTCAGAAAAAAGAGGCTGCGAGTTCAGCATCAAACTTATTCTTTTACTCACCAACAGCTCTCTCCAGAGGTAAAGAGCGACACCATTGTTAACTCGTCTCTATCATGCCTTTTCTTCTACTGAAGTTAGCATGCTAACCAGCTAGCCACAGCCATGTTCCTCTAAGTGCAACAAAGCTCTTGTCAAGGCCTCACCAGCTGCTCCGAGCAAGAAACTTTGTTAAGAGGCAGAAAAAACTTGAGTGATTTGTGAGTGCACCTTATCATCAGACCGTCATGACTATTGGCCTGTTGCTCTTGCATGACTGATCCTTGGTACAGTATGAAAGACAGATATGGAGCAGTTGCAGGACTCTGATGATGGCATGTTTCGTGACTCTGAGTGGTAACAGTGACAGGGCCGAGCACATGGGACCATAGGACGTAGGACCCCAGCCCCCTGCTGTGTTACTGTGAGCTGTGAAGTTATGCAAGGTATTCCACAGTAAAACCTGACCAGGAGACAAGGAGTATAGTCTCTCCAGCCTAATGTCTGACCCTTCGGGCTGAGTAACTGTAGCCTTTCATGAGAATGCTTGCAGCTATATGTTCCTTTCGGTTCCCAGGAACGAGAGACTCTACAAAATCTCTTTTTCACAGCTCTAAGCAATCATGATGTGTATTTTGTTGATGTTCCTTGGAAACTGACAACCCTCTGAACAGTCTCATCCTACCTCACTGTTTGTTATGATGAGCTGCCCAAAGTGAATGGAGAGCAGTGTCATCACCGGAGA
Source organism: Rachycentron canadum (assembly GCA_038496675.1). Classification (NCBI taxonomy): domain Eukaryota; kingdom Metazoa; phylum Chordata; class Actinopteri; order Carangiformes; family Rachycentridae; genus Rachycentron; species Rachycentron canadum. Next base: position 18,337,089 of record CM076664.1, read on the forward strand.
AGGTAATTTATTTAAACACATGGTTGCTGTTATGATTATCATGATTAGCCTTTGAGATTCAGTGTTCTTTAGTCAGATCTTCTTTGGAAACGGTTCCACTGTCTTCGTCTTGCATCAATTCAAGCCAATTATTCCCCAGTCTCTTTCCCACTGTCCTCACTGTGAGTCACATGATTCTCTCACCACTTTTAGGCAGATGCCGCCCCTTAATTGCTATAAACAGATCATTGCAGTGTTTGAGTTGAGTGAGGTTTAAAGATCATATGGAATGGCTTTTGTTTAAATATGAGGTTTTATTGGAAAGCTTATGAGGGAAATGATTGAGCAGAGCAGGAAGGATGGGGAGCTGCATTGGTTTTAGTTCTGTTTGGATACCAGAACAATGAGATTTTCTTGCTCCAAGCTAACTCAGTCAGTCAGAGGCCCTGCTGCCATGTGTGCGTTGTTAGGATTTAAGTATTCTGGTTGACAACAGAGAGCGTCTGGATGGCACATGTTGCTTCTCCTGGAGAAAAGTAGCCCACTGTATTTAGGTCGTACAAACCGAGGCGTGATAGGAAATCTTTTCTTCCAAGTGGGCAGGTCACTGGTCATAATTCTCCCATATCTGTGTCCCACACACAGATGCTCTTCCCCAGTGAGCTCTTCCTCTCTGTCCTGACCTATATTGATAGCTTGGTAATTAATCTTGTACATTGTGGTTTGTCAAATGAGTCATTAAATCCATAAATCACTGTGACTGAATGACTGTAGGTAAGGCAGGGTGTGATGGGATGTATCACTGTTTCTCCTGTGTATTTCAGCAAATCCTGAATGCTCTTATAGAAGCTTATGTCTTTTAAATGAAGCAAGTATTTGCAGATGAATAGACAATTTTTTGCTGACAGTAACGTCTATCTGTAAGTTTTTTCCAGACACCTTTAAACTGTGTAAAAATACTCTCCTATGATTAATATTTTGTTTGATTTTCCCATATAAACAGTGATAAAAGTCAAACTGGGCCTGGAAGCACATCCATGTTTACTTCCTCATTGAGGAATTCTGGACCAGGCCTTATAAGTGACTATCATGATAGTTATTGGAGGAAACATCAGAGAGCCTCAGCCACATGTTTGTCAGACCCAGAATCAGATGAGACAGATGAGGAGTCTGTTGTGACCATAATTGGTGATTAGCAGATGTATCTTGTTGGGCTTATGCAAACTCTCCCTCTCTGACAAGGTTTTATGTAACTTTATTTAAACTTTATTTTTATACCAACTTTAAAAACAAAGTGTACAAAGTGCTTTGACATAAGCATCAGAGCAGGACAAAACAAAATACTCAAAATAATAACAGGGAGCAGATAGCTTACATGCACACACACATACAGACACAATAAGGAGAATACAGGGAGGCATAAATTATGCTACTATTATTGCTTCCTGTTATTTTAACTTACAGCAGTTATTTACTAAAGTACTATTATTATTAGTATCACTAATTTCCATTAGCAATAATACTCTTTACATCTGTATGTTTTGCTTGTATTCTATTGTGTTCTTGTTTCTCCTGCTCTCATCTCGTTCTCTCTCTCAACCCAACCGGTCGGGGGTCGAGGTTTCTGCCCCTCAAAAGGGTCAATTTAAATAATTCTAGAAATAGTTTCGTCTAGACATTTTTAAAAAAAATGTTGGATCACAGCATGTTTAAAATCAGATAAAAAATCCTTCTGTTAAGGAGCAATTAATTATTGATAAAATACAGGGTCCAACTGTATGTATGACATCTTTTAAAAATCTAGCGGGCATAATGTTAAGGCTGCACGTAGTTGATTAATGGTTAAGAAAGATAAATATATGGACTCAAAATAGGTAAAGTAGCTATGCCTGTCATTGCTGATTTCTAAAACACAATCAGGTGGAGTTTGGGCTTATTCTGACTGACCCACATCCCTGCACATAGAAGGATTTAGTTCTTTAGTTAATATGACATATAAAACCCTGTCTGACTCCATTTTTATAAGACATTGGTTCAATGCAGCAAGGTGGAAATACACGGAATTGTATTATATAAAATTATTATATGGATGTTATTGTGGTTAAAAAAATACATTTTCATTGGAGAGGATCTTTAAAGGAGATGTATTTGATCTAAATATATTGTAATACATTGAGAGTTATATGTAAATGCTGTAATTCTTCCTTTGTTGTTTTATATTATATCAAAGAATTAGACATTTTGGGAAATGAATTCCCTTTTTTGGCTGAGAGTAAAATGAGAAGATTGATGCCACTGTAATGTCTGTGAGCAGAATATCAATCTTAGCTCTGCATAAAGACTAGAAACTACTGGAAACAGCAGGTCTGGTTCTATTCAAAGGTAACAAGTCTACCAGCACTGGGTAGACTTAGACTTTTGGACCCCACCGTGTGTGTGTGTGTGTGTGTGTGTGTGTGTGTGTGTGTCTGTGTGTGTGTGTGTGTGTGTGTGTGTGTGTGAGTGTATGGCTATAGAAGCCATAAAGTCCTCTGATGAGGGATGTTGTGAGGAAGCAGTGAATCTCCTGGTCTCAAATCTGTGAAACATATTGGGTAATTTCCGAGCTGTGACATGGGTATTTCCTCAGGAAACTGTGGCAGAGAGTTTGAGGGTGTCCCATGATTGCAATTTGTGGTTTTACACCTGAGTTTCTCTAAATGCAAGGAAATGCAATAAATGCACATGTATACCACATGATTAGGTTGTTCAGAAATATGTGCTTCTGTTCCTTTTAAACACTTTCACCCATTTGAGGTTCTCTTATGAAACTTAATTAAAAGGTAACGTGGGAAAAAACATTTCTCACACCATTGTCAAAACACAATACATGACCATTTATGACCATTGTCTCTTTTATTCCCTTGTCAGCTACTCATTGTACACATTCACACACACACACGCACGCGCGCACACACACACACACACACCCACACACACACACACACACACAGAAATACACTCTGCTTATGTGATAATGTGTTTTAGCTCCAGACTGAGTCTATTAATTGCCACCGAGTCCGAACTGGTGTGAATGCAAGTGCAGTGAGCAATAGCGCAGAGGCAAATATTGGACTGACATGTCTAATGGCTGCCACACCTGTGACATGAAAAGGCTGAGAGCAATGTGAGCCCAGTTACTGACAGAAAACAAAGAGAGGATTTGTTTTTTCAGACTTTCAGCTTGTCTTTGTGCCAGTAATAAAGAAAGGGAGAGTATTTTGATGACTGGTGAAATATTTACACTTGTACAGCTGTGGCTGTACAGACCAGGCTTAGACACTGCAGCATTGCTCTGGTTTCCATCCAACAACAGACTTCTGTCAGATCTTCTCTGTGTGGTTAAAAACAGTTTAGGTCTCAAGGCTACAGAGCCAAACAAAAAACAGGTAGAAAGACACTTGTCAGCAGTAGCACAGATGCAAAGATTTAGGTAGGCTGAGCCCTTAACAGGTAAGTCATGACAAATGCCATGTAAAGAAATTATTTTTAAGCAATACATTCATACAGACCACATGGATTATTTCAAGCATTAGTGATAGCATTAGTGGCTTTAAAACTAATGGTACAGCTCAGCTTCAAACAAAAATTATAAAGTAAATAAGACTGGTAGAGTGTACACAATTAAGAATTTGTCCTACTCACAGCAGTGTCAGTTCAAGTTCGGTCCGTGGTCCTTCACTGCATGTCATCCCCTCTACCCTAACTTTTGTCCTGTAATAAAGGCAAAAATACTTAAAAAGTAATGTAAAAAAAGAAAGTAAATTATGTTGCCATTACATTCTTCATCTTTGCCCAAAACTCTTCCACTCTTTAATGTGTATTTCACATTTTGTTTGCAGGTGCATCACTACTTTTCTAAGAGCTGATGCTTTTTGCAAGTAATTCAACTTGACAGCACTCAAGTTGTTTTCTGGGTGGAGCAGGTGTTACACACCACATCACACTTAGGCCTGCACTCCACTTCTCATCTCAACTTCTAAAAATATGTGAATTCATTTTGCCTGCAGTGCTCAGCTGAAAAAGAAACACAAGACTTAGTACTTCATCTGTGGCTGTAAGCTCAGACATACCCATGTCGATTTTTGAGAAACTGTCAGAATCTGAGCAGAATGTAAGGCTGCATATCTTTCCTGAACCCTTAATGTGTGAAGGACCCTAAACACAAAGCATTATCAAGTCAAAGCTTCCTGTTTTTTCCGATCTGATGCATTTCCTCTATGCCCATCGTGTTTGGGCTTTTTCACATGAAAACCAGTTTCCTACAGACGACAGTAAATGTGCTGCATGTTCTTAATTGAACTGTTTTGTGTCCAAAACAGGGACTCAATCACTGAACTTATTTTCCATGAAATCTATTTAGTGCATATGAAAACAAATTAGGTCAGGTGGAGTTAAATCACCTGAGCAAGAACAATTAAAAAGCTACAGATGTGATGTGTGCATGTATGAAAGAACCAGCCAAAACTGTGGACTTTTAATTGAGTGTGATTATTTCATATAATAAATGTGCATAACGATGACAGACAGAGAGACTTGAAGAAACAATAGAAAAAGATAAGATAAGGCAGAAAACAAAAACAGAATAGAAGAAGAGGGGAACAAACAAGGGCAAGAAACAGATAGTAAAACAAGATGTTAAAACTAAGAGGGCTAACCACGCAGTGAGACGGCTAACACCAACTAAGAGAAAGTGAACAAGGATTAAATCTATGTTCACACTACTATGTTTTTGTTTTAAAGCCAGAGTTTTAAAATGAAAACAATTTCGTCCAAGCAACCATTTTAGCCCTGCATGAGAAACTACCTAGAAACTACACCTGAAAACGCACTGAAATAACGCACACTGCTACCATCTATGTCCAGACAACCACTCCATCTCACAAACCATCTGTGTCCACACTAACACACCTGACAATGCCTACATACATGACCTTTCATGTACACTGGGCATGTGCAAGCCTGCGTAAACAGGAAGCAAGTTGTTTATGTTCAGTTGTACCAGAAATAGAAAATAGGTGAAAACAGAAAAAAGCATTTTAAAACAAAACATAGTGGTGTGGATCTAGCCTGATACCTGATTAATTATTTGTTCCAACCATTAAGACCATAAAAAGAAAGGAATTGACATGGTGGAGCAGTGATCATAGGGGAGCACTTAATGTAATATCGAACCCCGATTGAGGCGCAATAAGAGTTACACCACAAACAAAATGAATATTGTTAAGATAAAAAGGTACCATATTGGTGTGGTGCAGCAGGTTCTTATACACTTTAGATAGTCTTTACATCTGGAAAAGATTCATTGTTTTGATTTTGCGTCCAAATCCCAAAACATCTCAGCCTGTCTCATCACAGAAGCTGAGAAAACTGTGCCCTCCTCCATGTTTTTCCAGGTTGTCATAAAAACTATTTAAAGACTCCCACACACTGTGTGATTGTGTCCGTTTTTGGCCATCACAAACACAACATGCTTTTCTTCTCTTCTCCCCTTTTAGGTCATATCCGCAAATTTCAACCAGTCTCACTGTTTGACAGAAATATGTCAACTTTTTCCTTTTTTTCCTTTGCACAACATAACATTTAAGTATACATCAGACATTGGTTATATGACAACCAGGAGGACGCAGTGCTTAAACCTTTCAATTCCTAATGAAGCAAAAATGCTACAAAAATGAAAAGGTTAGTAAACACCCTTGCCCCTGATCACATTCTCTGTCCACAGCGGGAGCCCTCAGGCCTGTTTTCACTGTGTGGTGTTGAGGCTACAGGAGAGTCTTCCTGGCCCTGCATGCCTGTGTCATGAAAGAATGGAGATGTGAATAGCATCACTCTGCTGTCGCTGCTCTCCACTCTGAGGTGGGTGCGTCTGTTTTTTTTCCCACGACTTCAATGTTTACACTCGTTGCTGTCCTGTTCTGAAGGCCTGTCAAGTTGCATCACAAAGGAAAATTGGCTGTACTCCAAGACTATATATATAAATATATGTGGATGATGGATGGATATCTTCATGTGTTGTTTACTTATGTAAGATTTACTATGAAGGGGGCATGAAACTAAATGAAGAATAGACTACTCAGTACTGTGGTTGAAGGGTTGTTACAATGTAAATGATTTCCTCTTCATCATCATAAAAAGGGCAAATTCAAATAAGAAATATACATTTTTGCATAAAGACCAGTTCTTTCCAGTTCTATCTGCTGGTTTGTGTCAAGAGCAGCAGCAGTAGAGTAACAGTAACGGGCGGTTGACCAAAGGGTTCTCACTTTGCAAAAGATTACAGTAAAGCACTGGATCTTAGAATTACCCACTCTGCTCAAAATGACTCAAAAATAACCATTCTTCACTGACGTCCCACTTTTAACCTTCTCCACCCACAACCCCCTTTTCCTGTCTATTTCTCTCCTTTAACTTCTCTACTGTGTGGTCTGTCACAAGGGTTCAACCAATTACAACAAAAAACACAGACTGGATCATGATTTTGGACATTGTCCACTGGGATTTTTACAAGTCTACATGAAAGATGAGACAGGAAATGAAAGGAAGTGGTAACAGCTCTTGCTATGCATTTTCGCAGGAAGTCATTATCAACTAGTTTTGTTCTAACTGTGAAGGTCTGGAATGTCGTGGGTGTCTCTTGACCTGCCAGATTTTTGTGCTGATATATTTGATCCCAAAAATCCCCTTATGTTTGAAGCTGGCATTAAGAAAAGCAAGGTTTCTCCTTCTCTCTTCTGTTCTTTTCATTAGAATATGTAAATGTTTTACCTTCCACAAAGGTAAAGGTTCAGATCTCAGACATAGACAGCAAACACTAGTAATCAGAGGTTTAATCTGCAAATTCCTGTTAAACAATGTTAAAATCCCTCATCCCTGCTCAGTGTTTGTTGTTTTGCCAAGAGTCACCCTAATAGCAATTAACACTGTATTGTTTCAACAAGTGATACCACTGGCATGCCTTGTGTGTCTAGACAGAGAGATACAGCTATCTAAATTACTGCCTGATTTCTTATAGAGCAGAGAGTGGGATTCCTGAGGCCATTGTTTGGAGGACAGTCCGAGGCCTTGATGTGGGCTCTGGGAGCAGATAAATGTCTGCGGAGGGGATATGTGTTTGCTCATTACTGAAAGCAGATCAGGAAACACATGGCCTCACTGACCACAGATGAGCCCTCCTCATTTCCTCTGATTACAGGAAACAGGGCAGGTACATACTGTAAACTGCTTTTTGTTGTGGCAGCGAGGCCAGAACCTTTATAATTTATAAGAACTGTTCAGTAATTTGATTCATGGCTTTCATATAGAAATCATGTAGCATTTGAGTGTAAACAGTTTGCAAATCTGCGGTCTGAGGTCAACCAGGAGTAAGAACAGTCCTCAAAAAGCTCTTTAACACAGCAGTTTATTTTCAGTTCATGTTGAAACAACAGATTACGGTGTGACTGGGAAACTGGCTTTGATTGTGCATTCGTATGACACAGAACAACTCTGACAAGCTAACTTTAAAACAGTTTTATCTTAGTCATCACAGAGAAAGAGATCATTATTGTCAACGTCAGAAGGAAGCACAAAGAATAGGATCTTAGAGAAGCAGGAAAGAGTTTATTCCTTCACATTCAGCTGTGTGACCTGTGCTATTTCTGTCACTGTTTGCTGTCTCAGCCCCTAAAGGTCACTTTGGCTGACAACTGCAAAGCCTGAGCTGATCACCAGCAGTTTCAAGGTTCATTAATAATTTAGGTTTCTAGCCATGTTGGCAGCATGAATTTAAGGCTAGAAATAACATTTCAGTTGGTTGCACAACAGTTTAATCCAGGCTGAAATATCACAACAACTATTGTTTTTGTCTTTTTCCTTAAAGATCTCAAACATTGAATAATGTTGATTCACATGAAATTTGATACAAATATTCATGGTGCCCAGATGATGAATCCTAACGATTGTGGTGAGTCTAATGTATTGAAGATGAACTGAAGTCTAATGTATTGAAGATGAACTGAAGATGATGCACTGAGTGATATATGTGTGATAAACAGGAGGCTAGACAAAGGATCCTTTTACTCATAAGATACTATGATTATTCTTGAACTATACTGACACATATAAATAAAATTAATAATTTGATTATTAAATAGATATGCCTGAAATAGATCCCTACCACACTCACTATTTCAGTAAAACAGAAAAACAAAGGCAACAGTCTTCAAAAAAGAGAATTGGAAAGAGATTGGCTGCTCTTGTACCCATTACCCGACACATCCCCCACACGCAAATACACACTGAGTCGCTTATCATAATTTGTCATCAAACACTCATATCCTCACATTGTCCCAGAGGAAAGCTGACCTCCCAGCTGTAGATATAAACCTGATCCAAACCTTGTGTTTCCCTTCTTCTCTAAGAAAAAAGAGCAGTGGGGTGACAGGGCAGAAACACTGCAATCTGAAGCAAAGCTCATTTTTTAGCTTATAACAAGTAGACAGGAGGGTCCTCCAAATTATTATTATTAAGGGGAATAAGTGCTCTCTTCAGCCTTTGCACGCTCTTTTTCCACAGACTTGGGATGCAGCTGTGGCCTTGTGTGACATCTGGGGATTGGTGGAAGGGTTGTGGGGTCAGGGGAAGGGACAGACAGCGGTGTTTGGATAGGCACAGGGCCAGGTCTGAAGAAAACACTAACATTCAATACCATGGAGATGGAACGAGACACTGCAACACTTTTCCTTTACTAACTATTTACTGTCATTTGCTCAGTCTTCCCATTATCTTGTCAGTGTATCTGGTGTGTCCTTGTTCACCTCTGGGGTCTGAGCCCAGAGGAACAGCTCATCAGTGTTTGTGATTGTTCACTTGTGGCTTTGTCCAACAAAGTGCCATCATCACTCATCAGGCATGTCCATGACAAAAAACAATATTATTTTAGTAAATATGACCCTCATCTGAAGAGATCAGATTCAAAACACCTCTGTTACATAGAGTCAACAAATTTTTGTGTTACTTTGCTTTAGAGCTTTTTATTGCATAAACATATATATCATGACATAACTGACATGATCCTACATTATTGCTTTAAAAGGACAATGCCTGGAAACAAATACTGTCTTGTTGCCTTTCTATCCTTGTGAGGAAGTGTAGTTTTCTCATTTAAAGATACAGCCGCAACACACATAAACACACAGACACACAATGCCCTGCAAGCTCTGCACAGGCCTGTGGTAGCTGTGGGTATCAGGTCAGCTGGCAGCAGTGACGCAGTCATCTTTCTCTGAGAACTGTTTCTGCCTTAATGAGGTCATTTCTTGTCAACACCTGATTTATTTGCCACTGAAGCTCCTCTTACCATTGTTATGATGAGAAAACCTTCAACCACAGTTTTCCTCTTCACTTCTTTTTATTCCTAAAAGGCAATATTTTGCCAAGAGCATACCAACAAAAATATGAATTAAATGCATTTGAGACTTATTTATTTTTATTATAAATTTTCATTGGTGATATACAGAAACCTGTTGTCCAGGAAATGGTACATAAAAAGAAGAGTTGTGGCAAGCAGACAAATAAATAGACACCACCACAAACTGATTTTAAAGTGAATGACATTTAACACTATAACATATATAGAAGTCAATATAGTTAATCATTTTCTCATACATCTAAATTATTGGAGTTTAAGTGAGTTTGTTCAGATTTGTATTTGTACTTCTACCACTTGGAGTGACAGAAGCAACACACCTATGCATTACTCTTATGTTTATATTTGATTTTTTTTAGCTAAAGCATTTGGCAAATCCTCTGATCCCCACCAAAGTACCCCCTAGTTTGCAAGTGCTTGGTTTGATTGATTGATCACTGTGACAGGACATTAAGATCTCCACATTAGGCCTCACAGGTATGAGCAAGCAGTGCTGCAAGGTTCCCATATATACTGTAAACCTGTGTCTCTTGAAGGAGATACTAAACAGGGCATGTGATTCATGATAAGATAAGTCAACTAACTACAAACAAGTCATGTTTCTTCTCTATAACAGGGCCTCCGCCTCCTCACTATCACTTCTTCTGTCTTTTGTCATAGCTCTTATAACATGACAGGAGAAACTGCCCTCACAATCCCAGTTTGGGAAATATGGAGATAACATTCTTAAATAAACTGAACTGGATTAATACAGAGTCAAGAACTCACAGAGGTCCGTGGCCTCTGTGTATGGGGAAACAATGATGTATTGGCAAACACAGAGCAAGCAACAAAAAGCAATGGTCTGAGTGGTGTCAAAACCTAAAATTTGTGCTCTCATTGGCTCTCTGTAGTTTTATTTTTTCAGAAGTGATGTAACCCTTCAGCTCATTGTGTTTGTATTCTCATCATGTCTCCTATGATGTTAACAGGCCCCAGGTTTCCTCTTTAAAACTGGCCCATAAATTCCTCCAGCTCAACCTCAACTAGCTGCATTATGAGCCGATGCCTGGAGGAATGTATCACAGAATACTGTGGGAAGCTGTGTGTGCAGGAACCTCAGCATCATGACATTAGAAATCCAGAGCTCACTGATTTGCAATGGCTCAGAAGTCACAGACTGGGCTACAGCGGTGTATAGTGCCTGTGACAACTACTTGCATCCAAATCTGCTTGATAAAACTGAGAGTACAAATCATCTTAGCTGAAATTATTATACACAATAAACTAAAACTGACATGAAGCCCATCTAGTATTGTGAGATCATTTGCAGACACTGTGGGCACGAGCAGCAATGGCTGAGGTTTGACCCAGATTAGTGTTTCAGCTTCAGTCACATTTTGACTTCCAGCCACAATTCTCGTAGTCAGACGACAGACAGTGTGCCATTTTCCTCTGTGGTTTGAATGTGAAGGTGGCAAGCCTGTCACCCATCTCTTATATGTGTGTTGTATCTCTTTGTTTGTTTCAGTCCTTTATTTCACCTGCTGTTGTACGTGTGCGTGTGTGTGTATGGGTGAGAGAGAGACTGAACAGTTAAACATAGTCATCATACTCATAATTGTGGCTGCATGTTAGCTATTTGGCAGAAATGGCAACACACAGGCTTCACAGAGACTATCTCTTTGAAAGAATAATATATCATTCAAACAAAAGCATATTCTTTTTCTGTGGTGTTTCTGGACAGTTTCTTAGTGTTTCCTGTGATGCTGAAAAGCTCTGGAGCAGGGGGAGTCGGCAGGAATGTTTGCTCTGACTGTGGGGTGTATGTTTGACTGGGTTTTTAATCACTTTACAGTGATAAAATTGGCTAATATTTTCCATTTTTTCCCCCAATTTTTATAGAAAAAGTGTAAAAACATGACAAATGCTCTGGTCTTCTGAACCATGCAATTGTATATTTTAGATGACTTTTATGGACAAAGTCAATATCAGGACATGGGTTATTTTGGGATATCTGTCTATTTCTTTGAAATGTTGATTATATGGTTGATATATGTGTGATAAACAGAAAAACAAAGGCTCCTTCTACTCATAAGATACTATGATTATTCTTGAACTATACTTGATACCTTTATATATATTATATGACACCCATACAATGATAAATAAAATGATTCATTTGTTTAGTTAGCTGGTTAAAGATTAAACTGTTCCTGTGCAGTAGAAAACAAATTAAACTTAACATCATGCAAAAGACCAATGTCTATAATGGCTTTTTAAACCTGTCACCATCCAGGGACAGAGGTTCAAGCTTATCATATGGAGTTTCACAAGAATGAATCCTATGACCCAGAAATGAGTTAGCACTTTAGCAGGACTGCAATAATTCCACCTCTTTCAGATGTCTTTGGGTTTTTTGAATTGGTTTTTGGTTGGGTGACTAAAATTACCACTCAGCTCAAGGCATTTTCACATTTCCCCAGTGATTTCTTCAAGCTTTAACATTTGTTAAAAAAGGGCAGGTCCTAACAAGTGGCAAAATTACAGTACAGAGGTTTACAGCCTTGTTGCATTTTAAATCTCCCTGTATCAGAGTTGAGTTGGAAATGTAGTGACAGGGACCGTGAATTTGACAGTGGTATGGTTAGGTTAATAGCCTAACGTTAGCCTAGCTCTCACGTTGTGAAGATCATACTGAAGAAAATGTGTAAGTATCACAAATTTGTATTTGTCACAGTGCTTGTTTTCTGCATTAATCCAAAAGCCTGGGTAAAAATCATATTGGCTCTTTAATCAGGGAACCAGGGTGATGCTAACATTGGGGTTAGCCTACAAAATATGTCAAGTTCTGGTGGCTAATGGGTGAGCAAACAATTGACACAGCCAACAAAATTAATAGTAATGGAGCAACATTACCATTAATTTTGCAGTGAACTTTTGAATGATTGATGAGTTCAAGATTCACCCAGTTTTAGCTCTATAGCTCTGTTAGCTCTGTTTTTGGTCTCTACCAACTCCTGAAAGAAATGTCTGTTCTTGAGCTGCTTAACCTGCATAGATTCACCAGCTACTAACTAATTTGGTTTGTTGCTGAGCACGTAGCACACAGCAGGTTTATCACAGCTGTTTCACGGAAAACCGCTGTCTGCTTTTCAGAAGGAGGCTGATCAGAGTGGCGAGGCTCAAACAAAACAGTAAAGTCGCTGTCAAACAAAAACATGAAAGACCTGAAAGAGCCAGTGGAAACTCATATAGCTGATATTTTATTAATATTCAAACATTTATCAAGCCGCAATATTCTTTTACTGTGATATTAATCTAGATTTAACTACAGGGCCTCAGTTAAGAGCATATACTTAGTGTCCTGTGGTGATGCTACCATGCCTTGAGGTGAAAACCCTTACATTTACCATGGTAATCTACTCTGGCTGCAGGGGGTGAATAAGTCCCTCTGAGCTAAATAGAAACCATGTGGTCTTGATCTGCTATTGAGAAGCAGAGCTTCACTAGGCACACTTTGGATCCTTAATTGTGTCCATTTTATCATATCTTATATATATCATATGTGTTATGATATAATCCCACAGAAATACATTATTATTGTTTTCTGTCAATAAACTTCATCAAAACAATATCTGAAAAATATAACCAATGATTAGAAAATTGTCAACTACATTAGATATATATATTATTTAATATTATTATATTATATATGTATGATGAGGGAAAGGATGACACAAAGCACAAGCAGAAATTTCCGTATCAGCAATGTGAGTTCTGCCACATGCATTGTTTTGTTCTGTGTGAAGCCTTTCTGGTGCACTGCCAGTCCTGACTTTGTGGTTTCTAGTTCCCACCCACTGAAAGTCTCTGAATGTCTGTCTTAAAATCAAACAGAATCAGAAACTCTGATTCTCTGAACCATTTGTTCTGCTAGAAGAATCAGACTGCCAAGTGCAGACAGGGGGACAGCAGCATTGTTTGCCAGTCATTGTGCCGCATAGTCTACTGTCTAGTGTTGTTTTAACTCTCTTTAAAGCTTAATGAACCCAAACCTCAAACTCTCAGGACAACGGTGTCTACTGTGTGCATTCCAATGACAATTTTATTGTTGTTTTATTCTTCTCCCTGGTTCAGATGGTTCCCTTCCTTCACAGGGTGACCCGGCTAAACAAGGCCCTAGGCTGTTTGTTTTACAGAGGTGCCTTCCTTTAAGGGTTTCTGAATGCTGTGGGTGGGAAACAGGGAGGGAGACAGCGGGAAAAAGAACCAGAGGAAGAGGGAAAAAACAGGGTATAAAAAAGTGGGAGCAAGGGGAAGCAAGGATGCCAAAGAAAGCTCTCAAGACACATTACTTGTGTCACCACTTGGCTTCTCTTTATCTCTTTAATTTATCTGCATGAGTTTGGAAAGTTAAAGGGAAGTGAGCCTAAATCCTCAAAAGTTTGCCTGCCTTAACCCAACTCAGTGTCACCAGTTCATCGCCTTTGATGACTTCCATTGGTCCAGATGGAGGACAGTGATGAGTACATGTTAACTGTCTGTGTCACAGTGGGGAGTGGAGGATTTAGCTCAGAGACCCAGGACATCGATAAGCTCTTCTGTATGAGATGCGTGGGGTTGTGCTGGGGGCTGCGGAGGCCTGAGGGGCCCTGTGAACTCCAAAGTGCCTCTGTGGACACTTAAGAGGGTTGTGTGAAATGGGTGCCTCCCTCTCCCGTGGTTGTGCGTGGGAGGGAGGTCACGGACCCACCCTCCCTATTGAGGGCACGGGCTGATGAGGGGAAAATAACAGGGTGAACCAGCCCAAAGGGAATACTGCAGTGCCACCCTCTAATCACAGTCGCCTCACTCACATATGGACAAAAAGAAGTATACTGTACAGGCTCATACAATGAGACACACTCACCACACATGTACAGCACATACGTAAACCCTGAAAACACATGCTTGTATAGTAAAAACCTTCTTAGAGACGACATGGAGCATATGTTCTACACACACAGTGCTGATAAAGCGCTTGAGACCTGAGTCACACCAGCATTTAAACCCCTCACACACAATCTTCCTACAGAACTGTCACAAATAATGGACTTACTCTCGAGGGTGAAAAATTTGGATATTTTGTGTCAATTTGAACTTTGGAACATTGACTAACTAATTTAAACTGCTCCACGAAAGATGATGAAACAGGAGTTGCTTGTATAAATACGTTTTTTGAATGAACTCTGTGAACTTATTTTTTGTAAGCAACTAAACTATCCCCATTCAGAGGCTGCAGCCTTTGGAGGCCAGATTGCATCATAGCAATAAGACTTGGCTATCCTGTTTTCAAATGCAATCGAGGATAGAGAAATGGCAACTGACTCTGGTGGTTGGATCCTTCATGGCCAAATGTATCTCAAGATACATTGCATGTTGACAATGAAAATAATATGGCAGCAAACCACGCTGTCGGAGAGCAAAGGGTTTACACTTTCAAAAATAAGTGCTGGCTTTCAGCTCACTTAAAAAAAAGGGCTTTAAAATCTCAAGTTTTTGTAAAAAGGCTAAGTGACAGGAGTGAACTTTGTGACACAAACACATATCATCCATGGGCCAAACTGCCTCATTTCAATTGGACCTTGGTAGTTTATGATGACCACAAAAGTTTAGAAGCAGTTTAGAAATGAAGTTGACTAGCAGTTGACATGCAGTTAGCAGACTTGTTAGTCAAGTTTCCTCTTCAACTATTGTTGCTCAGAGATCTTTTTCCCCTTGTCAGTAATACTCTTTATTGAATGAAATCATCTATAAGTCCAGAGAACAAATGTGAGGGAGGAGTAAACTGCAAAGTACAGAAAACATACAAAGAAGCTCAGGAAGCTGTTTTAACTTGACTAATACTGTTAGCATTTCGCTCATCAATACATTACAGTGCCATACACCAAACATTTGGCAAAGACACACACACACACACACACACACACACACACACACACACACACACACACACACACACACACACACACACACACACACACACAGACAGACCATTTTAACAACGCATCCTTCAAACCTGAGGGAAGACAGAGCAGAGTGTGGACCTTTAAACTGACCACATGGGATTGAAACATCACTTACATGTCACTTAAGTGTGGTCAGAGAATATATTTTGCATTGACATTAAGGTGATTTATAGCTACTTGTACTTCAAACAGATTTGGTTTATTTGAACTTGTAGCCTGTTTTACTTCCCTTTCACATGACTCCTCTCATAAAGTCCGGGGCTTAAAAAGATGGAAAAAAAAGCTTTTCTCAAAGCTTGAGTTGCACAAAAGAAAGAATTCAGTCGAAAAGATCCTGTATAGCTGGTGCAGCGTGTGAGGGATTTTTGTATCGTGTGATTGAGGCTTTGCTGCCAAGCAGTGTGTGTATGGCTACATGTGCTTGGTGCATGTGTGTGTTTAAAAGAGTGCATGTGTTGAGGACTGAATGGAGTTGGTTTTGTTTGAACAGCGTAGCTTGAATTGATTTGTGACTTTCTCTGCTCACAGCTGAAAGCTGCTTGGTAAAATCCATTTTAGTCCGTGACCACTTGAACGGGCTGGACAGCTTCTCGCACTGTGTGCCTCATCATCTCCTTTAAGATTATTTATTGCAGCTCAGGTCCTGTCTGACATCTTGAGTGTCAACATTTGGTCCAGCTGTTAACATGACCATTTCCTTTTTTGTTCTCTTAGGGTGCAAACGTCCAAAGATGTCATCATGAAGTTGGTGGCAGAATCACTGCAGTGTTTGTGTGCTAGTGTGTGTGTGTGTGTGTCCATGTTTTTGTGTCTGTGCGTCAGTGTTAAAGCCCAACATGACCAGATCAGATGAGAGTGAGGTCCAGACTGTCTGCAGGAATTCTCTGAACCATGGGGAAGATTTATGGACACCAGGGCTGCAGGGGGATGATGGCTCCACTCAATGTCTTCATTGTGCTGTAAACACGTGTGCTGTGGTGTTGGGTGAAAGAGGTATATGGGGCGATACTGAATCCCCTCTCAAAAGGGATCAAAAAGGCAAAGCAGACACATGCACACGTAAGCCTGGAGTGCACATAAAACAGGCAAACGCAATAAAATACTTTCACACATCAGTATTAAAAGCTTCTGAGTCTTTGGTTTGAAGATTTCACCAGCATCCTTTGAGTTCAATAGTACTGACTCTATATTACAAGTTAAGACTTAACAACAAAACATCACAGACACAGTTTTTATGTGACTCTGTTTTGGACAGAATCCAGGCCCAAATATTTTTAAACTGATATTTCTGTACAATTACAGTTGCAAAGTGCACTCATAATGCAATTTGGTGCAAAGGTAGTTTGATGAATACTAACTTTGAAACTTCAGATCGATTTACTTTCGATTAACTTCATCATAGAGGCATTTTAAGAGCAGAGGGATCGCCAACAGGTTCATCTTCTGAGATTCAAAAAGGTCTGTATTATATTTGGAATGAATGAATACAGTAGATGTCAAGACATCTTACTGGATAACTACGCTACTAACTACTAAGCATATGTTCAGCCACCTGTCACTCAATCTGAGTTATATACAACTTCACCCCCATACAGTTGTTGTGAAGGGGAAATTTGTTCTATAGGGCCAAACCATTGTCTTGAGTCTGTAAACATGTTTATTTCTGCTATAATGTTGATATTTTAACATGGGAGTCTATGGGGATGGACTCACATTTGGAGCCATTCGAGGAACTGTAGCCAATGAAAATACTGAAATCATTCTAAGGTGAGTTCAAGTGAGTAAAACTGTCCAATGAAAACAGTGCATCTACAATCATGGTTATTTTGAGTTATTTGACTAATCTGTCAAATCAAAGCTATTCCTTTATTGAATACATTAAAAACCTGACAAAACCCAGAAAGAGCTGATTCATGAAGTCACTACAGGATACATGACATGGCAATGACATGTTAGTGTAAAGAATGACTGTACAGGAAAAAGTGTGAGTGTGAGTCAGTATTACCACCACGTTTACAGTACCTCTGTACAAGATTGATTTAGGCTTACATAATATGTCACCCTGTCTTTCCTTCTTGTTACTTTAGTGTGACAGTGTCAAGTAAATCCAAAACAACAGAGATTTTATCATTAAAAATAGAAACCAGTTTGACTGCCAGATGGGCTCACAGCATGGAAGGCAAAGACAAAAAAATAAGAGGTTTTCTCTTTCGTTCCTGTTTTTCTTGGCTCATCAGTCAGTTGGACAGGCAACAATAAGCTTGGACACCGGAGCCTCTGGGAAAAGCATTCCTCATAATTGACATATCTTTGCTCATTTCCATAGCCAAGTTCACCATTTTTCCCACACACACACAAATGAAAAGCACTCCATCGCTAAGGCTAAAGTTAATAATGTGCCATAGTTGGACATAAATAATTTCCTCACCAGCTAAAGACAGTTGGAAATGCGTCTGAGATATCCAGTCATTATAAAAGTTATTATAATAACATGCAGAGCTTGTCAGAACCTGTGTGCGCTTTGTTAGACTCATTTTTGAGATCACAATGTGAGAATGAAGGGTGGATACACCTACTGGTTTCAGTAAGAGGTGAGGGCAGTGCTTTTTAAGCTCTTCCTCAGAAGTTTATAGGTCTCAAAATTCTCATGACTCCAGCTGTTAGAGCTATGAACTGTTTGTGTAAATTCATACATGTTTATGCATGCCTACGTGAGTGGATTCATGGCTGCATCCAGGTCTGCATAAGGAGCTGAGTGGGCAGGTGACCTGGATTTCCCATCATAGGAAACCCATCCACAGGAAGGATAAAAGGGAAGCTGCTGTAGGCTCGACAGCACAAATACCCATCATCGCTGGTCATCAGCACTGTGACATGCTGTAACCACTGCAATCATGCATCAAGTGATTTGTTGGCAAACACACTGGCTAGTTTTCCACTGTCAGAAATAATGTCCTCATAAATTCGTGTGCTTGAAAAACAAAGGCACGACAGGACTTTTGATCTTTAACTTAGCATCTGCAAAGCCAAAAACAGCACACTGTGTTAGCATATCTGGCTAAATAGCTTATGAAAGCTAAGAAAGCCTGAGGAATACTCTCAAGGTCTGGACATTTTATACTAGATTAACTTGTGGAATTAAAGGTTACATTTAAAAAAAAAGAAAAAAAAGAAAAAGAAAGCTCCATTTGCAATGCATTACATCTTCTCCATGGATCATTACTTTTTGATTGGTACATGTAGTTTTAGTCTCTATACAGGAATCCATGAATCTAATTTTAAATGTACAAAAAAAAGTAAATAAATAAATCTGCTACCACTGTTGCATGCGTCAAGCAAAAATGTACAATGTTAAAAAGGTCAGGAAAAGAAAGGTAACAGTGCATTGCTAAGTAAACTGTGTTCTTATACGTTATGTATAACATCACTTCATGGCCCTGATATTACATCTTACACATTTAAACCAAAGAAACTTTAATTGAAGCTTAACCTACTGAATCAGAGTGAGTAAATCTACCAGAGGGGCTGTTTATCTTCTGTGCGAAGACTGTACAGTTACTCACATCAGTCCTTCAGTAAGATGTCACTAGGCTCGACAATTGATATGGAGCAGTGTCGGCCAGCCTGCATGTGTTATATGTCACATGGCCAGTGTGATGTGCACATGCTGCCATGAAAGACGACTTTGAGATGACTGCAGAATGAAAAAATGAAACCAGTTTATCAGCTTATCAGTTATCTATCATCCTCCACAGCTTGCACATTTCTAGAGAATAGTTTTACATGCTCAAAGTAGATGTTAAACCAGTAACCAGTGTGCTGGCAGCGCTTTAACCACAGATGAAGTGTTACTGTTACGTGACTAAATCAATCCACTCGCCACCTGTGTTTTAGTGGCTATCCCAGGATGTCAGAAAGGTCCTGGGGTGGCAGGAAGGTTTGGGACAGTGGGTTTTCAAAGCATGTGGAAGCTGAATGAGAGACCAGGTGGGTTTACTGATGGTACGCCAGTGGAGGAATCTGTGTCTGTCAGCGTTGAACTTGTCTGGTGGGAATCCCCACTGGAATGTGTTTAGCATCACAGCTGAGGGTGTCGAGCTGAGGCAGCTGTGGAAATAGTGTGTGAAACATTTTCAAAACTGTGCCTGCATGATTTATCTTGCAGCAATAATCGTCTGAGCATTTCTAAGAATATTGGAGCTGATTTTAGATATGAAGGTGTAAATATCATCAAAACGGTTTGATACTTTGTTGTTTGTTGTGAACCCTTTGTTTAGTAAAACATCCCTTCAAGATTGTGTTATTGATTTAGAATTTAAACTGATTGACCTTATTAATTAATTAGTTAATTAAACTTTTATTTATTAACGAAGTTGTAGTTCATAACATGATGTAAAATCGAAATAAAATCAAATAAAGTGGCTCATTCACTGGAAATGCCCTCATGTGTGCACATGTGTCTCTCTGTCACTGGGTGTTGATGGATTATGAAGGGGCCCGTGTTGGGAGAACACCAGGCCTTCAATGTTGCAGCCTGACCTCTAAATACACACCCAGGCACCTGGGGGTCATGACCTCAGAGTGTCTAGGGACCAGTTGTTGCGTGGACCCTCTCTACTCATGAGAGAGCAGTGGGGTCAAAGCATGTGACTGAACCACTTGCTTCAGATGTCGGGGGATAATTTACTGTGGTCCTTTTGTGCCACACAAACAGTTCTGACAAATGTTACACCTCCTTTCTGAGAAGGATATGGCGTTATATTGCTCAATATGTAAATTTGGAAAATTCTGCAGTTCCTTGGAAAATTGTTCACAGTGAGGAAGTTTCAATATAAGCAAACTGTCTTGCAGTTGCATTTTTTAAGGACTACCAAAACCAGGTGGTCTGTTCCCACTGAACTCTGGGATTTCTTGCATCTAGACTTAAGGGAAACCATGAAAGGCAGAGTGTGGTTGCAGCTCTACTGGGTGTGTTTGTGCACTGGATTCGTTAGTATGATTGCCCACACTCTCCATCATCGTCTGTTTATGACACACAACCCCTGCAACTTCACGTTTTTTTAATTTATCTGGAAATCCCAGGCTAAACAAACTCTTATCATGTCACACTGTCCTGTGAGGTGCCTCTTTGTTGTTTTAAACAGGCTGTAACATGCTGTGTTACAAATCAAGATGATGACAATTAAAGATTTGCATCCTATCTGAGGCTGTGGTAGAGACAAAACAGGAAGTCAAAGGGGTTTGAACAGAGCTCTGATATATCATACACAAGCCTACATCACTGCATTGGGGTCAAATTGTGTCATCTTATCTATCAACTCCAAAGACCTGTGAAGCCAGGCAGATAGGAGAAAACCACCAAGCTCTCCCCTGTAACTCCTCATTACACCCTATAGTTTAATAGTTCACTTATCACTTTAGCCAGTTCCCTGACTCCTGATAATCAGTCTCACAGCTTTTAAACAACAAATCTGCATTCCTTCCATCCTCGGGCCTCATCTGACAGCAGCTCGTGGCCGAACACGACGCTGCAAACAAACCACTGCTGTCAGCCTCAATACGAAATAATGCTGAAAATTTCTGCCATGCGTTCCACAGGCATTTGGCAGGGTACAATAGTCCTCGACATCAAGGCACAGAAAAATACTCACTGAGGTCAGCAGAGCACTGATGTGCTCTGAGACTGTGACCAAAGTGCAGTGTGTTTCTGTGTCACTCAGGTCACTTGACAGCACGATTGTGTCTGAGAGGATTGTCAGCAGCAGGCAATGTGCAGGCAAGTGTGTATTTAAAAGTCTGGTATCAGCTCAAATTGTCTAAAGCTTACATGTGTAATTAAAAGTTTTTTTGGAAACCATAAAGCCATTATTGGTGTAACAGCTCCCTCTATTGGAAGAGTATATATTGTATTCCCATTGCATCCTTAACTGGTAAAACATAACTGCCTGACCATCATCCTGCTGTTGATTGTTTGGATTCTATTTATCCTCCTTCATTATTAATAATCTATTGTAGTTTTCTTTATCCAGAATTATCAAATCATCATTCACCATATCAACATATTTGTTGTTAAGTGTTACAAATCTTACAAAGTGCAGTTTGACTCGAACTGTTTCAGAGGCTGAAATGTAACAAATCATGAAGTAAAAGTTACAGGAGATGAACACAGGCCACAGTTTCCCATAAAACCTTCAAAGTCACACTAATGACACAATCTAATCATTGATCATTGTCTCACTGTCAAACTGATAGAGTAGCTATGTTTGGTAGTTTAATCTCTGAGTTGCTCATCACCTTTGATCAGAGCTCACCGCTGAAAGGTTCCTCTGGTAAACTGTTAATCTGAGGTGGTGAGCCACCCACGTCCATCTGAGTCTTGTGTTGTGACCAGTTTAATTTGTAAATGTGGCCTAAAAATTTGACCATTTTCGAGGCAGACATTTTGACTTGATTAGTATGTAATTTACGATGGCGCCGTTAGATTTAGGTGTCCCATTAGTCATGACAGTGAGCCATGCCACATAACAGAGCCCTGGAATTCGCAAATCTATTGCTGTTAATTATGTCTGAGCCTTTCCTGGTGTTAAAATGTCTGCTGTAGCCACACTACATATAGTGGCCTTTGCTCTATAAAATAGCATCTGTTCTTCAGGTCTTTGTTTGAGGCTGTCCTCAGCTATGAAAAAATGGCTTTGCTTTCGACTGCTTAATATATTGTGTCCAATTAACTGATCCAATTAAATTTGTTAAGAAATGTCGGCATACATTATAATTAGATGGACTCTCCTGAGGTGTTTCAAGAACAAAACAGGTTATAGTTTTTAGTTGAATTAACATCATAGTTTGTCTGACTTACAACAGATGAAATGAAAGAAAGTCAGGTTAAACTGATATGTACAGTTATTTCTAATTAACTCACAATCCAATTCAGAAAGGTTCATACTTTATGTCACAAGTAGCACCATATTCAACTGAATTCACATTGGCACATATTGCAATTGCGATATGAGTTATAATTTTAGTTGAAATTAAAAAATTTTAATTTAAAAATGTAATTTTCACTGAAAAAAAATATGAATCATAGTGATGATGATTTTTGTTGAAGTTTTAAACAAACATGCTGCTTTACATGTGAGGAATACAACTTGTAGGCATCTGTGTAATACCTCAGCAATGCTTCATCATATACACTGTGACACAGTTTACCTTTATCAAAAAAACTGCAGCTCTTGCAATTTGGATATTGCACTTGGCCATATTGCAATTTAGATTATATTTTGATTAATTAAGTTTAGTTATTAAGTTTGCAGTTAAATTAATACCATAGTATGTCAGAGTTTTACTAGCCTAAATAAAATTTGTCAAACCAAGCTAAACTGCCAGCCCTTTTTTATTCATGTCATAGCTTTAACTTGTTCAGGTTTTTAAGTCATCCTTAAATTCCACTTAAATTTTAAAGTTTTGACTAAAATTTAACCTTCATTACATTATTTTCTTATTTATTGCAGGGACAGTAATATTTTGAATGTTAGCTGAAGGGGTATTTTAAGGTGTTGTCCCTGGACAAGTCACCATAAATAAAATATAATTGCATGTATAGTCTGAATTTGTTTGTCTTAATATATAATTTCAGTAATTATCCTAATAATGATAAGAATATGTGAAACATTAAAATCCAAGACGCCATGTTCATTAAAAGTTCATTTCATCAAATGGAAACGATCATTACAATAGATCTTATGTCTCAATGACTGAATGTTTGACCAGGTAGACACAACTAAAATAGACTCATTAGCCAGTTTGTTAGGATTAAATAATAATAATAAATACACAATTAAATAACTGTTATTGCCATAATGTCATATGATGTTTTATTCTGTGCTGCTGGTGTTTTTAATATTTTGTTCACCTTCACTGAGGAAAAGAGTGCGTTTCACTCTTGCACCACAAGATGTCGCCACGTGGTCAGAGTGCATCTGTCCTGGGACTGACAGGGCCTCAGGTACAGATGTGTCGGTCCTCACACAGCGGTTCACACGGACACAGTCATGACTGGGCAGAGGCTCCTGACAGACAGAGTACAGTCAAAAGACGAGAGCAGTTGGCATCACTTTGTGTGTTCCGGGTTTGTCGGCCCATAAATATTGTGTTAATGACCAGTTCAGCTTGTGAAATTTACAGATATCCCGCCCTAAACTCCGTGTGTCTGTGTGTGTGTGTGTGTGTGTGTGTCAGATGTGTGTTTGGCCCAGCACCTCTGCGTTGTCTGACTTTGTTTCATGCAGTTATGATTCATGATACCTTAAATTACACGTTATATTATTGTCCACTGCACTGCCAAGACTTTAAGGGGATCAAGATGAGAGAGGGGGGCATTATGTGAAAACAACCTCAGCTCTTTGAAGCCTCTTCAACTTCTCCCAATGAAAAACACACTCAGTTTTTTTTATCACTCTCTGAATCGTGCGATCGGCTTCAAGTTTTCACTGAGATAAGAAAACATTTCAACTGAAGTAGCCCGTAACAGCTTCATCTAAACCCGTTTCTGACCTGCGCGGATGTAGGTTCATTTATCCTGAATGATCCACTGAGATCCCCCAGGCCTGTTTAGTTCCTGCCAAATGATGTTATTACACCAAGCCCTTGGTGTCTGCTCTCTCTCCCACTTATTCATCTGCGATACAAAACAAATAAGATCTCCACAATGGCCGTTTTTGTTAGATAGCAGATTTATTGTTGTTCGGATGTGTGCGTAATGCGTCCTCCGGATCAAGAATGGGCTTTATTGATTTGAACGGTTCCATGTTTCGCCTGTTTTTTAAAAAGAAAAGAAGAAAAACACCTTAAACTGAGCCCCAGATTTAATGTTGCATAGCTCTCATGACGGGAGGTGCTATAAAATTACCAGGAATAAAAATTGGAGGCCATATCTGCGAATGTAACATCGGGAAACATTCAGCACCAGATGCGTGAGCGCAGGGCAGTTTGGTCCATTATCTCCAGCCCTCAGAGCTGGAAGTGTCTTGTCCAGAGCCGTTTGTCGCCAGAAACGACTCCAACACGTGTCTTCGCTGGTTTTGGCGTCAGAGGATCTCGCCTTAGAGACTTTACCTTCAGCTTTTGTAGTGATTTGACGCTCCTGCTCCGGCCTTATTGAAACCACACAACGCGCAACGGGCCTGTTTCCAATCTGAAGACATGCGTGATGAATTTGGCAAATCATCTGCAGCTTTGCTGGTACCGTATAGCCCACCCAGTCCGGACCCAGTCCCTCTCTGCCCCGAGGTATCAATACGATTAGAGGCAGGAAATGTGGGAATCCCCAACAAAGGGCTCCATCATTAAACACAAACAACCAGAGGCCTCCCAACAATACCAAGAGCACCCTCCTCTCCTCACTTCTCTTTTATGTCTGAGCAAGTGAAAATCTATTACTTTCATCCCAATATCACCATCCTGCTTTCAGTTGCCATTTATTAAAGCAGATAATCTGACGGGGTTATGGCGGACCGGACTTTGATAAATCTGAGTGTAGGGTTTCTGGCTCAGTAATCTCAGGTTATGCAGGCTGCAGATTAAATATTATTCCTTCTCCATTTCACACACGGTGATATTTATCAATATGTCTCTCAGGGAAACTGTTTGAGTGCGAGGCACACACGGCCTCCCGGGTCCCAGTTTATCCAAGGAAGCCCCAATGCAGGGCAAACAACAAATTATTATTTTCGCAGAAGCACAAAATCAGTCATTCCAGTTTTATCCTCTGTTGTACGTCTGAAAACGTGTAATTGTACGTCAAGTGTGTGCGTAAAGTGCGGCTGCAGGAGCCTTCCAGGGGGATTAAGGCTTTAGCCTCTACCTCACGTAGAGAAGTGTTTGGGGATTTTCCCCTCGGTGTTTAAATTCAGGATCTGAGTCTGTCGTCTGAAAAATCAAAATGTGTGTTTATCGTATCTTTTATTATCACTTTCCATCGCTGCTGTACATTTAGTTCACAGCCTGTTTGTTTCTTTGCCCATGTTTCCCCCTTTGTAATTAAATAATAAGCTAATTACGAAAAAAAAATGTTTAAATTAATTTAAAGTATTTCTTCTTGCGCCTAATCTGAAGTTTTCTGAATCATTTCAAACAGGCCTTAAGATAACAATAACAACACGTTATACCTCAGGAGCAGCCTCCACAAAAGCTGTGAGCCACATTTCCCCAAATGATTTTGAAGTTGTTTTGATGTAAAGTCAAACTGTAAACCTTTATTTTATTAATACTGTTCAAACTGAACACGACTGTGAAATTAACCTATTGAGGAAAAATGACTTGTTCCTCTTAAAAAAAAAAAAAAAAATCCTCCTTTGTCTTCTCGTTCATTAGGATGTTTTTAGTGGACGCGTCCACTTGGCACTGATGGGGCTGGTGTTGAGAGTGCACTGGGTGGCTGGTATAGGCCTTCTTGGTTCTTTGCGTTGTTTCCATTGGTCAGGATCCTTTTCCTCGTGCCTCGACGTGACATCACATCCACCCGACCCGCAGGAAAGCAGCGGAGATTACAGATGATGCTGGACACCTCGGAGGACGCACACACTTTAACGCTTTACGCACGATCGGTCACTCGCTGACCGCTCTTTTGCGCCTAAAGGCACCAAGAATAAAGGATATCAGCGCTGATGCTTTGCGGTTTGGAGAGTCTCTTTCCTGAGAAGTAGGAGGAGGGTTGTACTCGGATTTGTCACCGTTTTGTGAATGGAGATGAGCCGCGCGTAAAAATCTGTTGGTCGCTTTAAGAGAAGAGCTGTCACTGTCCCACCTGTTGGCAGGTGGTGTTGGCTTTACCCGCGGGCATCTACTATGACCTTGGGTTTGGAAATCATGGAGGATATTGTTATCGACGTGGTGGGGGAAGGACTCAAAGATAACGGAGAGGAGCAAGTTTTACCTTCGGATGAGTCGCGGAGCGAGCAGGACCGCGGCACGGATACTTCCAGCAGCCAGACTAAAGACCGGGACACCTACAGCCCTGAGCCGGCGTGTGCTCCTCCTGCTAAAACCAAAGGTCCCACATCGGTGAAGCCTCCATACTCCTACATCGCTCTGATAACTATGGCCATACTGCAGAGTCCGAAGAAGCGGCTCACCCTCAGCGAGATCTGTGACTTTATCAGCCACCGCTTCGTTTATTACCGGGAGAAATTCCCCGCCTGGCAGAACTCTATCAGACACAATCTGTCGCTCAATGACTGCTTTGTAAAGATGCCCAGAGAGCCCGGAAACCCCGGGAAGGGCAACTACTGGACTCTGGATCCCAACTCCTCGGACATGTTTGAGAACGGGAGTTTTCTGCGGCGAAGGAAGCGCTTCAAGCGGCAGCATTTCCGCTTTGACCCGCTGAAGGAGCAGCACCTGGAGCCCAGCGGGCTGCACAGCTTCCCTCACGCCGCCTACGGACTGGGGGCCACGGCTCTGCAGCTGCCCAGTCTGGAGCTTTACCCCTACCTCCATCACCATGCCCCCTCGCCGTGCGGCCCCGCCACCATCCCACCTGTCAGCAGCATCCTGCCGGCCCTGTCCAGCTTCTTCTCCCGCGGCGCCCTCACAGCCAAAGCTTTCCTCCAGTCGCAGCCCGGCATCGAAGCCTTCTCCCCGGCCCAGTGCACCGCGTACTCCTCCCCTCTGACCTCCAGCGCTGCCTACGCCTCCCCTGCGCTCTTCCACCCGGCGGCGGCGGCGGCGGCGGCTCCGCACTTCCTCAGTTTACACCAGGAGTATCAGAAACTACAGACTCAGCGTGGCACCGTGGACCTGGCCAAACACATCAACACTGCCAACAATGAGTAACCACGTTAAAGACACTTTGAGCTCGTGTTTTCTCAGGTAACAGAGACAATGGAAGCAGAAGCGGTGGAGATGGACGCATCTGTTTTAAGGAATGTTGTAGATACGACACAAACTCTCCCTCCTTCCTTCCCCTTATGGCAAAATAATAAAAAACAAACAAACAAACTTTTTTTCAGGCGCCTTTTTAAAAATCTGATCTCGAATTATCATCTTTTGTTTAAATATTTAAATGACGAGTTTCCTTTACTTTTTTCTGGAAAGAAATAAAAGTGAATATTTAAACTTTGCGGTTCAGTTGTATTTTCTACAGATCCAGGTGGTAAATGAGGAGCTTTTTATTGAGCTCACAGATGACCTTAAAATAATAATTTACAAAAAAGAAATCAGGTTTAGTTTTAAAGCTACACTATTTGTTTTTTTAATTTTAATTTTTATGTGTTTGGGGTTTTTTTTGCTTTAAATTTCAGTGTCTTGGTTTTGAATCTTTCTGCGATGGTTTAACATCCGCTCCTGACTCACAGTGATGACACTTAAATAAAACCATTTTATTAAATATTTCATTGAAATACACGAAGAAAATGAAAGAAAACAGTGGAGATGAATAAATTCTCCATTAAAATGAGAGAAGCCTCGGGTCTATTGCAGAGCATTACTGTAAACATGTGCCTCGATTCTGCATAAAATCAATACAAATATCACTCACATTAAAATACAGGGAGTTCGGTCTTTTTACAATAGACAGTAATTTGTGTAACTACATTTTGTAAGTTATTTATTGTAGAGGGGGAATAAAATAAAACAGCTTGTAAAATAATTAATTAGATCTCGAGTCCTGGTGCGTCGAGGTCAAAGTCAAAGTCAGGCCTCCAGGATTTTTAACACAGGATCTATTAATACCAGCAATTACAAATAAACAACAATAATAACAACAATAATGATCAACATCTTTCAGCACCTGGTGGATTTTAGATTAAAAGAACCGTTTATCTTTAAACTGCACAGGCCTGACAAGTGTGTGTGTGTGTGTCTGTGTGTGTGTGTTGTTCATGGCTATAACACTGAAAATATACATGCATATAATTGCCTTATTTTTCAGGGCCACACACATACACAGACACACATAGACACATCTTGTTTGCCTGTTCCCGCGAGAAAATCTGTGCAGCACATTTTCAAATGAGATAAGTTCAGTCATGAAGCCGCTTTCTGCTCCTTTACCTCCTCACATCCTCACACAGGACCTGGGCCTGCAGGTGGATCTCTGGGGAGTTTTCATTATTATTATTAAAAGAGGAAATTCAGTCCAAAATATGTTGATTGACAGTTTTTTTTCCTAATTATATTTGTGTCCTAAAAGTCTTAGATGAGTTATAAATTCTGAATTTTAAATCCAGTTTGAATAACATAAAAACAGACCCTTTGTGGTGAATTTGTTAGTTAGAAATTCAGTTTATTTTGTTTTCAGATAAAAAAATAAATAAATAATAATAATAATCCAACACTTCAGTTTCACAATCATAAAAATTTTATGGTGAAGTAACATTTTACAGTCTGACTGCTAACAGGGTGTTTGTTGTGTTTACAGACTGCTGTCTTCAAGTAAAACTGGTGCTTTGGCTGAATCAAACTCAATGTGATTAAATCAACATCATAATCTAGAACTGAAACCTCAAACAAATAGGTTCAGTCTATTTCGCTTGAGCAGATATAGTCTGTCTAAGATACAGCAGAGGATGAGTCAGTGAATTTATACTGAGTGTGATCAGTAAATCTAACCCAAAACTTTCCACCCGTTCCTTCGTGCTACTAATTCACATTATCTGATTTATTTTTCCTTTCTTTTTCATTTAAGTGAAGGCAGCGCTGCTCTGCAGCGAGAATGACAGTAGTAAAATAATTCTAGGTTTCAGAGCATGGAAGTATTTATTTAATTCTATTCTGAGTCTGGTTTAGATGGATTACCATGCTGAAGCTCTTGGACGGGGCTGATGGATCACACCGCACATTCAGTCCTTTAGCAGACTTTGGCACCCAGTGAGGGACTGAAACAAATAAAAAGATTGTTACCTGATGGTGAGCTGTTAAGTTGCCCACTCCTGAGAGACTTTCTCATTGAGCCTCTTCTTTTTTTTTTTCCTCCATTCAGGAAATTTTTACAAACTCGCCCAATTTCTGATGCTTAGGTTTAATTCAATCTGTTTTGAGGTTTTCTCCTTTTTTTTTTGCCACAACCGAATGTCTAATATTTGTACTGCTAATCTTAAACAGTGCGGCAGGAGCTGTGGTTCCACTGATCCAACATTAGATTCATATCTCACACCACAGTCTTTCTGCTATTAGAACTTATCTGATTGGAAAGTCAAATATACAGCTGAAGATATATTTTTATTCTTTAGCTGCAGGAAAGAGTCATGAAATGATCCTGTGTCAAATCTAATAAGTCATGATGCACCGCCTGCACGCACGCGCGCGCACACACACACGCACACACACACACACGCACACACACACACGCACACACACACACGCACACACACGCACACAGGATTTTTTGACTTGAGTGCAGTTTAATATGGTTGAACATGGTGATCAGGTAAGACTGAGGAAATCTTTTTCTTTACTCTGCCGGTGGGAGGCCAGGAGAAGAGAAACTGAAGCAGACAAATACTGATTGGCAGCCAGGGAGGGGGGAGACGTCAGGGTGTTTTTTTTAAAGGGGGGTGGGAAACTGGTGCACCTGATAAAATAAGCAAGTCAGACTCCAGGTTTGTGTGTGTGTGTGCATGTGTGTGTGTGTAGCTGTGGGTGCACATCAGTTTTCCATCCTGAAGGAGCTAAAAGGTGCCAGTTCACTGCTGAAAGTCTTTTTACTTTCCTTTTTCCTTTGTGCGTCATTGAGTGTGACATGGTTTATTAAATCTTCACTTGTATTATGAGGAAAAGGTTCTTTTTAATGATTAACAGCAAGATTTTCCTGTTTTTAACTCTACCTTTTTTTCCTTTACAGCCTTTGTAATTTGTGAGATGTCTGAACCTTTAAAATGTGAATGTGAAACAAGGCCATTGCTTTGTCACCAGAGGACTTTACTCAGTGTCATATTAAGATGATTCATCACTTAAGTGCACGTGATGAATGTACATTTATGTGACAACCTGTCAGTGGTGCATGCCGTGTTACACCACCACTAGCTCCACGTGGATCATCGGTCCTCAGTTATCACAGCTCGTCTGATGTGGAGCTGGTTTCTCTGGGAAAAGTGAGTCGGCTCAGTCAGAGCGCCGCTCATGCCTGACAGTGCCGCTCCGCCGTGCTTTCATTCTCCACGTACAAACGCCAAGCCAAACAGGCAAGATAAACTCATTGGTGGAGCACCCTGCCTTGCCGCCTTCACTCATTCTGCTTCCACAGCAAAAAGACCTAGAGTCCAAACAGGCAGAGTGATGCATTCTGGGATAACCCCTGCAAGTTCAGTCAGGACAGGAAAAACAATGTCCCAGAGTCTCTGAAATGCATAATTTGGAATAAATTCCCCAAATATTTTTTTTTACTATTTTTCTACATGTAGATACTGAGTCAGAATTTACATCAGTGTTTTCACCAAAAATCACAAGTTACTGTCATTATTTACTCAATGCAATGTAAAATATATATGCAGCAATAAAATATAGTATGGTTGTGAACTGTTATTATCTGCTTTCCCTTACATGTCACTATTTCTTACTAATTGTTACCTTTAGCTTACTTTGTACAACTGACAGCACATTTGTGAGAGTTTTAAGGTAAAATATGATGTTCAATGGGTCCAAATCATCATTTTCAGAGGGAAAATTATCCCATAGATTAATGATTAAACCAATAACACTTTTCCTGATGTGTGTTTGCTTTAGTATCCAGGAGCATGCTGCTCTAGAATCAGAGTTTGGTGAATATAAAGGCGTAGGTATTGTGGTTTTTCAGTTATCATTAGTAAATCTCGCACCTTTCTGCTAAGGCAGATCACAGCTGAGGTTTTCTCTCCTCTCACTTTAATGGCTGACTTCCACAGGCCTCACTCGCTCCTTGGCGTTTGCTTTTCCTGGCAGGGCCAATCCCTGCTGCCCTGCTTCAGGGAGTTATTCAATTATAAATCTTCCACCCTTCTTTTGCAGCAACCCCCCCAACACCAATACCCCCACCCCCCTGCTTTCCTCTCGCTCACCGGTCTGTGTTACCCTGCCAAGCCCAGTAAAACACGCTACTCTGTTGGTGCACCCCTCTCCAGTCTCGTGCCCAAGAATTTATTATGCTCAGGGTGGTGAAGCGGAGTGTGGTGTGTTTTTGGAAAAGGGACCCCCCCTCAAGCCTCAGTGCCAACAGATGACAGTGACATATAGCAGGAAAGCCACCCAGAAGGAGAATGATCTCACACCTCAGCCACGCGCTCAGAGTGGGGTGGGAGAAAATATAGAGAGAGAGTGAGAGAGGAAAGATCTGCAGCTGGGGGTAGAGGGGACAATAAAATCAAGATGAAAAGAAGCAAAGATGGAGAAACAAAAAGGTATAAAGACCAAAAAAAAACAAACACCAGCAACTGAGAGCAAACAGACCCAAGCAAGTAAATGATCTGGTGATGCTGAACCAAAAAATATGTCTGTGCCTTCTTTAAATACTTTAGGCTACTCACTAAACTTGAACATTGTGTTTTAATAATTTCCAAATAAACCAAACTATGTTGAACCTCTTAGATATTCTATTCTTACCCTCAGACCATGGCTCATTGCTGCCAGCCAAGGTCTGGAGGAAATGCACTGCTCCATTAGGCATCTTAAGAAAATCCGCAGTTGCATTCAAGGTTTTATAGCAGATAGATCCTCCTCTATACCACATCTGTTTCTCAAGAAGCTTGTAAAGCAGCCAATCTGTATGTAACTGGGTGGCACTTGGTCTTGACCCCCCTTATTACCCCCTACTGCCCTACTGTTCCCCAGCTGGTGACTTAATGTCCTCACTCTACTTATGGTGCTTGGCATCGCCACAACATCCCCAATCCAGGTTTTGCGTGTGCGTTGGCGTGTGCGGTACCCACTGCAGGTAGAAGGCCCCCAAACACCAAGAGAAGTGCTCACCCTTTACAGGCCTGAGATGAAAGGCTGCGGCAATGTGATGTCACCCGCAGCAGCCCCTAAACCGCTTATTGCACTAAATGAGAGCCATTAGCCACACAAACAAAGACTTAAGACTCTGTCATTTAATCAAAAGGAGAGCAGGAAGCACAATTAACATCTGGGCCAGCATGTGTCAGAGAAGGGTCATGCTGTAACCGTGGCTCTTATTACAGTTGTAGAGGCCGAGGCCTGGCGGTCAGTGTACAGCCTAATGAGAGTCAGTAACCCC
Organism: Rachycentron canadum; assembly: GCA_038496675.1. Taxonomy (NCBI): domain Eukaryota; kingdom Metazoa; phylum Chordata; class Actinopteri; order Carangiformes; family Rachycentridae; genus Rachycentron; species Rachycentron canadum. Next base: position 18,369,709 of record CM076664.1, read on the forward strand.
AACCTGGCTTCGTCCTGCCTGCTCCCACTGATCTCTGAGGAAGACAAAGTGGTCTGCCTTCCACGCCAGGCATCGCCATGAAGAGCAGGGGATGTTTGAAAAGCAGCCAGTTAATAGTTGGAAACCTCCCTCTCTATCTCTCTCTGTTCACTCTCAGTGTCTCTCTCCCTCTGTCTGCACTTTCTCTCTCCACCTCTCTCCCCCATTACATTTGGTTTTCTCCCCTCAATAACGTCTGCAGTGGCATATTACAACTTGGAAATGGATTTTAAAAGGGAGTAGAAAAGGGTGCCAGAATGGGAAAAACATGGATTGGCTCAATGGGAGCAGATTAAGTGGGCATGCCAAACCTCACGCTTTGTAAGAAACAAGAAAAAGACCCCTTTTTACATTAATGCTCAGAGTTAAGGACCAACCACGTAGTGTGGGGAAATCAAAAATCCCACCCTCTTCGAAACGAGAGAAATGAAAACTCCAGGCGGTGAATTGTCACCTCATACGGAAGAAATCAGTCTTTTTCCTCTTCAGTGTCACTGGAGTGAATATGACTGGGTGCTGCAAGGCTGTCAGTGTCAGAGGACAGGCCTGCTTTTTTATCACTGCTGCAGGTCTCTGTGTGCTCAGGGAACTGTAAAGCCAATTCATAGGCCTGCAAACATCCTGTAACAGCTACATAAATCCACTAATTCAGGCCTTTGTGTTTGGTAATGGATGTTGTGCCGTACTATGTAGATGTGATATGATAGGATTGATTGCTCTGAAGAACACTGAGGCTGCTTTCTAGCACCGCCCTGCCACCCAAACTGTCGGCCAACGAGCCATTCATCCCATGCTGCCTCTGTTGGTGGTCCCTGGTGTAAGCTATATTTTCCCCTCACTTCTCTCTCTCTCTCTCTTTTTTTTATAGCTAACACAAAATTGTTCCTAATTCGCTGCTGCTAGAGGGGGGTAATTTGCGGCTTTTGGCTGAGTGTCGCAAGCCCCAAATTTGAAAAAGCTGCTGAGTTGAAGGCGTTCTGTGAAAGGCAGTAGGAGCAACAGTAGGGAGAGGAGAGAGAGAGAGAGAGAGAGAGAGAGAGAGAGAGAGAGAGAAAGAGAGAGTCTAAATTCAATCAGTTAAAAAGGAAAAACAGCAAAACATGATAAGCCTCAAAAGGCAAAAGACTGCGATGCAATAATAATAACTGTTGGGTAACATAAGCCATCGCCACCAATAACTATAGCTCTTTTAATGAAATGATGGCGATGATGTCTTCTCTTCTATTACAAGTTAATATGATGTCAGTTTAGCCTGTGAAAACATTCATGTTCTGATCAGACTATTTTGGCCAAAATACTCTAGCTCATAATTCCTCTGTTTAGTTTGTCTTGTCTCCAATTATCTGAGATAAAAAAAAATTCCTCTCCAGCTGACTGAAAAAAAAAAAAATGCCATTTCCAAAAGAAAAAACAAAAACAGCTTGATATTCATAAAGGCCATTCAATGACAAGCAGTTGGCTGGTTTAACGATTATCTCTCAGGTAAGACTCAGTATGTGGACGCTAATGGGCATGATACAAACTGAGCAATAGATCATCTCGAGGTTCTGTACTTGGGCCACTGTTGTTTTCTCTTTAATAATTGAATGTACATGGAACTAATACTTACAGTTATGCAGATGATTGAGTGTTTTGTAGCCGTGGACCTTTCTCTGAGATGAACTTCATAAACCACAATCTTTAATATCCAGCAGTTTCAGCTCAGGTAGCTCAGGGACATTTTGGACATTGTTACAGCACAAAGATGTGAACAGTAGTTCAATACAAACATTTATAAATCTTTCTTGTAGGAAAGAAATTTGACATTGTGGATAATATGCTATCAGTGTTATCCCACCACTGTTATGGTTGTCGCTAAATATGAAGCTAATGTCAGCAACCAGCTAACTATAGACCAGAAGCAGTTAGAGCTGGTTTTTAACATTTGATTTTGCCCCAGTCGGTCAGAAGTTCGAACCCAGGACTTTCATGAAACAATAGGAATTACAGACAGAGTCCACTGTAACACCTGAGAGCTAAATGCTAATGGCTAAACAACTGCAATTATTCAATGCAGTGTAAAAATAATAAAGAAGCAAAAAGTTGTGTATCTGGTTGACACTTTACAATCCACCTGTTTGCAGGTATTATTGTGACAACATCTGGTTTAAAATGAACACATTTTACAGCTGATGTTGATAAGGGGTACTTGAGTTCATCTGATGTGATATGGTGATGTGCAACACAAAAAAAAGGGATTAACTCAAATGAAGGCTATATTGAATAAAAACGTAATAATGGTTTCAGTTATTCTGACCTGCTGTCGTCATGATGCTGGACAGAGCAAACAGGAAGCGACTGAAGGAAGACCTGCAGCTGAGGCAGTTGCTGCTCACTGTGTGCCAGAGAGCGTCTGGATCTCTCCTTACACCCAGAGCGGAGTAAAGGGGGCTCAGAGCTCCTCTGTGGCCTCGTCAACACAAGGGCCCTGAGAGGTGCTCATTCATTTTGATTAACAGGGCCTTCCTCACTCTCATCCCATCCTTGGTGGTTCACTCTCTCCTCGGGGAGAAAAGCCCACATGGATGTTTTTCTTTTTTTATCCCACATGGTTTTTCACTTCCACAACAGCACGTCATTACCCGAGTGTTTAAACACTTAAGAACAGTTTAAAAGGAGGGAGAGGAGGTGGTGGTAGAGGAGGAGGAGCGAAAAAACACTCATGAGCAATGAACAGTTCTACATTAACTGTGTATCACTCAAGGGAGCTGTAAAGGCTGCCCCGTAAGCGAAATGAAGTCAATAAATAAATGTGGCTGTTGTCAGATGTCTGGAAAAGCTTGAGAGGGTTTCAGCATCAGGGCAGCCCACCATGTTGAAATGAAGGGTGATAAGTTTGGGCGGCCCCACAGAATTAGACGCTACAACTTGCTGAGTGCCATTGACTAATGAGGGTGGGTTTGCTGCATGATAAATTCAAAAACGAAGGGAACATTTGATCTGCACCAAACCACAGTTTGCTGAAAGTCACAATGCCTGCTCAGCTCCGGGTGGAGAGAACACCATCATAACACAGAGGAGGTTTATTATTTTATTCAGATCCCTCATGAGCTGCCTCTGATAACAACACTACTCCCCCAGAGGCCTGCTTTCACAGCAGTCAATCAAAGCTGAAGTGACAACAAACAGCAGAGAGAGACAGGAGCTGTCAGTGGACTGTACACGCCTGCTTCATTTCATGACTTCATTGGTTTAAAATACTCACCAAAACTCTGTTTGCTGAGATGCAACTACAGCTCTTCCTCCGCAGGTCGGCCCTAGGGGAACATCAGCAGAAAATATAAAACATGAGGAAAAGCAGTAGCAGCTGGATGAATGTTTTTCCAAGTTAAAGCAATTGATCAGTGAGAGTCCAGAGAGTCCTAAGGAGGAGGCGGTGGGAGGGGGGCATGGTTCAGAGGAAGCTGCAGGTGTGGGGAAGAGAAAACACAATCACATCTCAAGTCAAACAAATGCGTCTCCCCTGATGGAGATGGATAGAGGGTCAGCATTCCAGTCCACACTGACGATCCCCACCACGTAGCCCCAGGCCCTCTCTCTCTCACTGCGTCTGCTGCTGCTGCTTGGCCAAACATCTGGACAGAGGGAGAGGAAAGGAAGTAACAAGGAGGAACAGAGGAGAGAAAGTTTTCAAGAGAAGGTTGGATATGAGGGTGAAAAAAGGAGGGATGAACTGAGGTCAGGAGAAGAGGTGAAAGATGTTAAATGAACAGCCGTGTTTATCTTCAGGACTCCTGTGGAGGAGGGAGCCCACGTAAGTGAGCTCGTGTTGGTGGGGGAAAGTTCACACCCTCCTTGTGCCTGTTCTGTATTTCTCTTCATCTTCATCTGCTTCAGCTCTTTCGAACATTTTTCTGACATCTTCCAGGCAACTGAAGGTCAGAGGCTGCAGTAAATGGGGCAACATTTTGTCTCTACCTACAGCCAATACTTTAACTTCTTCTATCAGTCTCCTCTCTCCTGAGTCAAGCCTTCAACTGCAAACTTTGCTTCATTATTTTTTTTTCCCGCCTCCTTCTTTGTGTTTTTCCCAGGAGTCCTATAAAAGCCTACTCTGCTCTTGTTTTCTCTGCAAGTCAAGGGATGAGCTAGAGCTCATAAAGAGAAAACTCAGAGGGCACACTGAGGTCCTGAGCTCTGTAAAAAAAAGCTGCGGCTGCAGCGCTGGTGGTGGTAGCAGTGGTGGAGAGGAATATAGAGTTATATACACACACACTACACCTTGGGAGTATTTGATCCCTGTGAACGCTGCACAGCCTGGGGAGGACACGCTCTGTAAATTTCCCTCCCGTGTGCTGTGTTCTCTGTAATGGCAGCTTGAGCTTGTAAAAAGAAAAAATAAAAACCCCACACATGACAGGTGCCAAAGTCAGGAATGTGAAGAAAGTGAATGATGAAATATTTTCATGGTTGCTTGTTATTTCCTAACCTTTTAAAAAAAAAGTGGTGTGTGTGCTTTTGTGAAAAAAAAAAAAAAAACGTGTGCAAACAATGCTGGAGGAAGTATTTAGAAGTAAAAGTCCTGCATTAAACTGTTACATAGGAATTATGAGCAAAATGGGCATAGCAAAGGAGCAAATCAGCAAATGGATCAAAAGTTTCCCACTTGAATGGGAAAGTGTGTTCAGGCATTACATTTAACTCAATATGTGGATTTTTTTTGGGCATTTCTTTCTCTTTTATTTTTAAATTGGTTGAATTACTTCATAATGTTTCCACCCCAGGCAACTACGGAGTTGTAAAAATCACTGACTTAGTCTATTATCAAATTTAATGAACTCATCATATGTGGTGTACAATCCTAATCTCCATGAGTATAAAGACGCATTGAATGTAGTATTTGAGTAGTTTAATGCACTTAGTTACATTCAACCACTGCATGCATGTGTGTATGTGCATTTGTATAGTGACTGTGTGTGCGTGTGTTTTTACTGCTGATGGCACAGTGGAGGTTTATTTGAACAGATGTGAACTCTCAGTGCCAGGGTGACCTCAGGTCCTTCTTGGCTACACTGCAGCTGATCTCTCCGCCCTGGAAAAATAACACTCAGTTTAACAGACTGACCCGTGGAAGAAAAAGCTCGCAAACACACTGTGTAATATGTCCAGGAATAAGGCTACATTTCCTCTCAGAGGGTAATTGAATCTCAGTGTAACCTTATCAGTGCATGCCTTGCTGCAATATGGAGCGCATGTGTCAGGTTATGTCCTTGTCTTCTGTGAAATATCTCAGTTACAGTAACCAGACTGTACAGTAAAACTAGAAGTTATATTCCTTTCAAAGTCAGATATATGACGATAGATTTATACTCTCATTGACTGAAAATGGAGGGTTTTATACCAAATGCACTGCACATTAACAGAACAGAGCATGAGTTAGGGGAGTGCAGAGGTTGCCGACAAGCACCATAAAGGAGGTGAATTTATGTGTTAGAGTGATACAGGCGCGAGGTCAGAGGCAGAGTGAAGTGTGGAGGGTCGACAAGGATGAAGAGACAACAATGTTTGGAGAGAGGACAGGAGAGAGCAATGCTAATTTATACCTCGCTAATTGGAAACAGCAGAGTCCTGCACCTGAACCGCATTCTCGGCCCTGTGGCCAGCGTCAGGCCCGGGCAACGTGGGAGGGTGATGAGGGCCAGGGGGATGGAGAGATGGGATGGAGGTTAGGGTCAGTGTCAATGGCAGCCTTGTTGTTTCTGTCCCTGCAGACGGGACAGAGGTTTTGGTGTGTGTGCATGGGGAAATGCAAGATGTGCGTGTCTGAGCAGAATTGGTGTGTATGTTAGAGATTTTCTGGGGGTCATGTTGTTGTGACAGTCTCACATACACACACACCAGGGCTGAGCCAGAGTGAGGACCACCCTGCCTCAACAGAGAGAGAGAGGAAGGGGGGGGGAAATCAGCTTAATGTGTCATGGTTTCAATCGGACACGATCTAACATATGACATGGCTGGACTTCAGCAGTCTTAGCTTCCTAGTTAAATAAATATGACAGCCTCCACAGATAATTACCATGCTGTGACCATGTTGAGTCATAGCATCCGTTAATTATTAGACGGACCGTGTGACTACGTGGATTCATTTTTCAAATCCCTGCTGCTTGTGAGTTTCTGATGTCTGTAATATTTCAGTGAGTGATGGTGTATTCAGATGTTGGCTGTGACTGGGGTCTGGCACTGTGCTAAAAAATGAAGTAATCTTGGAATTTAGATTGAAAAAACATTGACATTGCTTGATGTGCTTCATATCTGCACGATCTGTTTGCACTGCTAAACCATGGGTCTTAGTGATGGCCCATTTAGGCCAGTGATTCCCAACCTGCAGCGTTGGTGCCACACCAACTTAGTTGCAAGGGAGTATGTGGAAAGATTGTGGAGTAGCTCAACCAGGCAGAATAAATCAGAAAATATACATCTTTTAAAAAATAATAAATAAGAATAACCATATAGCTCTTGAGTCAGCTGTAACACCTGAACACTATATGATGTGATTGAGACTATGTGAAAACTAGTTAGCAAGCAATCAGCCTAAACAGTTAGCTAAAAGTAATGGCTCACTGGTTAAGTTACCTAAAACTGGATAAACACTTGAAATAGCTGTATAAGTCAACTGTTTAGTAGTTTGCAAAAATTAATGGATAAATGGTTTAGATAGTTAGATCAAGCAACAGATAAAACAGAAATAGTTGACTAAAAGTAACCGATTAACGGCTGAAATAGCTAGCTAAAAATGGATGTACAGCTGAAATAGTTTCATAAAAGTACTGTATAAATGATAAAATGAATAGATAAATAGTTAAAATACTGAAATAAAAGTAACAGCTAAATAAAGACAAGGCTAGAAGTGGTGGATAATTGATTGAAATAACTAAAAAGTGATAGCTGTATGGCTGAAAGAATAATAGCCAAAAGTAATAGGTAAGGTAAAAAAAAAAAAAAAAAAAAAAAAAAAGCTAAAAGGATTCAATAAATGGTTTAAAAGATAATTAAAATAAAATAACATAAACACCATAATGAATGGATAATGGAAAAACGTGAAATAATGGATGCACAGCTAGAATAGTTGACATTAGCTGAAATGTTCAGCTTGTGTCATTTTGAGCAGTAGTATGTAGTCTGACCAAAACAACTTTGACATTAACAGTTGAATTGTATAACTATTAGACTGGACAGTCTTACAGTCTAATTAATTTTACACTGTAGTTTTAAAATAACATGCAACGTAACACATGGGGAACATGCCTGGTGGCGTTGATGAAGAGGTACTTGGGTTCATCTGTCAGAGCTGTGAGGGTACCTCAGAAAAAAGAGGGTGGGAACCATTGATTTTGGACCTGTTTTTCCTAATACTCATACTGTGTGTGTTATTGATAAAGTGAGCCATCAAGTCAGTGCTAAGTGACGGGCCATCAGCATTCATGGACAGAAAGCACTTTATTCATATACAGGATAGATAAAGCAAAGAACAGATAAGTAGATATGTGTCCAAAAGCCAAATTCCTTGAAAACAAAAGACTGGAATCAGACATATGGGGAACATATTGGTGGTAGAGTTCTGATCACACAAGTTTCTTCTGAGGAGAAGAGAATACAACAAGATTTAGATGTGGTAGGGGCTGTTTTGTTTCTCTTTTAAGGCGTGTCAGTTGTCTGCCCTGCTTGAGGATATTTAAGAGAAAAAACTTCTTTCTACTTCATCACTCCTAGTGATTGACATCTCGATAGCTTGCACACATGAATGAGTGTGTGCAAGCCATTTGCGAATTATAGCACCAAACATGCACACAAAGTCCTACACACTCTTCCACTGTAGTGGTTTGCAGAGAGACGTTTGTCCTACGATATTCCCTTTTTTTTCCACCTAGTATCTATTCTGAGGACCGAGCTCCGAGTGCACATCAAAGCTACCACAATCTGTCTGTTTCTCTCAAGATTTGTCTCTCACACACTCCGTCTCTTTCTGTGGCCCACGCTTCTGCACAAACCATGCACAAACTAAAACACATTTGTGTAAGAGCATGTTATAGGAAGGATTCAACGTATTCTTTGATCACTGTTCATCTGACAGCGAATCTCCTCTGAAACACTGTTCAGACACATGGGTGATTTATTTTTTGACATTCAAGTCCTTGAATTTAACATACATACCACATTTCTTTTGTTTTGACAGATAATATTATTTAAGATTTAAAAATGATGTGATAGCATAAGAGTTGTTGCAATTTTTTTTTTTAAATTCCCACTTTTGACACAACCTTATCATTTCCACATTGATTCCACTGCCCTCTTTGGGCCGAGGTAAAGCCACTGCAGCTGCACATCTTAATCTTATTTCTCCTCCATCCTGCCTGTCATGTTTACTTGATGTTTCCCGCTCTCCTCTCTTCTGCAGGATGCATGGTTTCAAAAGGACCACAGAACAAATCAGAGGCCCATTCCTGAGCACCGATGGCCTGTCTCTCATTTCAGATGGAGATTGAAGGGCATGTCTACCCCTGGGCGTCAGTGGGGATCAGGGGGCCTCAGTAGCACCCGCCGCCCCGGGGCCTCCATGTTTCCACTGCGTGGGAGCTGGACCGTGACACACACTAAACGTCAAACCCACCGCAACTGCCTCTGCCCCGCGATCCTCTGTCTGGTGCACACAGTCATTGGAAAAGCCCTGAAAGCTTCGCCTGCATCCCTTGTTAGCTCAAGGTCTTGTGTGAGTGGAGTGTGTGTTTTGGGTTTTGCATCCTTTGAAAAGATATGACAACAACGGGCTCTTGAGCAGGAGTTATTATGTGTTTGGCAGAGTGCAGGAGCTTGTGTTGCAGTGATAGAAGTTGGATGCTTACCAGTGTTGTTTTGAGGTGCTTTGGGTTTGTTAGTCATAGCTTTCTGTAAAGTATCTCCTAAGACGCTCCTATTTAGAGATTGTTTTGTGCGCGACGACTCTGAAGTGGTGTCACGGGTCAGCTCCTCTGGCTTTCCTGGCGGAG
>CM076664.1:18383770-18423473 GCA_038496675.1 Rachycentron canadum
TCATGAAAACAACTTGGTTGCCAGGTAGTGAAGAATCTATTTGGCTGTTGTGTATCTTCCAACAGTCTGACACTTTAATCTTTAGTTAAAGCTTCATTAATAAATATTTGTACTGACCAGATTACTTAAGTGTAACTTGAAACTCGAAAGATATTGGTCACAGTGATAAATACAGATACAGATAATTATCAGCTGATTCTGGATTTTAGCTCAGATCTACAGAGCCCTCCACATAGACTCCATATCAACATGTCCAACTTTATAGCAGAAATAAACAGGACATGAGGTTTACAGCTTCATACAACAAATGGTTTTGGTCTCTATAACTATGTTACTCCTTTGTGACTGTACTGTATGGGGGGTTAATTTTTATGTAACTCACTCATTTAAATTGTATTAAGACTTAAAGTTCTGTATAATTGAGAGTGGAGCCACTTAGAGGTACAGGTGGGTAAGAGCATGTCTCTTGGCCGAGAGTTCAGAGGAGTCAGGTATTGCCAAGTTGGCGACAGCAGAGTAGCCCACTCTGAGCTTGAAAACCACTCCTCAGAAACCTGTAGGTGTCACTTTGTCCATCTAAATATACAGTCTACTGTGCACGCTGCAGAAGGCAGCTATTTACGCAATCTTAGCCAGCAACAACGACAAACAAGATGTGCAAGAAAGTGAATTTTGAGCTTTACATTCATCATGTCACAAGAGACATGACTCCAAACAAATGCTAATGTTGCTGTATGTTTAAATTTGCAACTATTTGCTGACAGGTTCACTGTGAAAACTTAAGGTGATATATCAATGTTGTTTTACTTCTTGTTCCTGCTGCCCCCAAGTGGCCAAAGAAATCTATCATGGCAGATTTGAATGCATTTGCATTCCAACACATAATGGATTACTGTACTGGAGGAGAATTTAATGAATCATTCGCATTTATAACTTGTTCAGTAACTGAGGAAATTGAGCCCTAAAAATTAAATTAGTGAGCTAACTGATAAAACAGAGCACATTATACTAGTGGAAGATAAGCAGCAGGCAGAAGTATTTTTCAAACCTGGCACCTAAAATGTTGTTGTTATAAATGGGTTTTTACTAATCTATGAACCACAATTTAACAAAGTCATTAGATAATACAGAGTGGTAATGACTCTAAACAATACGTGCTGCAGTGTTGTGGTCAAGCATAAATAATATAGGTGATAAGTGCTAGCTGGTTAGCCCATAGCTTGATAACACACCAGTTTGTTTAACACAGTGACTTTAAGGTGCAACTTAATGCATGATACACTAATAGTGTTATTTATTTTTTTGTGTTTTTCTTCTCCCCACCTCAGTAGCCACTGATCCAACAGTGGCCCCCACCATACCCCCTAACGGGCCGCCCACAAACAGGCCAACCAGGGCTCCAAACAAAGCCTCCCTTCTCACCAGTGTGGACAGCCATCTTGCCCAGCCTGTCAGCTTCTCCCACAGGCCCCCCAGAAAAGAGGAGGCAGGGGAGGAAGCTGAGACACTGGTAGGGGGGAAAATGCTATCTATATCCACATTCAGGTCTCCTATGCTCCTCTCTGCCTCCTCCCGGACTGATTCCATCTCCTGTTCTGTAACATTTTCTTCTGGTTGTGAGTCAGAAGGAGGCACTTTGTCGTTCAGATCCTCTTCTTGTCTCTGTCTCACTAGCTCGACCTGCCTCTCTCTCACTCTTTCTTCAGCTTCTTGGTACAGAGGGCAGCTCACGTGTTGTGCCTCGCTCTCTGTCACTACCTGCTCAACCTTCTCCAGCAGCTCCTCGACAGCTTTTCTCTCCCCTGGTTCTCCACTGCGGGTTTCCAGAGTGTGGTAGCGGCCACCACATCTTTCCACCAGCTCCTGAAGGTCTTTGCGCCAAGTGACTAGGTATTCATCCAGCTTCTCGTCCTCCTCCAGCTCCTCTGTGTGGCTGAAGAGTATGATGGTGTTTCCGCTGACTGCAGAGGGGCCAAACAGCTTTGTCAGGACAGCCAGCGCCTTGGCCTCTTCATCAGCTGGCTGGTTCACTGGGACACACAGCAGGAAAGCATGTGGCCCAGGGCTGGACAAAGCAATAAAGGCAGAGATGTGTTTTCTTCTCTCCTCTGGGTTGCAGTCTGAGCCGAACCAGGCTGGACTGGAGACCACCACCACCTACGGGGAGGGGGCAGAAGGCCAACTAATGTTTGCTTAGTCTTCAAACAACCGCTAGAAACTGATGTGTTACTGTAACCAAATAGAACATAAGAGTAGGATAATAATAAAAGACTAACCCAGAAATATGTAGTAGAAATATGCTTGCATACTTTAAGGTAAAATTAAAGTGGATACCCATCATGACATCACCCAAGTTTGTAATTTGTCAGTCAACCAACTTAGATTTTTGAAACCATATTTGGAGGAGAAGGTGGAGCTGAGGAGGAGTGAGGGGTGGATCTGACCTGCTCTGTACTCTATCCTGATTGTGTGGTACAGTCTGTCAATCACACTGTAGCCACGCCCTAATGCATAGGCTGCTTTATGGTTTATTTTCCTCTAAATGGGACCATCATTTAAAAAATGAACATCATGTTGTATTGAAGAAGACTTGACACTAGGGAAAGACATTTTCACATAGACTTCAATACAATCTGATTTATTTTTAAAACCGGTGGAATCACCTCCTGATGGTCATTAGATAGAATGGAGGTTTAAAGCTCTTCAGCGTATTGCTATTTTTATGTATACCCACAGTTTGCCTCTTTAAAAAATTAAAATGGCAATATTTAAATATTTTCACTTTCTTTTCTCATTTGAGTTTTTAGGATCACTTCCATATAGCAGAATCAATTTTCAACACAGTTTACAGCCAGCATGTCTCCTACTGTAGACAATGACTGTATTTCCTGTCTTGGTTTCCGAATAGTCTACAAGGGATACACTCACAGTACTGAATGCAATTTGGAAAACAAAAGCCTGCACGTGTCACATAATGACATAATCCAAAGCAGCTGATTCCGGGTATTGTGAAAAGGAAAATGTTTGCATTGGTCCAATTATACCCTCAAAAAATTCCAACGAGGAATACAAGCCATCATTGTGTTTTACTGATGGCAAACAGAGAGACATGTTTCTGTCCTTAGAGTCACCACCAGTAATAGATGAAATCTGGAAAGTATTATAACTTTAGTTTGGACATATTGACTGAAACCATATTTGCATACAAAATATCAATAAATAACTTATGTTAAAGATATAAGGTGATATTTCCTTTTATATCTGTGGTTGTGAAGTGATGTCATTCCAGATAAAGATGCTGCTGACTTATTTATCAGAGCTATGTCTGCTGTTGGGTCACTGCAATTCAAATCTAGCAAAAGCCACAATGTGTTATTGATAATGAGGATGCAAACGTGATGTCTGTTTATGACCCTCGCTTTATTGGCCTAATGGCTGATTAGATGTGTGTGTGTCCCTGTCACTCCCACCTGTCTGCCTGAAACCTCTCCTCGGTGTTTACTACACTCCTGTGTGTCGTCAGCGCCTGTGCCCTGCGCAGAGTCTTGCAGGCCCAGGATGGCGCTGACTGCTGGTTTCTTTCCTGCCCCGGTCCGGCCCAGCACCACCAGCCTCAGCTCTGCTTGGACAGAGGAAAAGGGGCCGAGACACACAGCAGAGAAAACAAATAAAATATCATTTTCAGTGTGTTCAGTAACACTGGCTGAATACTGTGTCTGCTGGCTCAGAGCAGCTGCACAAGTTTTTCAGCAGAATCATGTTAACTCTTACATCTTCCTTTGTAAGCATGTAAAGCTGTGGTTTTAGTGAGCCGTGCCCTGTGACACAGCGTTGGTGTTATCGTGTCACCAGCCCCTGAAGCCACAGCCGCTTTAACATTTCCCAGAAGTGGCAGCGCCCCTTGCAGCTTGCAGGGTCTTGTCATCTCAAACCGCAGATAGGCAGACACACAGCGGGAGGCCGACACCCACCGACTGTCCCGTCTCCCTCTGTCTGTGTCTGTCGTCCACAGATGAAGCTCAGACTCACCTGACTGTGAAGCACATGTCGACATTTCTGCTCCTGTTCGCTGCCGTAGTGTTGAACCAGGGCTGAACCCACTTCCTAGTTCCTGCAGCCTGACTCAGACCCGCCTCTGGCGCGGGACTCACCCGGACTGACTCCTCCAGAGGTGAACACAGCCCCATCTGTTGTGGCGGATGAGGCAGTTTCTCAACCTGAGGCCCGGGGACCGCGCGGGGTCCGTTGTAAAATGAGTGACTGTTTTCTGAAAACCTCTCATTTATAGGCTGAGCTTAGTTAACAGTATTTGTAAATATCACATTTCTGTATATTTCAACATATATTATAAAGTTTATTTTATGGTTTGTGCTACTTATCAGTCAGCTAGTAGCCCTGTTAGCATGGCAAAGCTTTTGGCACTAGTTTGTATCAGCATGCTTATATGCTCACAATGCTAACATGTTGAGCTTAAGCACCTACATTGTCATGTTCAACATGATTGTAAAGTGTTAGAATGATAGCATTTGCTAACTAGCACCAGATTTAGCATAGGCCTACAGGTAGGGCTGTTGGGAATTCATCCTGTGAGCTAACATGAATGTCTGCACCAGGTTTCACAGTGATCCATCTACAAGTTCTCCAGACATTTCACCACTGAGTGGGCTTCAACCTCTGGGCACCATGAATGTACAACAAAATTTCATGATAATCTGTCCAGAAGCTTGTTGGACCAATGTGTGTTGTCCATCACTGCCAGTGTGACTAATAAATAGGCAGAAGCTGCATCGTAGCTGAACAGATCATATTTTAATGATGCTATTTTGTTAAATTTGAAACTCTGACAGTAAATTGTTTGATCAGCTCCTGATTAAGACAAGGTTGCACCGGTGTTTTCTATCACTTCTGAAACTCTACAGTACAGTGAAAGTCTAAATCCTGTATGCACAGTAAAATATCAAATCTATAAAACAGGAAGGCATGACAGTACTTTTTACATGGTACAAGAAAAAAAGTAGGTGTTAAATATATTACCTTATGTTGATGATGAGCAAAAGAGAACAGCTTAAATGTTCCTGTACAGATCAGTAAAAAAAATCCAATATGAAGACATGTACAGGGCATTCAAGAGTCATACACTAACAGCCACACAAACTTAACGAAATGAACGCACACTTACATTCAGTATCAGCATACACCCATTCAAAACACTGTACAGTAACAGTAAAACTAAGCTCACATGCTGAGAAAGATTACGCCGTTCAGTAAAATGTTCTATTTAAAAAATATGACAATTAGAAAATTAAGAGAATGAGGTTTTTAAAAAAATACACTTTAAAAACATGTCAACACTAGAAATATCCAAGTTTTCTCAGATGCCAAGCAGTGGCTTAAATTAAAGTCCAAGGTCACTCCTGTACAGGAACCATTCCAGTCACATCTGCTGACTTGATGAGAAAGCACTCCAGACTGATTATCATCCTGTCCTCACAGGCCAGGCATGATGTAGGCAATGTTGTCCAAAGTATTTGACTGATATAAAAAGAGAGAGCTTTGTTAGAGTACTGCATATGATCACCGCCAAGTCTATATCTTCTGAATACATTGTTGTAAAAGTGAATAAGTTACAAAGCTGAAAATACCCAAAGTAATATTGTCAATACTATACCAGGACGTTTCGAGGGCATCCGTTTAACTGTGGTATCTGTGCTGTAAGACAGGTCAGTGGCCCCAGTGCACACAAAATGGAGTCCAGAAGTACAGACAGACTCCCGGACACAGCAACCATCCCCTAACACAGAGAAACGTCAGACACATAATTCAACAAGAATTTGGATATTTACTGATTTACTAATCTGTTCTGCTGCCTTTATATTTAATAACTGTATAGTGAATCTAAAGGTTAAAAAAAAAACCCAAAACAAAACACTACAATTAACTCTGCAAATGTGTGCACACATGCATGAGGACACTTACCTCTGTCTCTTGTAGTCGATGCCCAATCAGTGACAGGGACTCTCCTAGTAACTGCAGATGAGCTGCTGCATCGATGGGATCGACATCTGGGACTCGTGCAGGGGAGAGAGACACAGTGCCAGGAGCTCTGTTTGGTGACACCATTCCTGTTCCTGTTGCTACAACTTTTAGTATAAAAAATAATTTAAAAACAGTCAGGAGATCCATCAGTGACAGGACAAAGAGTTGAGAATAGCGAGGTGATTTAAGATTTCTTATTAATCTCTTCAAAACTCTAAAGGGTTAAAAATACCTTTGCTTTTGCTCTCACTGGAGCTCTTGTGTTTGATTGTTGTTGCCTCAGCTTTGTTCTGTTTGTGCTGCAGATACTGAGCTTTCTGCCTCCAAACCTGAGCAGAACACATAGAAAGCATAGGACGTTTAGTGCACCACCACAACAAATTAACTGGGTACATTTCCAAACCTTTCTCCAATACGGATTACAAATAAGGAAAGAACTCACTA
Organism: Rachycentron canadum; assembly: GCA_038496675.1. Classification (NCBI taxonomy): domain Eukaryota; kingdom Metazoa; phylum Chordata; class Actinopteri; order Carangiformes; family Rachycentridae; genus Rachycentron; species Rachycentron canadum. The sequence continues at coordinate 18,390,251 of CM076664.1, forward strand.
GTTTGTCTTTTTCAGGCATTGCCTTCCACACCTCTGCCAACTTTTTGCTTAGCTCACCAAAGACTGCAGATTAGACACACAAGCATATTGGTAAAACTGAACAGGACCATCTGATAGTGACTGTAACTGTGAGTTATACTATGTATATAGTCAATATTTTACTCACCTAGTCCAGGCTGTTCTGCATTTATGTTGACCCTGTACTCTTTACAAAACACCTGATATGCCGTTGTGTTCTTCTTCTTGGGCTAAATGAGGACGAAGAAAAGAAATAATAACATAAGGAAAAAAAGCACAACCATCATTATGTGAGGATTATTGATGATTAATGCTTATGACTCAACAAGTACTTGACATTTGTGGCCAGTTTTGACAGATTTTCCAGTCTGGGGTAAGATGAGGTAATTCCTTTACCTTATCTTTATCTTTCTCATGTTTCTCCCGATCTTTCTCCTCTTTCTTCTTCTTCTTCTCTGTCACTCCATCATTGCCTTGATGGTGGTGTGGAGGGATGGGTGTGCCCATGGCATACATTGGGCCAACAGCACTATGAGTGACAGTGGGGTGAGAGTGGCTGTGGCCCCTCGATGAGTCTGAAGATTGTCATACAAAGATAAAGCAAAGGTTATGACGATTGTGACGATTATGACAATGATGTTATGAAGGGGTAAAGATATGATCTTTTACTGTGGGTTTGATGAAGAAAAAGAACAGCTTTTTAAAAAAATACTCTATATATATATATAAAAATAAAGCTCAAAGTTTCATCTCTTTACAAAACTATTTTCTGCTTCATGGTTTACACACTGTTTTACTTAGCTTGGCTCAGAAAACACATAGCAATGAAGTAAAACTTGCAACCCTCAAGGGACATGCAGGTATCAAATTTTAAGGCTACATTTATTGTAGCCAAACTATCACTGTAAACAATATTATCACAATATTAATCGAAGCTTTCTGAAATACTATAATTAGAGCTGAATTAGTAAAGTATTGTTAGTTAAGTAAATACTCATAATTACTTCCCATTATTTTTGCCAGAGAAATCATCAAACTTAAACATCACACATCAAATATTTTTTTTGCGAAGATGTTATTGTTAAAAATTATCATTATATTATTAATTATTTCAAAAAGGTTACATTTTTGTCAACAGTCACAAAATGTAACACTGACATACCACAGGCCAGGCAGAATTACACTAGGCTTTTCGAGGCCTCTTGCACTCCCTGCCCTCAGCCTCATAACTATTTACAAATGGTAGCTATGGCTAGAGGGGGCTTGATTTGCTGGGTCCAATTGTGTTTAACCAGCAGAAAGTTGGTCCCCTTTGGCTAATTGGAAAATTACGGTAATAGAAATGAATAAACTCACCTGCAAATCCTTTGCTGTGCTTCTTGTCCTTTCCACTTTTATCCTTGTCTCTGTCTTTCTCCTTGTCCTTTTTCTTCTTGCTTTTCTTGCTCTTCTTCTTCTTTTTTGACAGATGTGTGTATGAATCATCTATAACTAGCTCTCCTGCCTCCAGCTCACCCCCAGATGAGGAACTATCATCTCCCAAACCACCTCCATAATGACCTGTTAAACAGACAGCAAGAAATAGCATGTGTATTATAAATAAAACAACATTTCAAGTATCAGTTACAACAGGAATCAAGTGGAAAGATGTCTTATTCATAGACTCTTCAACTTATAAATCTTATCACAAAGTAACCAAACTATGTTTGAATGGCAACTGTTATTGAGTAAAAGATCATATTTGTGTCCCCTGATGCATCATTTAGGTTTATTACCTTCCACCTCCACCTCCTTGCCCACCACAGGCAATGGATCTCGACTCTGCTGTAGCTTCTTTTTGGGTGACTTTGAGAGCTGCATCCTGTCTCTATCCTTCTCTTTCTTCACACCTCCTTTGGATTGGTGTGGTGTGAATGGGAAGCTCTCTCCTTCTTCTTTCTCTGGTGACATGATCAGCTTCATCTTCAGCCCATCTGCCTCCCGTAACGTCAAAGGTTCCTCTTTGGGCGCTCCACCGTGGAACAGAGATGACTTTGAGGAAGAGGAGGAGTGCTTCTTGGAAGAGGATGATGAGGAAGACACGGGGCGGGAGTGGGAGAAGGAGTGGCTCCCTTTGCTTCCACTGCCGCCGCTTCCCTCACGTTTGCGGTCCTTGGATGAGTGTGAGGAGAAGGAGGGGTAGGAGGGCTTTTTGTGTAAGTGTGGGCTGGGGTCCGAACCTGTGGCCAGAGGAGAGGTGATGGCCTGGAGGAGGCCCATTGCTGTATCTGTCGGGTGGGAAGATGATGGGGAAGACAGAGGTGGGGAGCGGTCCGCAGACTTGTGCTTTTTCTTGTGGGGAGGTGGGCCTGAACCATCGTGGTCTGGCACAGGGAATAGAAAGGACAATTTAAAAAATGCAGTTAAGAGTTGTTTTTTGTGAATTGTTACGCTATATCAACATCTCACCTCTGTAATAGTAGTCATCACTATGTTTCTTCTTCTTTTTGTGTGAGTCGCCTCCCAGCATGAAAAGTTCTGAATCCTTATCCAAAATGACACAGTTATTTTCTATTGACCAATTCATCATTCAAAATATTAAAATATCCAATAGTGCTGTAATGTCAAAAACAATTTGTGAGATTGAACTATTAGATCAAAGCATTGCAGAGATAACATACCTTGGGCCGTTTTTTAGAAGACTTTCGAACCTGAGCAGCAATCTCCTCCTCCTCTCTAAGCAGATCTTTGTACGACCTCCTCTTTTCTCTCTGGCTGCGACCAGCTACAAGGCCTCTGTCTCCATCCATCCCCACATCTAAAATATAAGAAGTCCATATTATAAACTTTACCTCCAGAGTAAAAAGTTGATTATTTTAGACACGTGCAGTTTCTTATGCCAACTAGTATTAAAATCTGTAGAGCAGTAGCTGCACATAATGCAGTTGCATTTCTAACTGCACAAAAGTACATATGTTTATATGTCTGATAAGCCTCCACAGAAGGAACACAAAACTACATTACAAGAGGGCATTACCCATTCCTCCTTTGCTCTTGATCTCCTCAAATGCCATGGTTTGTCCTTTGTTGTTTACTTGTCACAGGATGTCACTACAACATAAAGGCAGGTTAATGACATTTTAAGTAAACAAAGAGAAAAAAAAATCAAATTAGAGTTATGGTATAGCACATTAGCACATTAGTAATAACAGTATCTATTCTGCCCAAAAAAGACCGAGAACAGTTTAACGCAACAAAACAGAAAACTTTGCCATTTGTGTCCTCATTTTTTAAAAACCTGGTAACGTTACCTAGACATCAACAAAGGTAACTGCACCTACATGGGCATTTGGTTGCACCAACTATTCCTGGTTAGTACTACACTGAGCGGTCCAAGCAACACTGGAGAACTTGAGAAAAAAATACAATTTGCGTAATATTACATTAATGGTGAAGTTTATCTCCTACAAAACAGTACACAATTATAGCTAAACAAATTCCCGCCTACTTTTGTAAAGATACACAAACACACCCCCTCTCCATTCACTTTGACTCCTTAGCTCCCCATCCCCAACATTTCCAGCATTCGAATCCGCCCTGCCGAGTGTGTCCTCACCCGGCCGGCGACAGCAGCTATGGAAAGCCCGAGGCTTTCATCCACAGCTAGGCCGCGGTCGCCTCAAGTGGCCAAAAACACTGTGGTAGACATACATTCAACTCTGCTTTTGGCTTCGTTTTCTCTGAGCTGATAGCATGTGTAGTTTACAATCACCAAGAGGTGCGAAAATAACGTGTTTATTAAATTTTACTACCTCTATGAGATCTCCAATTTACGCGGGTCCGGTCGCCATCTTTTATTATCGGCGAAACAATACGTGTCCGTGGAGGGGAGGGGCTTGGGAAATACAACCAATCAGCGTGGGGTAAAGTAGCCATATTAGCAATACATTAGCTGCAGCTGTAATACAATGTATCCTACTACTTACTAAGATAGTTATAAAAGGCGGTCGCTTTAAAATGTTGATAATGAAATAAGTTATTATACAACAGAAGCCTTTATCACATCATATGTAAGACAATATTTCACAAATATAGCCAAAGATAGTGATTTATTGATTCACAATAGTCAAATCAATTTTTACAATACAGTTGACATACAAACATAACATATAAGAGAAAGGCATTGTGATCCAAGGACGTTGCTGATAAGAAATCAAAAATTACAACAGTGAAAACTGTGAAATCATTTCATGAGAAGTAAATCTCATAATGATCACAGAGCTTGGCAGGCAACAAGAACATGTCAGCGCAGAGACACATCAGTGACTCAAACACACACACACACACACACACACACACACACACACACACACACACACACACAGTAGAGAGTTGAGGTCCCACTGGTTTGGGTTAGCTTCCTTTCCACTAGCTTCCTGTTATAAATGTAGTTTGTCCTCTGGGGTTTCTTTTTTTTTTTTTTTGTGAAAAACTGACTTGTGATACATTTTTCTGTCTGTAAGCTGAATTTTACAACACAACAGCATTGGCCTCAGGAATTTGAGCAACTTGCTAATTTTGTTAGCATTGTTAGCATATTACTCTTAGCCATAAGCACACCTTCAAAACCTCAGAGAGCTGTATTTATTAAATGCTAATAAAATGGTCAGTCTTATCTGTTGAAATGTTACTGTGAAGCACAGTAGCACTGCAGATAAATATTTTGTTTAGAATATGAATGTAAAATCAGGGCACCATGGTTCAGTTTGACCTGTGTGGTGGAGGCTAGTAGACCAAGTACTTCCTTGGAAGGATCAGGACTTCAGCTCTCTATACACTTTATCTTCTACCTATCTCCCAAATTCTGTTTCTGTAGACTGAGTGATGTAAAACTGGCCAATAAATCAGTCACCTCATCCACCTGAAAAAAACAACAAAACACAAACATGTATAAGTTGGTGAAAGACCAATTCATAATCAATCATCAAAACCCAACAATACAACTCACTTTAATTGCACAATAAATTTGACTTTTTATGCATGTGAATCAGAATATGTTGGTCTCACCTGCTCTTTGGTGCGTGTGTGCTGCAGCTGTGTCGAAATGTGCTCCAGACGCTCTTTAGCTTCACTCTGACCCATTAGGTTCAGGTATTCTCTCAGCATTTGAATAATCTGTGAGGGTTAGATAGAAATTATTACGATCCATCTGATCCACCAAAACATCAAGTTCCGATTCATTACACCAGGTAAGTTTAATGCATTCTCTACCTGTGTGACTTCCCCTCTCAGGGTTTCTAAGCTGCGTGAATCTCCTTCCTGCAGAATGTTGAGCTTGGAGCGTGCTAGATGCAGTGGGGTCCTGCCTGCTCGGTCAAGGGCGTCCACACGGGCTCCTTTACAGAAACAATAACACAAATGCTTACACATTGCACATGCTGATTAAACTGTTTCCATTGACACGCATCACATTCTAATTGACAAATAATTATAACCTCTATAGTTTAGAGATTAAAAGTGTCGAGCATCACATGAAACATGTTGAGAAACTTGCATATTTACAATATGGTTATATTTTAAATATTTATGTATAGGTATTTAAAGCATAACAGGGTAGCAGCAGTAATTAATGTACTCACAGTCCTACAACTGAACCTTATTTAAATGTAGTGGTATACATAACTTCAGTTTAAAATAACCTGTTGTAAGAGGCCTATGTACAGGCACAAATTACCGGGCATTACACATTACAGAGACACTGAAAATATTGATTGTCTGTCCAAGTGTCAATTAAATTATTAAATTAAATCACCAGGAAGTCTTATATTTTACTGGTGGACAGTTTTCAGTCACAACAATCTACAGGAAACTAGTGCAACAATACAATTGTTTTACCTTTCAGTTTAAACTCACTTATCATTAAAATAAAGTTAAAAGGGGCCATGTGTAGTTTTTGACCTTTAGCAGATCTAAGAATTTAGGTGCTAGTTCCAGTTTTATTTGTATTGAAAACAAAATTGACCCAATGCACATTATTTCAGTGCTTGATAGTTACAATGTACAAATAGAAGTACATAAAATTTGTTTGAATGCTCATGTCTGAATGTTCTGTTAAATGTTATTCAGATTTATTTTCAGTTTACAACTTACAATGAGCTTCTGCTTTAATGGGAAACTGAGTAATATGTCCAAACAAAGAATTCAACATTTCAACAGTGGTCTCACCTCCTCTCAGCAATGTGGTGATTACAGGCACATGGTTAGTACAGGCAGCTGCAGAAACACAGGTTGAAATGGACACAACATACATAAACAAAACAGTTTTAAACCACTTGCTGCATGCAGAAGCATCACCACAAAGATTCTCCTTTGCATCATTCTACAACTCATCTATAGACAACAGGTGTGAGCCTGTAGCTACAGAGTTGTGTGTCAGAGCAAAACCACAGTCATACTATATGTACTATTGGCCACAGTGCTGCGTGTTTAAGAGGTCATCTTGATTTTCTCCCTTACCCAGATGGAGGGGGGTATTTCCCAGACTGTCTCGCTGGTTGGGGTCAGCGCCGTGGCTCAGCAACAATTGCACTATAGACAAAAACAGGATATTTGAAAAAAGACTTGGTTAATAAATTGAGTAATTCATTTGGCTTATATTCATAGGGTAGACTTCAAAACGGCACAGTTGTTCAGTGTGTTGTTAAAGGACACTACAGCAGGGTGGATCGTTTACACTCTTTCCAACTGTCCTGCTCTATTATATGTGATTTTCTATCATAGTGTCATTGCCTCTTTATAGCTGTCACCAACCTACCAATGCTCTCATTGCCGTTGCAGGAAGAGAAATGTAGAGCTGTCCTTCCCTTGTCATCTGCTGCACAGGGGTCTATGTCATCTTGCAGGAGCTTTCGAACTGAAGGATCACAACTTAGTTAGCAAACCCCATCCTCCTCTTTCATTACTTGAAGGTGTCACCTCACTGCTCGTACCTGTGTCGATGTCATTGCTGTTCGCTGCTTCCCTCAGTCTTTTCACAGCTGTGGAGATAAGACATTCAAAGTGAGAGCTATGTAAATATGTCCCTATGAAGGGATGAATGAGGTCAAACTGCAACGCATCAGAATAACAAACAAATACATCATTTACAGCTTTACACTGTGATGGGATGTCTGTGTAGTTGGCAGCATGTGAAGCAACTGTATCCTCTTCATGAGTGATACTGCTACTGATACTGTTGGGACTCGATATCTCCTGCGATTTTATCTACTGTGACTTTGCTTAAATGTTGTGTTCTTCCGTTATTCACTATGATACAACTTAGTCAGTTATTATCTTTAGGTGTTTTGTTATATTTTGTAGATAAACTTATATATAGCCAACCTCTTGCTGTCTACATACACACATAAACATATACTGATACAACCAAACTGCCTCTCACCGTAAATATCTTTACCAATAGGACCCAGGTTCCGCACAGCTCTGTGGTGTCGCCTGGCCCGGCTCCCTGTCATCTTCCCCAGCCTGCTGGACACACCACCACCACCACCACCACCGCCTCCGCCGCCACCACCATCACCGGCGGCGGCGGCACCAAGCTCCGCTCGTCCCGGCTCCCACAACAAGTGCAGGTACCTGAGCTCTTTGTCGTCCCTCTGTCCGAATCGACCCAAAACCACTTTGCCCTCGCCAATACCACTTATCCCGAACCCGACAGCGGCGGTGGCCCCGTCGTCCATCCCCTCCACGTTACTCCGCTGCTCTCGGTCCACCGCCGCCTCCCGGGTGTCGTCCTCGGGTCCGGGCTCCACCATGTACTCCCCCTCGGAGCTGGAGCGCTCATTATCCGAGGCTGCTGCAACGATAGGGCTCCAACCGTCCATGCTTTACCGTGACATACGGAGGCTGTGTTTCTACAACACTGGTTACACACGGTCCTTTACTCCTGTCGAGGCAAAAAGGAAATCAAGCCGTCATAAATATCAGGAGTAAACTTTGGTCACGGCATCTCCTGCGTCAGTGGCGCCTGAGGCCATTGCACGACGCGTCAGCACAGACACTCCTCCATCTATGACTTTCCCTAATTTTAAGGATTTAATCAGAAGATGCTTTTTTCTTCACAGTACCAAAATGTCCCCTATTACACGTTTTCCACTTCATCTGCTGAAGGCAGTAAAAAATACGCCCATTGTACAGTCAACAGTTCACGGCACACGGACGACCAATCAGATTCTCTGTTGTTCGTTTGTTCCGGTCCAATAGGATCAACGCGTGCAAGGAGCCAATCAAAGCCTCTCTGTGGAGCCCGAAGCATTGCTCTGCGCATGCGTCCACGTAAATGAGTAGTCTCAGAAAAATTAAATTATAATACAAAAAAAACGACAAACTTTGTGTTTAATCTTTAATGTATCTTTAATCTGGTAACATCATGTAAAATGTATAATGCATAATCAACACCCACCCACCACCTATATAGCTTTATATAATCTAAATTTACACAATATGAAAATGGCATATTATAATGTAAACATTTTGTGAGGAATACTAATAGGGTATCTGTCAAGGGACAAAGTGCATCACAAAGTAATGCTTACTTTTCTGGTGAATTACTGGATAATTTTAATTCTTCGAGAACCTTAAACATTATCAAAATAAAGCAAAGAAAAATAGTTCTTTGGTTAAAATAGACAAGTGATAGCAATCTGCAATTGGTGATGAGGGGCTTACAAGAAGAAAAAACAATAATTTTGGGAACCATTGAGCTGTAGAACAGTATTCTGCCAAAATATGGAGTTGCATGGAGGGAATGATTATGGGTGCTGGAGGTAGCAAGTATGAGGGACCTAAACAGCATCATCGGCATAGCTTTTCCACACATATGTAAAACAATCAAAAGTCAAGTTTCAGTCCTGAAGACATGGAGGCTCCGGCTTGGGCCAGGTAGTTGGGGAATGTTGGGTCGGTCCCTGATGTGCCTGCATCCTGCTCAGTGGGAATCAATCCAGCGTCATGAACATGCTGCCAGGGCTGACTGTTGTGAGCAATACCCTGCTGCTTCAAGTATCCATGCTGACAGAAGAGCGGTGGCTTGCGGTGAATGAGGGATAAACGGAAACATGATTCTAAAAGACAAGAAGAAACACAGGAATGAGTTACTGCACCATCTACAATCAGTAATGTCATTCAGTATTGGCTGAGTGCAACATGATTACAAGTTTCACTTTTCAAATGCTGCAATTATAATTCAAAGATGCAATTTCCCAGGTTACTGTTAAAAGTTTGTAAAATGACACTCAGATCTTAAGGTTTATACAAGTGGTGTTTCAATTGACTAGTATGTAACATGTTGGAGGGGAGATTCATAAAGTGAGAATCCCAGATTTAAATACTGTAGGCTGCAGTTAATCTGTACAAGACAAGATCCTCACGAATGTTTCAGTCGATGTATAAAAATGGTATTTCAATATTATGACATTCATTTAGGATTTTTCTTATGTAGCACATCTTGCTTGATAGTTACAACTAATGTACTGCAGAATTTCTTGGGCCACATTTGTATTAGCCCTGTTTGTTTCTCCACAACCAGGGTTTCATTTGAAATGTGTTTTTATTTTTTTTATGTGTGTTTTATCATTATTTTGATACTATGCTACAAAAATGTGTAACTGTAAACATACTGTAGTTATAAGAAAATAAAGCTAAGATCTAACAGCTCTGTCACAGCAAACTAGACAGCAAGAAAATGGAGCTGTATGGATTGAAAAAGTGACATTTTAAGAACAGACATCTTGATAATTTTATTTGTTATCCCACATATTTAATGAGACTATCACATTAACAATAAGAAGCTACGACTAGCTTGGCTAACAGATAACTAGCATAGCTTAGCAGCATTTTAGCTTTAGACAAATCATGGAAATCATGTCATTTCTTGTGGTTTAACTGCCTTAAAATGCATAAAATGAACATATTACAACCTTTCTACCTGTCACATAGTTTGTCCACCATCCTGAAAGCTTTAAACTGTTTTCTTTTTTTCATCTTCACTGTTTGTATATTTACAGCTGTCTGCCTTTGTATGGCAGCACAGACTGTAAATAACTGGCATATTTGTTGTGCCTGTTAGGGCTGGACAACAGACAGCTCCTGATGTAAAAGCATAATAAATATAATGATACAGAGGAAATTAAAAAAATATAGAAGGTAGTGTGAAAGTCATTTACAACACAAATACACTAGTTTAACCATTTGTTTTTGTACTGATTACTATGAGAGATCACTCAGCTCATCGGTGTCAACATGCTGGTTTACCTGCATAGAAGGACCTGAGGTCAGTCTGGACACAGTGCTCAAGGAAACGTCGCAGTGGCTGGATGTGAGATACAGGACCCTCCCATTCAGTGAGGAAGTCCTCAACCATGTGATGAATTGCCTTGGGTCTTGGTAGAGGCCAGCCAGAGGGCCGGAGATTCATGTCCTCCTCTAAGACAAAAAAAAAACAAACAAGCTTACAACTACTTCCATTCATATTGCTCCCAAAACTGAAAACTAAAAACTGCAGTAATTCTATTACTGAGACATATTTACTTTTTAATGGGAGCAGAATTCATACTCACCAGTAGGAAGTGTGTCATAGTAGTATAAAACAGGGTGGAGAAAATTGGATTTCCAAGCTTTGGTCCAGTCTGTTTCTGCCCTGCTTCGCCCTAGATAGTCTATCTTCTTCTTCCCATACTGCATCACTACAACTATCAGTCCATGGTTGGACACCTCATGGCCTGAGAGAGAGGAGAACTGAGGCAAAGCCTGGATCGGAAACTCTTCCACATATTCACAGTGAGAGCTGACAGTGAAAGAGAAAGCAGAGGACAAAAGTACAATGAGTATAAAAAGATTAAGATTAAATATAATTTTGTTTATTTTGAAAAGGTAATGTAATTTCAAGCAATATCATTTTGGGATTTTTACTTCTATGAAGCGGCTTCAATGAAATGAGTACACATGGTGTGAAGTATGGATAACCTGTTGCTTCAACTGCAACATTATATCAGTTCTGATATTTGCCTGGATTGACAGTCAAAACTTGGAATTACAAGCTATTTATATTATTTATATTTAATTATATGGTAGATTTATTTTGTCTAGATTGGTCACTGAGGATTTTGCCACTGCTCTTTCACGTTAATTAAAAGGAGCCGGTTAGACAGCAGACAGTTTGGACATCTGATGCCTCTCAGCAGCTACACCTGTTAAGTGATGGTCAACAAGAGCAGTTGAGAGTAAGGCAGCAGTTTCTTTCTTGTCACTTTGACTCTGATCTGTAAGTTATACAGTGGACGACAGACAGAAACAGACAGATCAGACAGAACAGAACATGAACTCAACAAATGACATAGGACAGATCTCATGAACAAATGAGCATGGGTGACATCAAAATAACATCTGCTTACCCTTGAAGGAGAATGATGTCCCCGAGCACCTCAAACATTTGGTATGGCCCTGAGGCCTCACCAACCCGCTTCAAGATCCAGGGCTGCAGCTGCGTTGTTAATAGCTTTGTCGATGGCCATGGGTTGCTATGGTAACGGTGTTCAAGTACACGATGTACAGCTCGAGCTGTGGCAGAAAATTCATGAACTTTATGAAATAACACCTCAATCACATGAAAGAGTTTCATAAATAGAGCTGCACACGAGGTTCAGTGTTCATATAGACCAAGGTGTGACAGCTGTGGCAGGATGGATACAATGAACGAATGAAGACTTCTTTCATTGATCCTTTTCAACAAGTATTGCTTTGCTCTGAATGTCACAAGATAATGTTGGACTTTCACCTGTGTAACGGAAACCATGGACGAAGCCGCCGGCAGATGAGCGGTAGTCTCTGGAGTGAGCTGCGGTTCCCAGCACAAACAAACCAGGGGTGTTCTTCCCCTCATACCAAGCTGTCACCCCCGGCAACCTCCCCTTTGCATTGTCGCTGTTTGGTGGGCAGGATGAGCTATGGAGGTTTTTTAAAGAAATGTTATCAGAATAAAACAGCCTTTTAATAGATAGCAATATGACATAAGATACAACACATCTATCATGTTACATAAATCTCTACCTGTCAAATATGCTGAAGTTGAATCGGAATCCGAGGCAACGAATCACACGGTCGTAGGGGTTTCGTGTTGGGAAGTTGTCAATGTGATACCCTGGCAGTTCTTCTCCAGCCACATCTGAACTGTTCTTCTTGTCCTGGTTTTGTATGTACTTCTTCAAAGTCAGGTACAACTTTCCCTTTGTCTCTTTCCTCTTTCCACCTGATCTCCTCGTGACTTGCTTCTTTCGCTGGGAAATAACTATTTTCTCCAGACGTGCCTCTACCAACCCATCGAGGGACTTCAGCTGGTACGTGTCCAGGAGCTCATTATTCACAGCTCTGAAAAACAAAAACCTCTGGGTCAGTTCATGTTAGTGTAGAGTAGCTGGTGACACCTGAACACCACATGTAAAAGTAGCCTCTTAAACTCCAAGTAATACAAAATATGCAAACTTGACCAACTAACACTAAACACTGACAATTCAACAGTATACAAAATATTGTAAATATCCAGCTTTATATGATTAAAAGTGTTAAAAATGTTTTAAGTAAGTTTAAAGTGTTTTAAGTAAGTTTAAATGGGCTATTTGTAAATAATCTTTGTCGCCAAACATGGTTTCTTTACGGAAGAAGGTGGTCAGGATTTTCACTTGGCAAGAGCTTACTTTATAAAAAACAGGTTACAATACGAAACCTTTCAGTGAGTCCCCATCTGGGCCTAAACTGGGCCAGTGCTAGCTGGTTAGCTTGCTAACTTCAGTACAGGCAAAAATGTGATAGAGACAAAAATTAACATTGGAATTGATTTTCACTGCTGAAGATAGGGCATAGTTTCTTATAGGCTGGTAAGAAATCAGGTGTTAATGCTAACATTAGCAACAACAAACTATTTAAATAGCTAAATAGCTAAATAGCTCTACCTTTAACATCTAATGGGGTTGTGGGGTTACGTCTGAAAATCAGGATAGGAACCACTGATGTACAGTAAAACCATAGAGACATAAAATAAGTACCTGAGATCTCCAACATAATGTGTTTGCCAGGCCAGTCGAACGGGACTGGAACTCAGCATGTGCACACGACTTGCTCTTCCCAAGATGCTCTGGGCTGTTTCGAAAGCAGAGTTCCCCTTTCCCAGAATAAGCACAGCCTGGTCCTTGTAGTCCTCAGGGTTAGTTGAGATGGACTCATAGCCCTCAACCAGCTCAGAACCAACAAACTCTACCTTCTGAGGAACCCACAAACCTGTGGCTACCAGCAACACGCTAAGGGAGAGAGGACAGACGTACAATACAATGTGATCTGCAGTCCAAACCCATGTAAGATGTTAATCACAGGTTCAGTGTGATGTGAAATACCTGCATGTGTAGTCTGACGCATGTTGGTCAGTGAGGATGTAGCTCCTACCAGTGGGCGACTGCATTGCTCTGATCCTTCCGATGTCCACCCCATAGCGGACCCTCAGTCCGAGCTCCTTCACAAACATGGACAGGTAGAGTGGGAAGGCGTCAGCTGGCGGGTAAAACTCACTGCTCACTCGTCTGAACAGGAGGCCTGGTTTATCGCTCAGCAGGGAGTTCCAGTCGTGGCGCAGGTTGAACTCTCGGTTCTTCCTTCCAGTGTAGATCTTGTTAATGCTAATAAGCTTCCTGTGCCTGGGATATCTGGACACAAAACAGAGCAGAGGCCATGTCAAAGGTGATTCAGAAGAATAGACAAGTACACTCTCTCCAGTAGCATAAAAGATGCTTTCATAAAGTGTCTTACTTGTTAAAGAAGCTGCCTGGTCCGGAGTTCCTCTCCAAGATGATGTAGTCTCTGTTGGCCTTGGAAAGGAAATGTCCCATCTGCAGCCCTGCGGGCCCAGCTCCAAGCACACAGTATTCAAAGTGGTGGGTGCCATTGTGGAGGTGGGCATCAAATGAACATTTGACACAGCCAGTCAAAAAGATGAAAAGGAGAAAACAAGAAAGGCTCGAATCCATAACCTGCAGGACATAACAATGATATAACAATACAATGAAATAATGGCAATAAATAAAACCCATTACATTTATAGAAAACAGTAGGCTACCATAACATTTCTATGGCTTTCTATAAGACTTGGGGAAACTATTCCCCCAAAGAAAATCCCCTTGAGGCATCTAAAAGTTTGTAGAAAAAACGTAATCATACTGTGTGTTGTTGTTATAGTTATTTTTCCATTGTTTGTAATTGGTCTCTAACAGGCCTACAGTTTCCTACAGTTATTTAATCCACTCCCAGACTGCATGGGCATCTGGGCCACGATTAGGCAACGGTGGCAACGCTGTGGCACAATTATCCAAATTCAGCCCAGATTTATATCTGATTTATATTTAATCAAACTCACTGTTCATGCAGCTAAAGCGACACTTTGACAAGCCGAGCTGGGGCAAAGCAGCAGCCGAGCCGGGCGGAGAAAATAAGATCCCCCGGCTCTCCCTAAACTCTCCAGCCGATGTTATATCACCGGGCTGGGGATGCGGCGGCTGCCATCGCCCGCTGAACCAGATGTGAGCTCGGCCTTTTATCACATGTAAACCCACGTTACCTTTTACATCCGTCGATCCCTCGCGAGCAACATCTGTGGTTTCGCATTTGCCAGACCTGTGGAGATCTCTACATGTTTACGGTCTGGCATGTTAACACTTAGTATGAGGGCCCCCCCCCCCTTCAAAATCCACTAGCACAGCCCACTTCCCCCTCGGCTGAATAAAGCCAATGGAGGACTGCTTGCATAAAGCAGGGGCGGGTTTAGAGAAAACCACGGAGCAGAGGGATAGAAAGAGGAGAATAAACCCCTGAGTGAAGATGTCCCACATCCCCTGAATGAGCAGGTTGTCAGGATGGGGGAGGTGTCCACAGCACGTCACATAAAGTCAAAGGTCCCCTCAAGAAGTGTTTTACATGGATAAAAAACACAGTCTGCCTTTATAATAATCTGTCTGATCTGCGTCTCATTAAACATTAAATAAATTATTTCAATTAAAATCTGCACCTTATGCTTCAAAAAATACAGAATCCATGAATATGTTTGGCTGAACTATTGAACACATTATATTTACTCATTTATCAGACACTTTTATGTCTAAGCAACATACAATGAGGGACACCAGTAAAGCTTCAGTGCAGGAGTGCCGTGGGTTTTAACTAACTATATCTATTACTAATCTATTACACAGATCATATAAGAAGTGACGTGCTTGTTAGACATACCAGGGTTTTTAGGAGAGGAAATGCTCTCAGAAAAGAAAAGTCTTTAAGAGCTTCTTAAAGACAGAGGGATGTCCCTTCAGGAGCTTGTTCCACCATCTTGGAACCACAGATGAGAACAGTCTGGACTGAGATTATCATGTTTGTAGGGACGGTGATGACAGACCACATCACTCAAAGGAACACAGTGGTCCAGAAGGAGCAGAGGGCTGAATGGCTGAGTTCAAGTAGATGGTGAAGACCCAGACGTCACTCTCAAGGCAAACAGTGGTGACTTGAACTCATTTCAGGTGACCATGGGTAGATGGTGTAGATCGACGAGTAGAGGAGTGACATGTGCCCCTTTGGGCTGATTGAAGACCAGACCGGCTGCTCTATCCTGGACCGTCTGCACAGGTTGCACTGAGCGAAAAGGAAGTTCTGCTGGAAGAGAATTGCAAAAGTCGAGGCAAGAGATAAAAGACCTGGACTCATAGCGTGACTCATGGTTCACATAATAGCTGGTTTTCCCAGTGTTGTATAGAGCAAAGTTACATGACTGGAACATGGATGCAACATGGTCAGAAAACATCTCATCACTCATCACTTTGAAAGCATCAGTGAAATGAAGAGGGAATGGTTGAGAATGTAATGCTGTTAAAGCTGTTGTCAGGATACTCAAAAGGTCAGGCAGCACTTTTACACTTTTTTTCTTTCATATATACACATGAAGTGGTAGGCCTGATAATTTCCCCCAGGACTTAAACTGACACTTCAGCTCCTTTTATTTTTCACTGACACTTCTTTCAGTGTTTGTATTTCATTCACTACAACAACAGTTTTCAAATTTGAATTTTTATAATTACAGCAATTACAGCCTCTTCCAGTTTTCCTGTTGCAAATCAGGCC
Source organism: Rachycentron canadum (assembly GCA_038496675.1). NCBI lineage: Eukaryota > Metazoa > Chordata > Actinopteri > Carangiformes > Rachycentridae > Rachycentron > Rachycentron canadum. The sequence goes on from CM076664.1 coordinate 18,406,451, forward strand.
TTTTCACAGTGACTATGTCTTTATGTCTATAATTAATCATGAATCATTATTATTGTTGGCTTTTTCTAAAGTAAAAGTACGGAAGTGTTATCAGCCAAATGTACTCAAAGTATCAAAATAATTCCCTGTGTTTTATTATCATAGTAGATTGTATTGTATATTAATACTGATTAATACAGATTTCACTGTTGGAGCCTGTCCATGTGGAAGTGTAGGTGCTTTATATGTGACTGTGCAGCTTCATCTCGTGGCAATAGATCATATAGGATCATCATAGGTAAATATAAATATAATATGAATATATAAATCTGAAAAGTAACTGTCAGAGTCGGCATGAATAAATGTAGCGCTCTAAAAAACTGCAGTATTTCCCACTGAAATGTAGTGGAAGTATAGATTAGTATAGAATGAAAGTCAAACTAATCCACAGTACTTGGTCACATGTCTAGCGTGAACACACAACCTCTCCGTGACTGGCTTTGATTACTGCCATCTCATGTTTTCTGTCTTTTGGACTTTGCTTTGTCATGTTAAGCTGCAGCAGCGTGAGAATGTGAGTCAGCACTCACACTTCCCATTTGACTCAGCAGCCACAGGATCTCAGCTCTATAAAAGAGGCAGGGCAGAGCTGAGAAGCCACAGTGGACTGACCCCTAAGGAAGTGACAACTGTGCTTCAGACGAACTTCAACCAGGACACAGGAGAAAAGACTTTGTCTTATCTCAGGTAAATAAACCACATTAAATACACTGTTGTGTATCTTTTCATTGATATTTAATATGTTTAACTGAACCAAATCAACCATTATTACAGTCTGAAGAGATGGAGAACATGAAGAGCGCAAGGAAAAATGACACTGGAGAAGTTGGCAGGTATGAAAAATGTTATAAAGATTGTTTCTAAAACATCTCAGACCCGTTTGGTTTTTCAAGCAGATAATTATGTGTTTCCAGGCTTTAAAAGTCACTTGTGTGTCCTGCCTGTGTTTGTCCTCAGTGATTTATCAGAGCAGATTAAAGCAGCCACTAAAGACAACCACGTCAGAGCTGAAAACACACAGCTGATGCTGAGCTACCAGAAAGGACAGATCACCCTGCCGCAGTACAAGGTCAGTTCTGCTCGGTTCAGTTAACATGTTTGTGACTTATTCATGTTCACATCGTCCTGAGAGTTGGATATTTATCAGTATGCACCTGGCAGGTGCTGCTGTGCTCCCTCTATGAGATCTACAAGGCGCTGGAGGAGGAGCTGGACAGAAATTCGTCCCATCCAGCTGTTGTGCCGATTTACTTCCCTCAGGAACTTGCCCGTCTGGAATCTCTCGAAAGAGATCTGGAGCATTTTCTGGGCTCAGACTGGAGGAAGAGGGTGATCGTCCCTGCTGCCACACACAGATATGAACAGAGGCTACGTGAGGTGGGTGACATGTTGTGAAATACCCGAGAATCCAAACACACGCAGAAATAGACAGACACACAAAGCTGATTACTTATTTACTTACAGATTGGCAGGGAGAACCCAGAACTGCTGGTGGCCCACGCCTACACTCGTTACCTTGGTGACCTGTCAGGAGGTCAAGTGCTAGGAAAAATTACCCAGAAGTCTCTTGGGCTGGGCACCAAAGAGGGGCTCTCCTTTTTCTCCTTTCCTGGTGTGTCCAGCCCAAACCGCTTCAAGCAGCTGTACAGGAGCCGGATGAACAGCATCGAGCTGACGGAGGAGCAGAGGGCGGCGGTGCTGGAGGAGGCTGTGTCGGCCTTCGAGCTCAACATCCAGGTGAGAAAAAGAGATCACAATCACAGACTGAATCCAAATGTCATCAAGAATCATATAAACTCAAATAAACTGGTCAGAAACAGGAAGTGAAGCTGAACACATGCAGAGGAAGCACAGCACAAACTCACTGTTGAAACTTGTTTTCCTGCAGGTTTTTGATGACTTGCAAAAAATGTTGAGTGTCACAACAGCAACAGCAGACCAAACAAACAGTGACGTCCCAGCTGCCGTGATCCCGTCTCTACACTTCATGCAGGTCACCATAGGCCTGTGTGTTGCTCTGGCCAGTGTTGGGCTGGGACTCTACACCTTGTAGTACTTGCACTCATGATCAATACGCACACGCAGCACTTTACTAATCACTTTATGCCACAGATGCGGTGAAGACTGAAATTTGCCTCTGAGTTATAAACAATCAGAAATGGTGATTTTCTAGACATGTTACTGTCATTTCTATGAACTTTATTAAACAATCACTGTGAAAAGTGTCTTGTTAATCTCTTCATGATTTAAATGTAAAGGGTTTTATACAATAAACAAACTGAACATTATTTCAAATATTTTATTTTTTTACAGAGTATGCAGACACTTCATAACATTTTGATATTGACAAAAAAAACAAAACATCATGAACAGCTAAACAGTCCTATATCCATATATCTTTTCATCCAACTGAATCAATCCCAAGTTTGAAGTCAGTTCCTGTATTATTGGTAAATACAGAGGAGCACAAATTGGCAGACAAATACTATTTACATCAACAGTAAGGATAAGAGTTGGAGCTGCAGTTTGCTCTACTTGACCCTGTAGAGCACCTTCCTCTGCATGCGGTGCTGGAGCTCCCCCCTCCTCAGCATCAGGTGCAGGACTTTGTAGATGGCATGCTCTGGATATTTCTGCAAAGGGGACAAACAGTAGAACATAGAGGTTACTCACAGGACTTGGACCAGAACAAAGTGCTCTCAACTTGCCTTTTCAAAATGTACCTAGGCTTCAAAAGTCATTGTTGGGACTCAATAACAAGACTGACATTGTTTATCCCTTTTGTCTTGTTTTATTTACACCACATTGGTTTTCACCGTCCTTTTCTGCTGGGTGGAGCTTTACACCCGGGTGAAGCATTAAACTGCTTCTGTGTGACCTACCCAGAGGCCACATGTTGCCTTTATTAGTTGCTTCTGTGCTACATGAGTGAAAAGCAGTAGTGGTGTGATTTAATAGCTATATCAAATAAATGCATGTCATAATTGAACAGGAACAACTCCGAAATACAAATACACAGCAACAAAAAAAAAAAAAAAAAAGCAACAGCTGCTCTTCATGGTTATTTATCTACTAAAGCAGCTTGTTTACAATGTCAATGAGAGTGAGTCAGACAGATTTTATTCCTCTCTGAACATTAACAGATGAGGAGACTCAGCTCAACAACATGTGGACAGACAGGAAGACATTCAGTACCAATATCTACCAAAATTTATTTACCTTAAAAAAGAGAAAAAGCTCAAGCAGTGTTTTCATTAACTACGAGTCATCTTTTTTTCACCATGCTCGTCTCAGACCGACCTGTTTGGTGAAGTCTTGAACGATGCTGTGCTCCGACACCTGGGAGCCGATGGCAAAGCGTCTCTTCAGCTGCTTCTCGACACGCGAGATCATTTCCTGGTCCTCCTGAGAGGTGAAGCCCTCCACGCCTACACACAAGATGTGGTAGGAGACGTTAAGAGCATGAATCTACTGCGCCCACTTTAAATGCATTCCTTCAGTGTCAGCTCTTAGGCTGGATACAGCGAGCACACAACCCTGTCAGATGAACCCACAACATCAGGGCACCAACCTGTGTAACACGTGTTCACTTCATATTATTTAACACCTTCAATGTATTAAAGCCAATGCTGTTACAATACGTTTTATCCAATTGGTCAGTTTACACTGCGCCTGAGTGTGTATTCATGACCATGACATCGTTCCACCGTTCATCCATGATTCCCAGTTAGATATTTAAACTCTGCTCCCCCTCACACTCAACAACTGTGTTATAGCAAACTATATGCAAAGTTAGATTTTATGTATTTATTTTCATATTAGTGGAGCTACTAGTTGAGCTGGTTAGATGACAGGTGGAGGACACAGTGGACAAAGCCAAATACTGAAATGAAACCAAAAGGCTCTGGTCACACGCACACACACCTGAAAGGCTGCCAGACAGTGCAGCGTCCAGCGTGGAAACCTGGAAGAGTCTGAGAGCCTCATCAACCTCTTCTTCTCCAGCCACAGCCTGCAGCTTCATCTTAGCCAGGGACTCTGCGATACGCACGACCGCCTCCAGCTGCCTGAAAGACCACAACACAAGTTTATAGTAAAGAGCAGCAAAGGTGGAGGAAACACACGTCCTTGGCTGATGTGCAGAAATTAAAGCCAACACGTAAACATACCTGACGGTGATGGGGATGGAGGGTCTCTTGTCGGCCTCTCTTTCGTGCTCCCTCGCTCCACTCCTCATCACCACGTATCTGTTCTTCAGCTTCTCGGCAGCTGCCGCAGAGAGTCGAGGGCCGCACTTCCTGTGAACAAACATTCAGACCAAGTTACAAACCAAGGAGTTGTTCGATCATGAGTGAAGCTTCTGCTTCGTGTGGCCAGTATCACAAATTCAGATTTACTCACGCTCTGGAGTAGGCGATGTATTTCTTAAATGTAGCCAGTGGGATCTCACCCTCAACGCCCTCGGTCTGCGTCTGAGCGCTGAGGTGGACATTCATCACGTGACGAGCCAGAGTCTGCAAAAAGCAAAAATATTAAACATCACATTCAATAGTCTTGTTTCTGCTCATGTGCAGAGTTAAACTTGCAGGCTCCTCACCATGTCTCTCTGCTGGTCATGCTGGTCTTTGATGATGAAGATCATGTCAAATCGGGACAAGATGGTGGGCATGAAGTCAATGTTGTCCTCCCCCTTTGTGTCGTCCCAGCGACCGAACACAGAGTTGGCTGCAGCCAGGACCGAGCAGCGAGAGTTCAGGGTGGTGGTGATGCCAGCCTGGGAGGAGCCCAGACGTACGTTAGTGCCTCATTACAGTAAGGACGTTGTGTTGCTTTTTAAATACACAACCAGGTGTTACCTTTGCGATGGAGATGGTCTGTTGCTCCATGGCCTCATGGATGGCCACTCTGTCATCCTCTCTCATCTGAAGAACAGAAGCAGAGGTTTGTCCTCAATCCTAGGACACGTGTTCAGGTAAAGAATCAGCTCCTGCTCTTCTAAATATTCTTACCTTGTCAAACTCGTCAATGCATACGACTCCACCATCGGCCAGCACCATGGCTCCACCCTCCATGATGAATCCTCGAGTGTTGGGGTCCCTCAGCACAGAGGCAGTCAGACCAGCTGCACTGCTGCCCTTCCCTGAGGTATACACCTAAAGACAGACACACACATGATGAGGTCTGGGTTAGCAGACAGAGCACATCAACACTTCAAGACCTGATGAGACATCTGCATGTTTCTCATGCACAGTATAAGATTATGCCAGTTTTAATGATAATGACTGGAGCCAGGGGAATGACACTGGAGCAGATCATAGAAGTTACCTGGATGAAAACAACCAACCTAATGACAATGATTTAGACACTGATCAACCTGCGAACCTGCCAGTCAAGGCTCAGGGTGATAGACATGTCAGACAAAGAGGAAGAGCAGACAAGCTACAGGTTGGATTGCTAGGACGGACTCTTTCCTGCACGTCATCCCCCACCTCACCGCTCCGTTTCCTGTCTCTCATCACTGACGACAACTGTCTGATAAGAAATTAAAAGGCCCCCCAAAAAAAGAGAAATAAGATTCATCTGATGCAACAACCTGCATTTTTCAGCCTCTAAAGCAGAAAGAAAGATGAAACCATAACCAAAACCATCTGGGACTTTAAAGCTTTGGCTTTTATATAAACAACCTTTACCTTACTGTTCATCAACAGTCTGACGTTTAAGCGCTGTTTTTATTTCATGTTTCTAATCTGCTTCAGTGGCTGAGAAATAAAGAGGTTTTAGTTTTTCAGTAAACCCTCAGGTTTCAGGAGGTTTTCACACAGTGCTGAGGTCTTTTAGGGGGCACCTCAGGTTAGAACAGGAGACTTAATTACCCCGATTGGTGAGCATCTCTCCACAAACTTGAGCAGCTGAGACTTGGCTGTACCAGGATCTCCCAGCATCAGCAGGTTGATGTCGCCCCTGCGAGTCAGACCATCAGGCAGCCTAAAGGACAGGAAACAGAAGCATTATTGCATCTGAGGGAAGCGGATTTATGGGAGATTTATTGCTCCTCTCTGTTGGCAGCCTCACTTTTTCCTTGAACCTCCAAACAACAGACAGGTGATGGCCTTCTTCAGATCGTCGCTGCCATAGATGGAGGGAGCGACGGAGCGCGCCAGAGAGTCGTAAATGTTAGGAGAAGCAGCCAGTCCTCTCAGTTCCTCCTCCTCCTGTGGAGACACTGAACCAGTAGCACCACGACCTGCAAGAGAAAGAGAAACAATATATTAACGGCGGACCCTAGACACAGAAATATGCAAAGTCTTTAAGCAGAAATTTATCCTCACCCGCTCCCTCTGTGTCCACCTGGATGCCGACCACTCGCAGGTAGGATGCACGAATGCCCACACCAACTCCCTTCTCTTTGCCTTTGGCCTTTGCAGCAGCCATTTTCTTGATGGAGTAGATACCCATGATGGTCACCCTGTTGCCTGGGACCACACGGTCACACAGATACCTGAGAGAGAAGGACAGAGAGGAGATGAACAGCCTGTAATCACTTGTGTTTCTCATCCTTCAGGAGCAGAAAGCTCCGCCAGGACTAAATACGTTTCCTTGAGAACGTGCTCCTCACCTGTCGCAGTAGAGCTGCAGATGACGGGGCATCTCTCCATGCGGCACAGCGTCTGGAGATTCCTGCAGGCGGAGAGTCTGGAAGTCGACGCAAATGCAGCGGTCCGGGATGATGAAGTAGGGGTCTACGGGACACTTCACCCTGCCAGCGTTCTCACTGAGAAAGACGCAGTGTTGGAGTTAATCCTGCATCACAGTGTCAATTTTTCAGACAATCCTGAAGGTCAAACTCACGTGTTGCACTTGCGTGGCAGAGCGTAGCCCTGCAGGCCCGGTGGCAGGGGGATGTTGTTGATGACATTGCGGCAGCCGCGACACTGCAGACACACCTTGGTGGCCTTGGCCTTCACAGCTGTGGCCGAAATGATGATGCCGTGCACCTTCACCAGCCGAGACACCTGCTCAGACTGCAGGGGGAGAAACAACAAAGGAAAATTGGACCAAACTGCTCGTGATGACCCTAAGAATATAAGACAACGAGGTATGTAGATACCTTGAGGCTGCGAATAGACGCATGATGGGCGTCGCTCTTCACCATGACCTGAATGTCCTGTACTGTCTCCTCCCCTACAGGCCGGGGACGGGTCACTTCATCCGCTACCTCCTTTGCTGCTTCCTCCAGCTGTAAATTAGGACCAACTGTTAGACTAAAGCAGTCAAATTTAAAAAACAAACATCCTGAGTAAAACTTTAGTTAAAAATTTAAAGGGCCAGTCTGTATTTCAGCAGTAGACCCACCAGCGGCAGGTTCTCAGTTGGCAGCTTGTAGAGACAGTCTGACAGATCCTCATCGAAGCTGGAGAGGTCCTCCATCTCCACCTCCACCCAGTACTCCCCTAGGGTGTAGTGCCTCTTCAGCTCATCTCTGATTTAAGAGAAGAAAAGAAGATTAATGACATGTTACAAAACAAACCTAATGCTGCCCCAGAACTTTAAAAAAAAAAAAAAAAATCTTTAAAGTTAGATCAAACAGCAACTTTATCTTAGGTTTGCTGACTGTTAACAATTTCAGAATGAATAGTTAAAACATTTTGCATAAACACAAGCCACATTACACATGTAAATGACAAACTTGCCAACGCTAACATCGAATTAGCTATGTGCTATTTGGAGCATTGTGACACCAGATTAACCTGTTATTAGCTGCACAGTGATTTACTGTTGCCCTTGTCAATATAGAAGAATAAGGCTGGATATTATGACTTTTACTCTCTGATGTCGAGCAAGCTCCAGAATGAATGCAGCCTACATTTCCCATAATGCCACCCAATAGTATATTTCCCTAGACCCCCCCCCCCCACCCATCCGGGTCATTTATTTGAGGACTTTAAAAAGCTCCTTCAGATGCACATGAAGCATGGTAACAATAGCTGAGTAGTATCATGGTGAATGACTTTACCTTATAAAAGTTGTGAAATGCCCCTTTTTAACATTTACATTTCAACATTCTACTTCACAGACGGTTTTTATTTATTATTTATTTATAAAGTATATTTTTTTATTGTCCAGTAGGTTGTGAGACCCCTCCCCCCCCTCCCCCCATCTAATAATTTACATACAGCCCCTACTCCAAATGTCCCATTAGTGTTTATTCCCTCGTGCATGTTGGTCTCACCTGTATTTATATGTGAAGCCGGTCCGGTCGGTCCCGACTCTAAACTGCCTGAGGAACTCACGGAACCGTTTCTTGATCTGGACCCTCTTCTGTCCTCCTTCATCCACGCCGGGCCCTTCTCCCCCTCCGAAGCTGTCACTGTAGTAAACTCCCGGGTCGTCAAAGCCAGACATACTGCAGCAGGTCGGTCAACACACCGCTACGAACGGAAAGAGGAGTTTAATGGCTGCTGGTGGTTTCTGGACAGACAGGCTGTAATCCGCCGGACACGAAGCTGCTCCCAGACTCTGCTTCGCGGCAAAATCTGAACTCCTTCCCGTCTGTTTCCCGCGAACGGCTTCTCGCGACGTCCCTCTCCTGTCCTCTGATTGGCTGAAAGCAAAGGGCACCTGTTGTTATTGGCTGACGTGGCTTAGTGGAGGCGTGTCTTCAAGGAGAAGGTGGGGCTTGCGAGCACTGATGGCGCGAAAAGAACAACGGGGGAGGGGAGGAGGCCTGAGGAGCGTGAGACAGTGGCACAAAGAAACACGAGGAAGGTTAAACTGCTGTCAGTTCAACAACACATGTGGACAGTCTGCATTACACAGTCTGTGTTACCTGACCTATGTGAATGTTGACCTTCAACACTGCCATGTAGTGTAGGTATGATATATGTGTGTATTCACTGGAAGATTATGCAATTAGATAATCAAAACGCACAATTATATTGCACACTGTGTTTAAAGGGAAGATCTGAGGGTGTGTAGAGTATGTGACAGTAGGGGAGGGGCAGGCAGGCAAGACACTATTTTCACCTGATTATCACGATTATCATATTGCATGAATCAGCAGGACTACAACAGATACAGTAGTAGAAAACAACACATGAACAATGACCTTGCAACTTGGGTTATAACCTTTTTAGGCAGTAAAACAGGATAGAGAATCAGAGGTAGTTACGTTAGTGAGGGAGGTCTTAGAAGAGTATAGAAAAGCAGAGAACAGGGAGTCTCCCTCAGATCTCACCCAGATTTTTCACTATAACAGGTGGATTCTTTGTTGTGTGATCTCCAAAGGCCTTTGTATTTTTAAATAAACTTTTTCAAACTGAGCAACGTCTTCCAGCTTACTCTTTTTCCATCAACCAACTCGGGGAGATGAAAACAGATCATCTCAACACCTACACGATTCATTTGTCCTTATGTGTAGCTACAGAGAATCTAACTACAGCTACACATACAGATCTATACTAATCTATATATGATCCACAACTACAACTACACATGATCTATACTAATCTATATATAAACCATAACTACAGGTACACATGATGAACACAAAGCTCTGATATGTCTCGCAAAACCATAAAACAGTTTTATCTGTGCTCAGAATCAAAGACTTTTTTTTTTAGAATCTAATCAAAATAAAAACACAATTTCATTATACACTAACCTCAGTGTGGCCTACTTTAAGTACTGTGAGCAGTTCACCTATTCTCTCTCCCATTCAAGCATCCAGAATCTGCAAATATTGTTCATTTAAAAAGTTTAACCACTGGGCAGGTTTCTCCTCGAAAACTTACATACTCTCGTTCACTCAGATTAAAAGATGAGCAACTGTCCTCATAGTTTAAACACATGCATAACTTTGCACAGAGAAGATGAACTTAAAATAACAACAAATTTAAAATTAAACAATGTCAGACACTTTTGAACAAAAAGGGAACTTTTAATAATTTCCATTTTTTTCTATATCCAGATTTTGCAGATCTGCTGTTGCATCTCGAGGAAAAAGGCAAAGCAGCTTTCACACTGAGGACATTATAAACCTGAGACTAAGCAGATGCTTAAACATCATCAAAGCCCAAACTGTCAAATTTGGGAATAAAGAATAAACATTGCTTAAAATCAAAAATCATTCTCACTTAAGCACAAACCAAAAGCCTCTGTAACTTTATTATCTCCACAATTATTAAAACCACCATCTGTCAACTGGATCAATATGTGACCTTATTGAAGTCTTCTATTGTCAACAGGTACAAAGACTTGGTAGAAATGTTTCTGTCATGAAATTAGTGTTAGAAACATTGAATAAAATGCCCTTTTCTTAAAATACACACATCCTGTTAGCAAAAGTGCTTTATTCAGCTAAGCAAACACAAAAATAACTTTAACCTCCATTGACCTACAAATGTAACTAATACATCCATGAAAATCATTCATAGGTCTTTAGTAACAGGCAGCACGATCTGCAGGGACAAGCGGCTCCAGGTTCTTTAATTACTCTGCTCATCCTTTGTTCCTGCTCAGGAGACAACGCCATGTTTTCTGCCCGTCTGGATGAAAGCGTCAACGCAGCGGTCGATGTCTTCATCTGTATGTGCTGCTGAAATCTGAACACGGATTCTGGCTTTGCCCTTTGGTACGACTGGGTACGAGAATCCAATCACATACACTCCTGTGGAGGGAGGAGACGAGTTAACAGAGGCAGTGCATTGAGGTTCTCACGCATCAGGACACAAGCAGCATGGAAGGACAAGGTGGACATGACGACACATTGTATCATCTGACATCCACTGATTCAGTTTGCTTTTAAAAGTCAGACATGTTGACTCTAATCTTTCTAAGAACTTTTATGGCCAGCTCCACAAACACTGAGTCTTTCTTAAATAGACAAATCAATAATATGATCAACATAAGTCATGACAATGTGTTAATTAATTTGGTCTCTCTCACTGTCTTTCTGAACAAGGGAAAACAAACAGACTGCTTTCTGACCCATCAGTCATTGATGATTATTACTATTATTTATGGACATTATCCAAGGCAGCATCTCTGGAGATGTGAACACACAAGTGAGCCAGAGAAAAAGTCCAGTGAGCTAGTTGTCACGCACAGGCGAGGTCAGCAGTGTGGTACCAGTTGAGCTGCGTTGCTTCTTGAAATTGGACATGTTCAATGAGGTAATGCTGTTTAAGTGTCCAATTAAATTTGTTTTTCTCATGGTTGTTCCTCCACAGATTACTTTGGCCTTACATGTGTTACAAGCCATGAGCACATGATGCACAGTGTGGTGGATGAGTGTAAGTCTGACCAGCACAGAATCAGATATCTAAGACTGGATCAGGTCACCAATCATGGCTGATCATGCCTGAAACTGGCCTTTTTGATCACCAGCCGGTCCATCGGTTTACTATGGAGGTCAAAATCAATCAGGTGCAGCTTTTTTCAGTGCGCAGGGTTTCACCACAGTCTCACCCAGCTTCAGCATATCATCAGCCAACAGAGAGGCCAGCCGCGCATCGCCCAGCATCACAGGACAGATGGGGTGAGCTGAGCCTGCGATGGTGAAACCAGCCTGCGTCATTTTGTTTCTGAACCTGAATGGAGGAAAATGCTACAGTCAGACAACAGTTTAAGCTGTAATCACAGAGCAGAAATCTAGTTATAACTTAAACCTTATAATCACAAACCACTTACACCAACCCTAAACATTTCCTTCAGTGATATGAGGACACTCTTTATTTAATGTTGACATAATGTTCAGCTGTGTTTGTTTGTGCAAATTGCTCTTTTTAATGTGCTAACAATTACTTTTAGGTCCCTGAAAATCAATGTCAAAATAGCATTTATCAATGTAAGTCATACTGCTGAGGACAGGTTAGCATGAGTGTGAATGTCAGTGTAGCTGCCTCACTGTTTGCAGGTGAACGTATCTACAAACCACTTATAAAATCCTTAAATTATAACTTTCAATAATAATTGTGAACAGAAGGTTTAGTGTGTATCCTTACACAGCGAGTAGTTGCATCATGTGGCCTGAGGGCTGTATGTGGGAGTTACAGAGCAAGGTTAAGAAACAAGATGAAAGGAAACGCATTTATTCCCCATTCACATTTAATGATTGTGCTGCCAATACAAATATTAGCTCATCTGATTACTGTTCAAGAACAAAATACAGGAGTTTCTACAGTTTCTCCTCCTGGAGATTTGCTATTTAATTTCCCTGAAAAAACACATTATAAGTGTGTTTATTAATATTATAATTATGTTCTTTGACAGGCTCTTTGGCTCTATTATTTCTGAGGATGCTTCAAAGATTTTCAATAGCTGCAAACAAATACTGAAAAAAAATATGAAGCCAAATTTATGGAAGAAAACAAAAAAAAAAAAAAAAAAAAAACAGAAAACAACTCCTGTTATCACTGATGACAGTGATATGCTTCAATTGGGCGTCTCTGACTAACAGAAAACCACAAAAGCAGATAGCCAGCCACCACCAGCCAGCCATCACCACCTCCCTTCTCTTAAAACAAACGCACCTCATGGTTTTGGCCGTCATGCTCTTTGCGATCTCATTGGAGGCGAGCAGCAGCTCCACGGCCCGGGTGGCGCAGCCCACCACAGGAGGGGGGAGGGAGTTGGAGAACAGATACGGCCGTGAACGCTGCCTCAGCAGGTCGATGAGAGGCTTGGGGCCAACTGTGTAGCCCCCTGAAAAAACACCAGGACACAGAAAAGAGCTGACTTCACATACAGCTGTTTGATTAAAGCCTCTCTTATTATATTGACCAGCTGAAGAAGAGATCACAACATCTATCAAGCTACAGACACAAATGATTTTCTCAGGTTGGTGGGGACCAAAAACAGAGCTTAAAGGGGAGTACATATTGGACTTACATTCAGCAGGTGACCAGAAACATAATTCCAAAGAAAGATCATGTTGCTTTGTGTTTGCTAAACGTGTAAACAGTGTGACTCTTGGCTAAATAAAAACTATATCAGGTGATAATTTGTACAATGCTTTGGACTTACCAGCTGCTCCACCCAGTGCTTTCCCCAGGGTGGAGTTTACAATGTGAACTCTGTCCATCACTCCCAGGAGCTCGTCTGTTCCTCTGCAAATCACATTACGAATAGTTTACGTCCTATTAACGATGGTAACATATAGGACTTGACTTTATTTAAGTCCCTGTGTAAAAGCTGCATCTCAACTTTCCTAACTTTTACACTAAGTGGTGACATAAACAGGTGGCTAGAATTTCCATGTTCTTCTACTGCTCCAGTGTAATTAAACCATCAGTTATTGTATTAAAAAAAGATCCTGTATAATCTGACTTACCTGCCACGGGGCCCCAGAAAGCCGGTGGCATGACATTCATCAATAAACACCATGGCTCCGTACTGTTCAGCCAGGTCACAGATTCCTTGCAAAGGAGCCACATCTCCATCCATGGAGAAGACTCCATCTGTCACTACCAGGCGCATTCGAGACGACTGAGGATGACACAACACAGTGATCAGTCTGATCCTGATACCTAACCCTGCCACATCAGTAACATGGGTTCAATGAGCCATGGAACTAAAATGATGATGCGGCTGATCTATGTAAACTCCTCTGAATGAAATAATGAAATTCCTCCTGCAAGGTTTCTGTTCTTTCATGGACCATAAGGGGTTTACAGTGATAACACAGAGCTGATTTAACTCAACAATGCGTTTCCTGCTGCACAGGAAGTGATCCACACACCTGTGACTCTTTGAGCTTGATCTCCAGGTCACTGAGGTCCATGTGTTTGTAGCGCAGCCTCTTTGCCCGACACAGACGGATCCCATCAATGATGGAGGCGTGGTTTAGCTCATCAGACAGCACTGCATCATCAGGACCCAACAAAACCTGTTGTAAGAGTAACTTGATGCCTTACTGAACACAGTAACATATCTTTTTGATCTTCTTCCAACCTGCTGGAGACAGTTAGAGAATAAAGTGTGGCATACCTCAAACAGCCCAGCGTTGGCATCAAAACAGCTAGCATAGAGGATGCAGTCTTCCCTTTCGTGAAACTCTGCAAGCTTCTGCTCCAGATTTTTGTGCAGATCCTGCAAATCACAGAGTGAACTCATTACCTTGATGAGGGTAGATGTTGAAGAGCAACATGCTGTCGTGTGTGTGTGTGTGTGTGTGTTGTGCTGTTTGAATGTGTTAGCCATCACACCTGTGTCCCACAGATGAACCTGACTGAGCTCAATCCAGCACCATACGACTTCAGAGCATCGATCCCTGCCTGCACCACCTCTGGATGACTGGACAGTCCCAGGTAGTTGTTGGCACAGAAATTCAATATGCCTGAGAGAGAGAGAGAGAGAGAGAGAGAGAGAGAGAGAGAGAGATTATGGAGTGCAAAGTAAAAAGGTCATTGTTTGAACCTGTTTTTAGTAGTTTTCAGCTGAATTCAATAGGACCTGTGTGAGCAGCTCAAAGTCAACAACAGAAATTCAAGTCAACCAAAAAGTAAAGTGACAAAAATACAACAATCGAGCAAACAAGTGAGTAGATGAACTGACAGAGCATGAGAGGTCAGGCCTGAAGTCAGAGGGTCATCCAGAAACCAGCAGCTGTAATGCTGTAATGTAAACACTGCCTGTCTGCTGCTGACAGGTCAGACATTAGCAGCAGTCTGGTCTGAGACAATGGGCACGTGAACCGTTTCCTCTTCCTACTGCTGTGAAATCAGGGTTTAAAGGGCTCGTGTAGAGGTTAATCACCACTAAGGACTCGTGTTGTCAAGTCGCGGGGTTAGATGTTGACTGTGCCTGTGAACTAGCTCAGTGTGAGGACACAGTTATAACTGTAGTCAGGTCCAACATGAAGATAACAACACGTGAGGGCGCCCACTTTATATGGTGCGTTTAAGGACAAGGTCTCACTGCTCCTATTAACTGCTGTTACCATAAACTACGACCACTCACTGCCACGACTGCCGTCCACGCTGATTTGAGGACCCTGTTTGGACGTGATGATCCTCTCCGCCTTCCACGTCCCCGCGGCTCGGATACCGTCGAGCTCGCTCTCCAGCACCGCTCTGGCTTCGGCGCCGGCGGCGTAAGTCCGCTGGGAAACCGAGGCCGAGGGCCGCAGGACCCCCCGGGCCGGTTTCACCAAACTCCGGGCAGCTTTTCCGAGAGACATGACGGTGGGAGCGACGTGTTTCCAGGTGTCCGACGTGCAGGAGAGAGCAGCCGGCGTGGTCACGTCACGTAAGAAGGGTGGGCGTATGTGTGGCGGACCAATCATAAGGCAGAGCGATTGGAAGGTGGGTTGTTTCGTCCAATCAGATTGAGGGAGTAAATACTACTCCCTGGCTCCGTTTTTCTATTGTGGCAACGTTTTGCTCAATATAAACTGTAATGTCCTTGTTTTCTTTCTAACATTAAAGACACTTTAACTATTATTTATTGCAAAGATTATTACAAGTATTATTGTGTTAATATATCGCTTGCGTTTTGATGTCACTATTACCCCCCCCCCACACACACACACACACCAGTTTACCCTCTGTGACCCCTAAAATGTTTATTTTTGCTTTAACTTCATTTGAAGAGTGATAGTGATAAATTCAGGGGACAATAGTACTGTAACTTCAGTAAACTTGTAAATCCCACGTAAAACTGATAATAAATAATAATAAACTTTGTTTCTGACCAGCTTTATGAATATTTGTGTTGTCATTGATATTGAGTGATATGTGTATTGTATAGTGTATTCAGTGATGATGTGTGTACTCACTGACAAATGAGAGCTGGTCACAAGTCAAATCCAAATAACAGGCAGAAATTAAGAAAAGGTTTGGAGTGGTACCACACCTGCAAATCCATGAGTTGGATTATATAAGCAGAAACCTTAAATTTGTGCTCCGAGTTCAGAATAAGAACAGGCAGATGTCCGGTTAATAGATTTAGTTTAATATATGACAGTAGTCTGTCATGACTTTCTGTTAAACTTCAAGTAAAACATCTTCACCAGGGAGAGTTGGATGTAAAAAGCCTCATTCATCAAATCATGATGTGAAGCATCAAGCTGTTCCTTTATGAAACAGCTGAGCCTCTAACAAACAGGTTTACAGTTTTTTGCTACTTTGACCAGGGAGTTTTTTTGTGTCCCATCATCATCTTCAACAATATATATATAACAGCAATATAATACATAATCTATGATGCAAAATGTTTTTTTTGTAACAATACCCCCTCTCTCCTTCAACAGCAGGAATGTAACCTTATAAAATGTGCAAATGTTTGCATTCGACACATGGACAAACCCTCACAACAATGTCAAGTAAAAACCTCTGTCCTTCATCAAACAATATTATTCCTATCAGTTAAAAAAGTAAGTATACACAGTTATGAAGTCCTTCCTCAGATATGGGTTACAATCCACCTCATATGAGCCATTCAACCGTTCATCTAAAAGAAATCTCCATCCCTCCACTGACGGCGCAGGAGCTTCATGAGTATTGTTAGTTTGGCAGGTTCAAGTGTGGTTTAAGACTCAGAGTGGTTGGTGTCCTGAGAGGAGGCCCTCAGGGACGGCAGGCGCTCAGCTGCTTTTGCTCTCTCTGCCAAAAACCTGTCAAACTCTGCAGAGGAAGAAGAGGAAGGATTAGAAGACACAACACTTTGTCTATCGTCTTAAGGAAAATACTGAATATATATATATATAGAGAGAGAGAGAGAGAGAGAGAGAGAGAGAGAGAGAGAGAGAGAGTGTATCAGTGCAGTGTGCAGTAATCACACTCTGTGCCTGAAGGTACAGGTGCGTGTTTTGATAAAAACATCACACTGTATTTGTACCATGGACCAATCGGGCAGACATTTCTTAGTGACACACGCTGCTTACTTAGTGAATGGTGTTATGCACACTATCAGGACACCAACACCAAAACAACATCAGCCAAAAATAAAGTGATTGCACAACATTCCTCCACCCTACAAAACCACA
>CM076664.1:18423737-18437169 GCA_038496675.1 Rachycentron canadum
GAGAGAGAGAGAGAGAGAGAGAGAGAGAGAGAGAGAGAGAGAGAGAGAGAGAGAATGATGGGGTGAAATAAAGAGGTAAAAATGACAACTATAGTGGGGCTGAGTAAGTATGATAGGGTCAAGGTGCAGTTTATATTAATGCTGTTGGCCTTGTTTATGCTGTTTAGAGTACTGAGTTTTCCCTGTAGAGAAAAAAACATAGGCCTGTTTTATTAAAGGCTTTAATTCCACCTGCTGGTCAAATGCAGAAACACTTAGAAGCAGATAAAAGACGAATGTGTAGAATAATACATTTAATTCATTTGTGTGAAGAATGAAGTTGTGCAAAACATGCTAAAAAACCTTATGTTCAGTCTGTAGCTCCAAGTGAAGCAGAAAAGCCAAAGTGCCTGGACTAGTTGACATTGTTTGCAGATTAAGATAACAAACTACACAGAGACACTGCCCCAGGTGCTGCAGGTCAACATTAATGCCAGATAAAAATACAGAATTACAAAAGCTGCTCATTTTAAGAACGGAAAGGAAATTAAGTGTAAGCACCCTCACCTTCACTGGTCACACCATCTGAGTCCTCATAGTCATCATACTGTATCACAAATACAAAAGACATTGTTTTACACACAGCTTGTGCAGTTAAAAGACACATACAGTGAAAGGACAGACTGTTCAGAGTTATCTCACTGTCTTGACAGTTGAGCTCAAGGTAGCTTCATTTCTGAAGCTGAATTAGATACGATGATGACTGATCTTTTTAAATAGTATGAACTTTGACATTTGGTGCCTGACATGTTTGACACATCTGTGATGCATTTGATGTTACCAGGTAACCTACTGTATGTTACATAAGTTCAGGGCAACTAACAATTTGCTTCGTCATGCATTAGTCTGCATGATTCATCATGCATGCATATATATATATATATATATATATATATGTCTATTAGTCTATGAAATGTAAGAAATCAGTGAAACCTGATCATTATAATTCCAAGTGATGATTTCTTTTTTTGTCCAACAATCAGTTTGTGGTTACAAAAGATTTTTAAAAGCAGCAAATATAGAACAAATGTTTTGACTTAAATTATTATTTTCTTTAATTAACTAATCAATAAATCCACTGTGTTTCAGCTATGTGTAAATATAGAGAAGAATGCAGCATCACACTACTGTAACTGAGTAATTATCAAATAACTCCAGCTAATTAAGTTTTTAAATGATCAGAGAACTGGATGTTCAGAAGCATTTCAGTCCTTTGTTGTGACTGTGGAAGCTCGCTTTGGTTTGAGTGGATATAAAACTACTGAAGAAATTAAGTTAGTGACACTCAAAGTAAAATTTATTATATTTGTTTATTTATTGTGAGTAAATCCATTTACCTCATCGTCCAGCGCCAACCATTTCTCAATATCATCCATTACATTGGACTGGTTGATAGGAATCTAAGAAAGGAAGCACAGCACCAGCGTGTTCAGTTAAATAAAAACTACTGATAAAATCTTGTGAAGATGCAACAGAGTGGAAAACAAAATCCCCCCAAAAACCCCAAAAAGACCAAACAAAACACACACACACACCAAACCCCACAAAGGAACACCCGCATAAACAAAGCATTGAATGAAGAGGATTACAGGTATGACAACAATGTAGCATATCAGGACAGTCCAAACCAAACACTGCCATGCTCTGTATTGGGCGTAGGCACAAAATTAAATTAAACTCAACATATCTTTTATGTCTTCACCACATACAACAGCATGCAAACCACTGTTTTTATCTGAACATGTAAACCATCAAACCCAAAAGTGATGTAAACAAAAGCAATCCAGACCACAGTGAAAAGTAACTTCATGACAAAACCAAGAGACAGAGGGCATGGAGAGGTGAATCTATAACCAGGACACATTTGGACACAAACCCACCATTCCCCTTTTAATCATCCAATCTAACTTTGGTGAGGAGCTGCGGCTGGAGGCCGGGCTGTCATCCTTCATGCACAGACAGAGAGTTCATTTAGGGAGGAAAACAGTTTCTGAGATACCGTAACATTTACTGAACCAGGAGCCTCTTAAATGTTCAATATGTCCTGACTGAAACTCACTGACAGCAGTTGTGAGCTGTTTTTCATTTCAAAAGCTAGAAATGTTTCTTGAGCCAAATAAGCATTTACTATTTTTTTTCTACTTGTCCCAAAGGTCACTGATTCGAAAAATTAAATCATGTCAGCTGATGAATCTTGTGATTAAACCTGTTATACTATGTCCAACCTGAATAACACAGCATTGCTGCTCACCGTTCCAGTGTTGGGTAGTCTGATCTCCCGAGCTTGAGCCAGGCCGTCCACTGCAACCTCACTCTGCTCGCTGAAACAGAAGATTTGATTAACTGCTGTGTAAGCTAATAAATCAGGTGGATAATTCAGTGAAATACACATGAAACACATTTTAAAAAGGAATTAGACTGAATAGGTCAGAACCAGACTCCAAAACCCAACGTCATACCTAAAGATTTATGATTAAATTTAGTTCAGTGGTTTTCCACCCTTTTTTGTCTGATATCCCACCACAGCCACATCTGATCATTGAAGCGCCCCCATCATCACCTTGGCTCAAGTTCTAATTATGGTTCTATTATTTAATACTATTGATTATATAAAAGCTGCTTATTGCTTTCATTAGTTCTTCATATGACTGAAGTGGTGATATTCTGGTTGGTTTGATCAGGTTTTGACCAGAGCATTTGTAACACTACAGTAGCAGAGGCTAGACGTTTCAACCATTTATCTATTAATTGTAGCTAACCATTTAGACAATTCATTCACTAGTCTTAACTATTTTAGCCATTAGGATTTTTCATGACATTTTCATGTCACTCATTTATCCATTACTATTAGCTAACCATTTCAGCCATTTAGCCATTACTTTAATGTTTTTCAGTGTTTTCATTATCCACTACTTATAACCTCCTCCACTAATTTTCATTACATTTTACATTTTAACTTTAATTTCCCCTAATTCAACAATGACTTTTTACTATTTACTATTTTTTACTATTTTACTACTATCAAATACATTTAACAATTACAGCTGTTCACCTATTAGTTTAAGCTAACTGTTTAAACTGCTACTCTTCAAACGCTTCATAGCGTCTTTATAGTCTCTCAATCACATTATGTGCTGTTTAGTATGTGGGTTTTTCTTTTCAATTAGTTGTGCTACTTTGCATTCTTTGTATTCACCCCTTGGCAACTCTATAAGTATAGTTAATGTCAAATATACTCTCTTTGCAACTTGTGTTTATTGTGTCATCAAAGCTTTGTACTCTCTCTGTACCTTGGTCTTTGTTGTGTGGAGACATTTATTTTCTGTGATAATGTGTCATCTGATTCACTTGTACCTGCAGGAAGAACAACACGTAACAGGGTGAATTTTACAGTACATAGAACACATACACTCTGTATGTTTGGAGGCTTCGGCACAGCTATTACATAATTCATGTATACACAACTACACATGAGCAATAAAAACACACAAACTTACTAAGTTTTGCCAACTGACTGGACAAGCTGTCACTTTTAACTGATGCGATTCCTGACTCCTGCGACTCAGCTGTGACATCAAAGTCTGTCAGGTTGACGTATGTGTGGCTCTAAGAAACAAAATACTATAAATCAAAAATTCACAACGCCACCACTTCATAAAATAGTGAGTAATTTGCTGTCAAAAATAACAACCCCATTCATTTATTTTTGCCTTTTTCTTTACCTTCTGTGTTGTATTTTGACCATTTGTTATGCGGCGTTCAAACCTGTTAAAAGCAGAAGAAATGTATAACATTATCAACTTATTTGGTTAAC
The DNA here is from genome assembly GCA_038496675.1 of Rachycentron canadum. Classification (NCBI taxonomy): domain Eukaryota; kingdom Metazoa; phylum Chordata; class Actinopteri; order Carangiformes; family Rachycentridae; genus Rachycentron; species Rachycentron canadum. The sequence continues at coordinate 18,427,591 of CM076664.1, forward strand.
AATTGGTTAGGGCTGTAATAATGATGTTACCTAATAATAACAATAATAATAATATGTCATAATCAATAATAATAACCTGTGGTAACGAGTGAAGGCAGTGTTCATTTCATCATTTGTCGCTAGCAGCTCTTCAATCAGCTTCTCCTCACTGAGTCTGGGGACAATCTTCACTATCCTGTCTTGCATTTCCTTACAAACTGTGTATAACTGCTAATGACACAATCAAACAAAGAATGTGTGGGTGGGGGGGTCGTGAGGGCAGATGCAACACAAAAACGTATACGGTACTAGATCAGTTAAGGGTAACACTGTGTTAGTCATCATGAATGAATGGGAAATTATTGTCTTTGAACATAAAGGGCAGAGACTATCACAATTATTTCACATTTATCGTAAAAAAACACAAGTATGTTATTTATTTTATATTTTTTTTTACCTCCAGCAGCTCCATGTCTGCTTGTTTTACGGTGACAGGATCCAGCTGACTCATCATGTCCGACATCATAGTGAGGTTGCTGCGCACCACTCCCAGCTCTGTCTTCAGCCTTTTAACCTGGAATATCAATAGTATTTTTGATATAAACACAGCTATAATAACAACTTATAAAAAGGAAAATATTGATTTCATAAGTGGTGGAATATAAAGCCAGAATCAATCGCATACATATGCCATGAGGTAGTACAGTGCAGTTTCACCTGGCTGGGAGTGAAGGCATTAGTTCCTTCTAGGGCCAGTTTTAGTTCAGAGGTCTGAGGTGGGATGAGAGTTTTGGAAGAAAGGAGCACAGCAGGCAGAGTAGTGACAGCAGGCCCATTCCCAGGCAAAGTCTGGTCGGCAAAGGCACAGAAATTACCCAAAAGAACAGAGACGAAGAGTGATAGATAAGCACCCAGCTCCCAGCATTCAAACAAAGGGCACCCGGCCATGTTTGCACCTTTTTTGGGGCTTGTGCAGGTGAGTAACCTTCCAGTTCTGTCATAGGGAACTCAAGCCCTTTCCTTCGCAGGTCTTCATACACTGACACCACACCTGTCAGGTCGGGTGAGCTACGGAATGCATCAGCCCACGCCTCGACAAGAGAAAACCACAAATTACTACCAGTCAGTTGAGAGCGAAAACAATATCCTCATTTTTGTTCCATGCAGCCACACCTCATGCCTCACCTGTATGATGCTGAGCACTCTGTCATGCAGGACTAGTGGAGGGTTGTTTCTCGGGATGATCGACCGGACCAGAACTCCTTCTATAAAATCCCGTGTTGTGACCAGGATGTGAAACCTGTAGCCACAGTTCTTCACACAAGTCTCCAGGACCTGACGTCAGACAAACAAAGCAAATCAAACCATGTCTGATATCTGATTACACCTGACTAAAACAAAAACAGAGTCTGCAGGATGGTGGCAAAGCATGACCTGTGAACAACACTCACAGTAAGTGCCAGCATAACCTCCTTGAAGTTCTTATTCCCCACAATCCTTTTCTTTATGGCTCTGACTGCATCTTTAGGCCTGTAATTAGAACATTTTTAATGGTCAGAGACATGTAACCTCCAGAGGATCAGCATGTTCCTGATGAAGACAGATAACGCATGCACACACACACGTACACACCCTTCCTCTGAACTGTTGATCATATCACAGATTTCCATATTGAGAGCCCAGTCATCTGATGGAAGGCTGGAGCTGGTTGCAGACTCTGAAAAATAAAGTCACCAAATGTAAAGCTGCTGACTTAATAATAAGTTGTTTTTACACATAACAAACACATATGGCATTCAACAGGGTTCAACGCTAGGACCCTTATTTATCCTAACATAATATTGTATGAAATTTGAAGTGATTTTTTTTCCCTCTACGCTGAAGAGAGCTGATTTGTTGGTGAGTTCAGTTGTGTCTTTGACATGGAAAATGTTCTTAGTTGTGGACAATTATCTTTCACTACATTTGGGTAAAACTGAACCTGTTTTAATTTGCCTCAACTAGAGAACTCACCCACAATGGAGTTTAATGTATGTGGAACTCTATTATTAAAAGTGAATTAAGTTGCATTAAAAATTTAATATTAATTGCAAGAAAATATTATGTTCATCTTTGATAGAATCAAGAAATGGCTGTGTATGTGATTTCTGTCCATTGTCTTTCTGCTTCCAGATTGTATAAAGATGATATGTTACATTTGTGATTAAAATAAAAAGACTTTAAATCACTAAAACTTTTAAACAGAATGTGGAAGTTATGAAATGTATAAATGGCCAGGCACCACCTTTTCTGGTAAAATGAACAGTTATTGCTCTGAGAGTTGGAGTTAAAGTTTGAAGAAGTTGCTTTAAGTTAAACTTAAGTTTGTATAGAAGAGTGATACTGTAGTTGTTTTAATTTAAATTAAAATGTGCTTATCTACTTATTGTAATGAATAGCTCTCAGTTCCCATTATTCAATGAAAACCTATGTGCAATGAATCATTAGGCTCCAGCCAAATATAAATCAAATTTGGGTCAGGAGGATGTCGGCCAGCTATTGGCAGGTCAGACAGACACAATAACAACCAATCAATGGGAGCATCCGAGCCTCTTAGTCCCGCCTCTGCCAGCTCATTGTTCAGCGGCCGCGTCAGTCAAACCATAAGCCGTCGCTCTTCTGTCAATCTTAATAAATTTCACTTGAATTCATCATTTTAATATGTTGGCATTACAGACGCATTAGTGCGCGTTAAACCCCCCTAATAATAAAAGGCAGAGCATCGGGACAGACGCGTGAGTGTCTGAGGCGTAACTGCTGCAAAGATGACTGAGTGTGGCTGAAGCCTCTGGTCATTACAGGGTAACGATGTAATAAAACGGCTCACCGATCCTCTGTCCGACCGGCGTGCTGAACGGATTCCCCATTAAAAACTCCATGTTGAGGGCGGTGAGGGGCGGTGAGGGCCCAGCTGAGCGCCGACGTCTCCGGCCGAGCCGTACGCAACAACGAGCGCCGCTCTCCCCTGCAGGCTGCGGCTGCGGCTGCTGCTGCGGCGGCTGCTGCGGCTGCGGCTCACAACAAAGTGGGGCACTAGTTGAACTGCGTCATACTTTAAAGGGGAAGCAGCCTGCAATGACCACATGGACGGAGCAGTCATGCTGCTGCAACACAACGGCGCCCCCCGCAGGAGATGTTCACTCCTGCACTCACAGCACAGAGTAAACCATCTGTCTTTGGATCAGCTGTTCTGAGATAAACTATAATACTGCTACATTCATGGATGGCGGATGTTTTTAATAGTATAATTTCATCTGTTATCATGAAAACTGAAGAGACGTGGATCATAATGTAGCTGTACTGAAATACAGTTTTTCAGGTATGATCAAAAAGGCAGAAAAATGGCCCCAGAAAATGTATTTTTATGAACATGATATTCATTTGTTAAAGTTAAACTCACAAGAGATAGAAAGGTCAAAGTTGAGGCAGCAGGTCCTGAGCTATCTCAATGTTTCCTGTAATGCATCTTACAGAGTCTCTCACAGGAGACTATGAATCTTATCTTTTAAGAGGATTTGTTGAGCTTTAGGCGTTTGATGCGTCTACATTTTGAAACACCTCCTCCCATTTGTACTTGTACAAGATTCCTGTTAAACAATCTTAAGCCTGAACCGAGATAACCCTGATAAAATCACTGGGGTTATTTTCAAGGAACTTGTAAAAGCTCTGTCCATGACCACAGGTGACACTGTTTCACCCTTTAAATGAAAAGAAGCCTGTAATTATCACATTTGTATCATTATCATATTATAATCTAAGGGATTGTCGTCACATTGATTCACTACAGCTGAGCCCCACACAGACGTTAACATCTGTGAAACAGCATCAGAGTTGAACATTGTCATGTTTCTCATAGAGGAACGACTCCACTGTTCATTTCAAAGCCAAATGGGCTGAAAAGTATCTGTTTGCTCTGATGGGACAGAGCGAAAAAAACAAAAAACAAAGTAATATAAAGTAAACAGTAAATAAATCCTACCGAGTAACAGAGTTATTCTCAACATGAATATATGAAGTGGCAGTGGAACCAGAGGCTGAGGCGCATGGGTTGAGCTCTTATTGCCCACCTGCCTGGAGCATCCACACCGTCAGGGGGCGCTGTAGTCATGGAAACTGCGGCAGGTGTAAACCGATAGGAACAGTTGAAACCAGCTCCCAGACCGTCCTCAGCTTTAAACCCTCCGGGGGGGACAAACCCTGGCTGTAGGGCTCAGAGGCACACGGGGACAATGAGGCGCAGGGAGGTCTAAGGTCGTGTGTTTGGGCGGAAGTTAAAAGGTGAGTCAAGTAAAAGTTTGAGCTTCATCCTTTAAAGTTGTCGTGACGTGGACTAGTGCGCCACATCTTGATAAGGGGACAGGTGCACCCAGCCCGACAGGTGTTAGACAAACACATGCTTATTCTCCATTTTATCCTTGTTTCTCCGCTCAAACAACCCGAGCTACGGGACTTTTCCCCACTCATTTCAAAGTAACTAGTTTCTTGGCTTAAACTTAATTTCCGAGTTCCATGTGTCTTTGTGCCAACAGATTTCCGTTATCTGTGCTGATACAGAGACACGTGGTTTGTTCCTGTAAGAGTTACAGTTAAATATTATTAAACACATGAGAAGTTTTCCGCTTCAGCTGGAAACAGGAAACATTGTGAGTCAAACTGAAAACTGACATGGATACCTGAAACACCAGCGCCTCTCTTTTTTCCTCTTCATTTATTCGGTCACCACCAACTATTCACCTTCAACTATACTCTATATATTCTACACAATTAGTTTACTAATGATGGGAAATAAAACTTCAATTACATTTCTGATTCATAATAATTTCATCACCATGGTCTGTTTAAATTTTCAAGCAAAAAAAGCCTAACACTTGATAATTCTAGTCTCTGAAATTAAAGTGTTTTACTGCTTTTTTTTGGGCCATATATCTGTTTAATTTATTCTGTCTCTCAGTTTGGATCCAGCGGCTGCTTCATGTGAAACCTATTAGCTGAGACTGTGAGGACAATCATGAAGAGGAACAAGCAGATTGACATCAAGCGTGCCCTCGCTCTGGCCGCCACCTTCAACTTCCTGTGCTTCTGCGCCAAAGCCTGCCTGCTCCCCTTCCTCACCCTGTACTTGAGACAGCTGGGCCTGACTCCAGCAATGACAGGCATTATCATCGGTGCTAAGCATCTCATAACGCTGGTCTGGAGCCCCGTGGCAAGCCTCCTCTCCAAGCATTACAACAAGAGGCGAGTGGTGATGAATGGATCTCTTGTGTGTTCGGCAGCAGTTGCTCTGGTTCTGCTACTTATCCCACACACAGATGTGCACACACAGAGCGGCAGCTGTAACATCTCTAATCTGAGCAGCGCTCCTGTCCAAAGTCTCGATGATAACCAGGTCATGAGCAGCATCCAACCTGGAACATCATCGACTAGAACTCACTCAAAAGATCTTGTTTCTCAGCCTGGTGTCACATTTGCCACAAAAACAATCGCTGACACAAAATCTGCTCTTGTTACAACAAATAAAACCTCACTTTATCTGAACACTGATGATAAATCCCATCCTCAGCTGTCACAAGAAAACATCTCTGTTGTGGTCAACAACACTGTGCCAATGATCAGCAGCTCAGTTGTTCATCCTGCCAACAGCTCATTTGCAGCTGCAGTGAGGAATAAGAGGTCAAACTCCAAAAATGAAGAACTGCAAGGAGGAAAGACGTCAGAGGAGGGAAGCCGGGTTGATTTTCTGGGCGGTCTGAAGACCATGGACACTCAGCATCAACTCTTCTTCTTGATTCTCATCATTGTCTCGGTGTGGGAGTTTGTGTCGGCCCCTCTGGAGTGGACTGCAGATGACGGATTGTATGAATATCTAGATTTTGCAGATGCGTCCGACCGCTACAGCAGCACCGGGGTATGGGGTTTACTGGGGGCAGCGTGTGGGGCTGGTGGAGCAGGGTTGCTGGTCAGCCAGTTGAGCTGTCTTATAGCTGATCAGACCCCCAGGAGTGTGGTGCATTTCTACTGCTACGCTGGTTTGGCAGCCCTGGCCCTGCCTGCAGCTACCTGCCTCCCTCTCTACCTGAACAAAAAGCGAGACAGAACCGGCGGGCTCCTGAAAGCCGTGCAGCTGGTGCGCAGCTCCCCTCGCGCTCTGCTCTGTGCCACCACCATCATGCTGGTGGGTGTGGCGGTCTCGACTGTGGATAACTTCCTCCTGTGGCAGATGCAGGATCATGGGAGCAATGAGCTGCACATGGGATTGTCTCTTGCCCTTGCTCTGCTCTCACAGGCCGCCTTCCCTCTGCTGGCGACCCGGGTGTCCAAACTCCTCAGCCTGGGAAGAGTGCTGGCAGTGGGGGCTGCATGTCTTGGCCTGCAGTGCTTCTATTACTCCTTCCTCTGGGCACCATGGGCTGCCCTGCCTGCTCAGATGTTGAGCTGTTTCAGCAGTGGAGCCCTCTGGTGGGCTGTGAAGGTCCAGTGTGAGGATATCGCTACACCGGGGTCTGAGAGGAGTCTGAGGAGGGTCTACAGTGCGCTCTCTCTACACCTGGGAAGCGGGCTGGGGAGCTTTGCTGAAGGGTTTGTGGTGCAGAGGTTTGGGCTGACGTGGCTGTTCAGAGGAGTGGCAGTGAGTCTGATGGTGTGGTGCATGTGCCTGCTTCTGCTCCAGTGGAGGGCCCCTCGCCAGCGCAGGATTAACTACTCTCGTCTCTTGGCTGCTGATGCGAGTGAAGCAAGTGACTCTGAGTCTGAGCAGGAGAGAGACTGGCTTGATAAAGCAATGGAAGATGACAGAAGCAATAATAACTATGGAAGGAGGATAAACCACTGAATCCACTGAAGTGAGCATACAAATGGACACACAAAAGACTTTCACTAAATCAAATAGAATCATTTCCTATGAAAATGTGAATGATCATCCCTCAGCGGGTTGGCACTGTCCCATATAGACAGTTCAGTCTTCATCATCCAGTAGCCTGACCCAAAGTAATTGATTTCCTTCCCTAGTTTAATCCCAATCTAAGTGATAACTTTTAACTCTCATTGCTACATATTTTATTTAATAAGAATTAGATTTCTGTGATGTTGCATCTGTCTTGACATCTTATCAGTCTGCAAGTGTCAACTGAACTGATGAACCTGGAGTCTGGGCCAAATTCACATTTGCATAAGAAGTCATTGTGCGCTAAAGCAAACACAGCAGCAGGATTATGGGTGGGTCAATGGACTCTGCACCACCAGTCAAGTTTAACAGCTCCAGCATCATGACAATAAAACACTGAAGCCTCTTACAGGGAGTGTAAACACAAGACATGTGCACAAGGAGGGGCCAAGATAGACTGGTGTCTTGTTTCACCACACCCAAACACTCAGCAGTCCCAGAAGGCTGCTGTCAGTCATTCTGTTTTTTTTGTTTTTTTTTTAATTAAATGTGTGTCTTGATAAAATGATGATGGTTATAAGTGTGTATTTAACTGCAGTGAGTCCAGCACGTTAAAACTGGGCCGTGAGATTCTTGTGTTATGTTGGTGTGTGCAGAATATTTAGAGGATGTCTATGTTCACTACTTCTGTGTACTGTAGTCTCTTACCTGTGTTTCAAGGTTGGTTTGTTCTGAGTAGACTTGTCGTGATGTGTCAAATGGTGCATTGTGACCTGTTGGAGAAAACATACATGCTATGTGGCCAATGTGATTTATTGTCCATCAAATCTCTGTATTAACAAGGTCTGTGTGTCTCTATGGTATTGGCAAATCTTTAACCTGTTACAGACCAAAATACTGTGAAGAATAAACTGAATCTGCTAAAAAAAAAAACATCTTGTTTTCACAGCAGACACATGTGATGTGTGACTCCAGCATTAGCCTCCTATTGCTCAAATTTTCCTGCTGCTAATCAGTAGCTGAAATCACGTATTTCCAGAGAAACACCTTTTGTTTAATAGGGATGATTCAATTTAGTATACTTATAATACAAAGCATAAAAATTCTTTTCAACTCGTCCCTAGTTGGATTTTTATATGTTCAGTTGTTATTATCATGACACCATAATACACTGCTGATTTGAAAGCACAAGATAACATTGAAGTGCACTGATTGAGATGTGTGGTCTAAGAAGAAAAAAACAGACAAAACAATTGATGTCATACAATTAGCAACCGAACAAAAAAATATACAAATGTTAGGTCTAAAAAGAAACAACAGAAAAAACAAGCTGACAATTAGTCAAACAAAAATGATTAACAATATGACACAATTAGCTGGAAATGGGTGGAGCGTTGTTTTGCTTTTAGCCTCAGCACTTAAACTTTGTTATAAAGGAATTTTTCTCTGCAGTTACTTTGATTTGGGTTGGTATTGTTCCAGAGTTGGCAGCCCTTTGTGGAGAGAGCTGATTGTCTAAATGTAGAGCTACAATGTATTTGGTAGCTGTCGCTGTCTCTAAACTAATTTGAAAGAGCAAAGAATAAATCTCTCAACACTAAGATTATATCTTTTCAGTATGTGGCAGTGAGGCCACAGGCTGTTTGTCCATGGTGTTCAATGCCTGATGGGGTCTGACTTCAGATGGTGATGCTGTGATACAACATGAAAAAAAAAAAAAACTTCATAGAGGGCATAAGTAACAATCTGTCTGGGTGTGTATGTAGTGTCTGGTTAATTTAAAATAACTAAAGTCTGTCTTTGTTTTCGACATCTTCACGTTTGTCAAATCTGAGTTGGAGACTGTGCTGACTCTCAATGAGACCCAGCAGCGTGACATGTGGCTGTACCTGCGGACAGAGCTGAGGACTGAATGAATGAATGCTCCTGTTTGTCTGCCGTCCACTCTCAGCTGTGGGAGACCTGTGGCACAGTTGCAGCTCCTGCATGCAGACAGATGCACACTGCACTCCCCAAACATCTGGCCGACCCCTCGAGGGCCTATAGCTGCATGACATCAAGTCTTCCCCAGTTATTTGTTGACAGCTGGACTTGATCAGGCGCAATGAGAAGTTGATGGTGATAGACAGCTCGATCCTCCTGTGGAGAGGGTTGTCATGGTTAGAGCACAGCAGACCATTGAGAACGCAGATGTCTGTCATTTGATTCACTTAGTCTCTTATGGTGTTTGTTTAAAAGCAACTAGAAGAGGTCATTTCACAGGCAGCTTTTGTACAGACTCTTCCTCTCAGTCTTCTTTTACATCATCACAAAAATTGTGCACAATTTTTTTATTTGCGCTTCCTTTAACGCCATTTCCAGGCCCCTGATTTGACTCTAATAAATCCTGTTATGACTAGTCTGCGTTTCTTTTCCAATGGATTCAAATGTGATTTTCCACTGTGATCAGTGGTGGTGTGTGTGGTCGTCTGTGTATGTGTGTGTGTGTGTGTGTGTGTGTGTGTGGTCGTCTGTGTATGTGTGTGTGTGTGTGGTTGTCTGTGTGTGTGTGTGTGTGTGTGTGTGGTCGTCTGTGTATGTGTGTATGTGTATGTGTGTGTGTGTGGTCGTCTGTGTATGTGTGTATGTGTGTATGTGTGTGTGTGTGTGTGTGTGGTCGTCTGTGTATGTGTGTGTGTGTG
>CM076664.1:18448584-18638823 GCA_038496675.1 Rachycentron canadum
ACACACACACACACACACACACACACACACACACACACACACACACACAAGTATATATATATATAAAACATATATATATGATATATAACAATTTCACATTCACGCTGCTGTTTAAATGTTTGTTTTCCTCTTAGGATGGATGACATCCAGCTCTGCAATGAAATCACAAGACTGAAGAAGGACCTGCAAAAACTGGTCTCAATTCCAGGTAAATGAAACCTGCAGACATTTAGATAAGGATGAGGCACACTGTGTTTTTTAATACTGTGTCACTGACAAGAAAACCGCCAACTGTAGCACTGACCCTTGTGACGACAATTAGAAGCATTGAACCACAACTTCAGAATAAACTGGTTGTGAAGAAAGATTTTCACGTTAAACAAACTCACCTGCTGTTACCTCAAATATCTCTATTCATCCATCTACCACCTATACCACCTATTTGTGATGGGCTGGAACTCCATTCACAGGCAATTTAGACTTACCAATGAACCTAACATGCATGTCATTGGACTGAGGGATGAAACCACACAGTTCAAACCCAGAACCTTCTTGCTGTGAGGCAACAGTGCTGACCCCAACAGATGTCAAATAATAATATGCCTTACAGAGCTTCACTCATTCTAATTGGATATTGGCTTTATATTGTTTCTTGTCACATTCCTCTGTTCAGGAAGTTCAGATGACAGCTATGATATGGAAGAAGGTTGCTATGGCAACTACAAAGAAAAGCAGCTAAAATACAACTCCACAGGGATGTTTCTGTTCTGTTTTACATTGTAGGAAGCTTTAGGGATGGTAGTGCAAGTGTGTTAGTACAGCACTCCAGACTGAAATATCTCACCTACAATCAGGTGGATCACTATAAGATTTTCCGGTTCCCAGAGGATGAACCCTATTTAATTTAGTGATCCCATGACTCTCCCTGTTGCTCCACAACAAGGCTAATAATCATAGTTTTTTTGTTAAAGGCTAATGTCTGAAATTAATAATCTGTTAAATACCTGCTAAAAGAACTCTAAACTCTTATTGTAACACTCTGGGCTAACTGTGTTGTATGTAAGGCTTGTCATGTGACTGTTGAACAGACAAAGACAAGTCCAAGGAGGACAGGCAAAGGGAGAAGGAGCTGCTGCTGCAGATCAACAAGCTGGTGGAGACCAGAGACTTCCTCGTGGACGATGTGGAGTTTGAAAGGCTGAGGTGCAGTTAATAAATCAAATGATGGGAAATTACTCTGCCATGGTGCTGCTCCTCTGATGCAGACATGAGCACTTACTGTCACCTTTTTCAAATGGATTTCAGGGAGCAAAGCTGTGTAATTATTCAGTTTGGTTATTTATCTGAGTAAAGATGAAACTTTACAATCAGAGCGCTTAACTCCTGGATCACATTTCTTCAATACATCTGACATTTGACAGAGTCTCCTGCTCAAATATGATTAGTTGAATCCTACATATAATGTTTCCACCAATCCTTAGGTTAATGAGGAGAGGTATGAAGCTCAGATTGAGCTGCTCCACTGTTGCCATATTGGCAGTGACTGCCTTTCTCTTGGCTAATCCACAAATGGGCAAAAAGAAGGAGTGTTTGTGGAGCAGAGACTTTAGTGCATACTTACTGTGGAAAGCATACGCTCATCCATCTGTCACTCATAGCCACTACGCCCTAAATTATGCAGAACTTTTATCTTAACTTAATTTAAACATGAATTATATTGAACTAAGCTGTAAACATGTTTATTTCTGCTGTAAAGTTAAGCATTTTAACATAGGAGTCTATGAGGACTGACTCACGTCTGGCGCCAGACTCTATTGCCCATTTGAAGAACTGTGGTTTTTGACACTTCATTAATTTTTCAGCTTCAGAAGTTGCCATTTGGTGTCCACTGGTGAAAGGGCTTTCCACACAACCTACTGCTAAAAACAAAGACATTCACTTATTTGATGTTAGACAATTGATCCTATGAGATCTTCAAATGAATTGTCTGATCTCCTCAGCTCTGTTCTGTCTCTTTGTTTTGTGCATGCTCTCTTTGTGTTTACACTGAATAATAATAGCAATTCCACCATAACTCAGATCATTTGTTTGTCATGCTGAATTAGCTGTTACCACTGATAGGCAGGCCGTTGTTATTGTGAGGGAATATCTACGAAACATTTTGATTGTTCCCAGAGAGATTGCAGGGATGTTAGAGGACAACTTCCTCAGATATATTAATGTGGATGTGAAGCTGAGGAGAGAACAGCAATGAATTCACACCACATAGATTCAAAAGTCAGTGTCAGACTATGGTCTAGGTTTCTCTGAAAAGGAGCCCAGTGACTTTTAGCATCATGAAACAAAACATTAAAAAATAAAAATGAAGGATGTGTATTCCTTCTCAGGGAGAGAGAGGAAGACAGAGAAATGGCCACCTTCTTACAGTCCAAGTTTCCCAAAGCGATACCTTCAAAAGGTGAGTCTAGCCACGAGGCCATCATGTGCAGACCCTGACAACAGAGCTTAGAGATGACGAGGGTGTAAACATGCTTTGTTGAGTAAGGGTTTTCTGTCGTGTCTCCTTTTCAATCAGGTGCGTTGCAGGGACAAAAGGTGGCGTCCAAACCCCAGCGGACATCTGCGCCATTTTTCCCAAAAACTGGACTGACGCTGCTGAAAGACTGCTGCGGCTTCACCTGCTCTGTCATGTGACAAACTGACCAGAGGAAAACACAGGACTCCACCTGCCACAGCACAGAGATGTGCACTCGAGGCTCCACAGTGCTTTCACCTGTGTATTGTACGTCTGCATTAATCTTCATATATGCTCGTGTACAAATGATATAAGGGACATGTATTGTATATATATATATGTGTGTGTGTGTGTGTGTGTGTGTGTGTGTGTTTGATGTGAAACACTGCGTTTATACGTCTTTCAGAGGAGAAGCTGATTATGGATATAGGCTACTAATGGTTTCTCTCCAATGAAGGCAATAAGATCTTATTATGGCTGTTCTGACAGTGCAATGATCCATTTGTGATATATTAGACAGCAGCAGTGTAGACATCCTCTAGGGAACAATCTACACTTTCTAATCTCTCTCTGACAGTTGCTGTAGTACCTGAGTATTATAATGGCATCGTTACGACTGTAACTAGTGATTATTGTCATTATTGATTAATCAGTTTATTTATTATTTAATATTAATTCTAAATCAATTTATTCCTTGTTTGGTTTGTAAAATCTGCCCAGTTCAGAAGTTCAGAAATCCAAATGATTCAGTTTACAATATGAAGTAGAAAATAGCAGCACAATTTCACATATATTGCATCCAGTTCATAATGTGTGATGCTGCTGCACCTTCCAGTCCAGTGTGAAAGGGGTTCAAGTACAGCAGCCATGCTACTAGCTCTTATGTAGGCCTGCTAAAACACAGTGGTGGCATTTATCAAAGAAATTATAAAGAAAAACAGTAATTGCTGTATGCTTACTGTTGTATTCACACTATCTGTTATCTTGCTGACAACATTATGTGTGTGGCTCTATGTAATTTGGACAAGTTACACCCATCTCTTGCAGTCTGGTCACAACTGAGAAGCTGGAGGATGTTTGGTGTTTTTACTTGATGAATGATTTAAACAGCTAATCAGTGAATTGTTGTTTAATTTCAAACAATGAATTGACTAATTAACCACCAGTAATCATTTTAACTCTTTAGATGTGATTCAGTGAACAGGAGCCTTAAAGCAGTAAAGAGCTAGACTATGTTGAGGAAACACCGTTTTATGACCCAATTATGCAGAAACTTAGTCCAGTCCAGTCACTCAGACGTCCACAACTTAAACCAAAGTCTTTGTATGTAACAAGTCTGCCTTTCAATCTGTGTTTTCTAAAAACAAATGTTCACATCTACGATTAAAAACAGAAAACTTATGTTTCCATGATCCAGTATTGTGTAACTATGCCTGTGAACTATTTGCGTACTTGCTGTTACAATAAAGACTTTTAATGCTCCCCTCTGCCTCATAGTGCCCAAAATTTTGGTCTGAGCCTTCAGATGTTTAAATCACTGGAGCCTGGACTCTTCTGTCAGTGGCCTGTAGCAGAATCAGTACTTTATGATGAAAAGGTCATCTAACAAATTTCAAAAGAAAGAGAAACTTTAACACTTCAGATGAAGCAGTCCTGCTGTGACCATCTTACTCTGCTATATTACATTTTACAAAATGATTCACTTCATGTCTCTTTGAACTGGACAGTCTTTGTCTTTTCACTGCAGCCTGTTTGCTTCACTCCTGTGGTGAATCCAGGAGAAGATCCAAGAAGAACAGCTACCATCAGAGGTTTACTGTGCAGTCTAGGTACAACAAAACATTCTTCAGCCCCCTATATACACACCTCAGGCTCTCTCTCTCTCTGCAACACTTTGACACACATACATACATAAGTGTAATAGACAGTTGCAATTGATTTGTAGGATTTAAAGGATTAGTCTTTCACAGCAGCTGTTGGTCTCTGTCGTCCAGGTGTATGTATAATCCAGAGATTATTCTGACAGCATCATATGTGCCACTGCCATGACAACAGGATGAGATGGTGGTGGTTGAGGGTATAATGTTCACTATAGTGAGGACAAAACCAAATGCTATCAGTTCCACATATCTTACCTCAGCAGCCTGCCTTCACATCCGATACACACACACACACACACACACACACACACACACACACACACACACATAAAATATGATACAGCCACATTGGCTCCAACAGCAACACCAGAATCCTTTAAATGGCTCCTGATTAAACGTTTTGTTTGGATACTGAAATCATGCTGATGCTCATGATTTCCTACCTTTACCCTGTGGCACAGATAAATGCACATTTATGCTTCATTTGTACACATAGTCTGCTACTATTGTCCATACAACTTCAGCCCGCGCCTCTTCTCCGTGCAGTGATGTGGTCGGTTTTGTGGTGGCAGTTGATAAAGGCCGTCACAGCTGGTTGCAGATTAACAGACCTATGCACAGGCGAGCGGCGCTCTCCACTGTATTTAATTTGCAGGCTGAGAAGCCTAATCAGGGGCCTGCACACTGTGAATATAGACAAGCTGATTCCAACATACTCTAATTGGATGGTAGAGAAAAAGAAGCTTGTTCTTGTAGGCTGTGCTGGCTGAGACAGTGTCTGGAAACATATCAGGCTTCACCAGTTGAAGACGTGGTACTTTCTTTTGCCTCTCTTCCTTTCTCTCTCCCTCCCTCTCCCTCTGTCTCTCTCTCCCTCCAGCTCTTTCTCTCCCTCCTTCTCTCTCTCTCTGTCTCTTTCTCTCTAAGGAGTTTTGCACTGCACACCCTCCAGCAGTTTATATTTTGTCCCAGTGGCAATTTTCTGTAACATTTACTCGAGGGAAAGTAAGTGAGAAATCAGTGTGTGTGTGCACATGTCAGCAGCTGAGAGCTGTGGGAACAAACAAAAGAGATGAAAGGTTGTGTGGAGTGAAGATAGAGAGATGTAAAGAAGGGAAAAGGTGGTGGAATGAAACCTGAGGTGTTAAATGAGTATCTGTGGCTAAATGTCTGAATTGAAAGGTCTTATCAGGGCTGTGGCTGTAGGGATGGTTGGACAACTAGGAAGCTGCTCAGGTGTAAAACTGAGGTTAAATCATCACTGTTTCAAACATGCAAAAAAAGGAAGAAAAAAAACCCTAATATTTCTCCCCTTGACAACAGTTTTAAACTGTGCACAGGAGGTGTTAACCCTTTAAGCGCTGGGGGGTTTACTTGAAAAAAAAAAATACTGGATTTTGACATCAATTTCAAAAGGCTGTGGCTTGAAAGTGGTTAGAGATGAAGACTTACTGTAAATGAGAAAAAAATTACCACCACTGTGCCACTTATTTTATGCCTAAATTCACTCAAACACAACGGACAGAACTGCTTCCATCAGTGCATGTGAGCATGTTCACAGCATCTTTCCTCCGCTGTCTCCTCAAACACTTTGAACAGGAACATGATGTAATTTTGGGCTAGAAGTAGTGCATGTCTGCTAACTAGTGGTAGAGAGTACAAACAAGAGTTCAGAGGGTTAATATGCAATCTTAGCCCTGGCCCAATTGTTATTACGATTTTTAGCAGGTTATGCTAATCTTCTCCACATGGAAAAACTGCAGTTAATAAAAGTACTAGTACTAGTGTTAGTCATTTATAATCACTCAAATAATGAGTCATACATGATGACAATACAATAAAACAATTACCTTAGTATTGCAGTTACTCGCTGTGACCACTGGAGGGCAGTGAACAATCAGGTCAACAAATTTTAGATAGATCTTCATTATAAAACAACTCTTTCAGAAACAGATTGAACTGCAGCTGCCTGAATATCATTAAAATGGAAAAGTTATACATGAAATGTGGCGTATAAAGAAACTGCTTCACCTGAGCCGAGGGATTGGAGGGTTGTCCACAGTCATTCAGCTGAAACTAAAGGAGGAGAGGAAACAGTTTGCCTGGCTTGTTCATTGTCAAAGATGTGAATTACTAACATATATAAAGTGAACATAAAGCAACAGAGAACAAGATGTTTTTATGAGATGTTTCTTCTGTTGCGTGATCAACATTTGTGCAGTGTTTGATCAGGACAAAAAGCTTTACAGAAACATGGTTCACTGGTAATTTGTGGCAGAGCAAATCACAGGAGGTGAACAAATGTTTCAGAGAAGTCTGAGGTTATTACATGTGCCTTGATCAAGATAAAGCCACCTTCACACTGTTTGGTACTGATTTCGGTTTCCTGCTCACTAAATTCTTCTTTGTGTACAGTTTTATTTGTTTGGTTTGGTTTGATGATAAGTGTCTGGTTAGACAACTGAGAATAGTTCAAATCTTCAGAAATCAGGTAAACACAGGTATAATTCATCTGTTATTGAAATCTGATGAAATTAAATATTTTCCTTTTAATGAGAGAGTTGGTACAACACATTGCCCCCTCACCTCCTCTGCTCTACGTTTTTTCCCTCCTCTCCTCACAACTAATCCTTCCTCCTCTCCTCTGCTCTCTTCCTTCCCCCTCCCTCCTCTGCTCCTTTCCTCTCCACTCCTCCTTATCCCACTATCCTCTTCTTCACTTCTTCCTCCCTGTCCTCTCCTCTCCCACTTCTACTCCTTCTCCCTCCCTTCCTAATGATACAAATTATTCTTTCACAGTCCCACTACAACTATGTTATCCCCCACACTGAGGTCTCTGTCACTGCACACTCCTGTTGGTCTGGGCTGAGCATCGACAGACAGCGAACCACCTTGACATGGTGCCGCCAACCTGTTAATTCTCTGACACAGAGCTGTTTCACTGGAAGGTCGAAACACACTGGAGGTTCGCACTATTCCCCCAGATCACACACTCTGTGCAGACACCCGGCCTGACTCCTGGTGTAGTAACAAGACCACTGCAACCACTGTAGTGCAATTTAAAATAATTAAGTTGAATTATATTTTTTTAAAAAAATGAAAATAATAGATTTAATTCAAAGAAATCCAATTCAAGAAACAAGTAATTCTATTCAAATTCATTCAAATAAATGCAATGAAAGCAATTCATTTCAAGCTTTCAAATCAAATTCAAATAAATTCAATCTTAATTGTTACATAGAAATTAAAATCAATTAAATTCAAAGAAATTCTAACTGATTCAAAGCCTCAATACACAATTATTTAAAGAAAGTCATTCAAATCAATAAAGAAAACTGAATTGAAATTCATGGTGAAGGACAAAAGGCTCACAGGATGATGCTGATGTCTAAGGTTTGCTCCAGGCCCCAACCTGGCTGGATGTTGGGATGTGGAATAATGTACGATGTCCAGGTGTAATGCCGCTCCATCTAAAGGTAGAAACAGATACAAACTTTAGATCCTCTGCTCCAAATCAAATACATAAAACTGTTTTACTATAATAAAATAGAAAAGTCATCATGTCATTGGATATAAAGTAATGTTGGTATTGAAAGAGGCCTTACAGAGTGCAAGCACCAATAAGCATACGTTTACAGAATAAAGTTTACAGAACAAAGTGTTTTGTAATGTTACTGAATACATGTTACCAAACTGAGAACATTCAATAAGAATCTATTTGTTAAAACTGTAAACATGATGCATTATTTACTATTAAATGAACATATGACTGATGAGGCTGTAAAGTTCTTCATGGACTTTCATGTTGTCATATATATCATATCATTACACCTCTAGTGCTAATAGAAGAGTCATTAGCCTGATACGAGGGCAAAACATTTGGCTACTCTTGCGACCACATTCCTATTAGCCCATCCACCACTTAGTCTCCTTCAGCTGCAGTTATGGCATTTGTGTTAGTTTGGGAAAATTTGATTTAAATAACTTAATTAATATATAGCATGTGAGTATAGTTTAAACTAAATAGCTAAGATAATAAAACTAGACTATAAATCACCAAAGTTTAATATACATGCCCAGGAGTCAACAACACATAAATTATCATTGATGGCAAGCAATGTAATATAATGTAAATATAAAAATAAATGTATGCATAGAGCTAATGTGTGTTAGTTGGTCTCAGGATGTGGGCTTGTTGCATCGTACATAACTGATTGACAAAATAACAAAAACACCAACACCAATTATGAAAATATAAAATAAAATATTTTTTTGCAGTCTGTTTACTGTTCCATATTAGGTCATAGAAAGGTCTGGACAAGTGTATGCTCTTATATTATATTAAACCCACATTTACTGACATTTTCCTACATTACCTCTCTCTGAAATCCCTACTTTCTCTCTGCTCCCATGTTGTTGTCACTGATGTCTCTGGAACTCTTAATGCATGAAACTTTGAAGCACTACAAGACCTGGTCCTGCTGTTAATGATACTCTGTGGTGACCCTCCACATACACACAAACTTGTCCCAAGAAACTGCAAAAATGTATGTATGTATTTCCTTTTACTGTTACATTCAGAGATGATCCAAAAGTGTAATAGTCTCATTTGTTTTCAGTTTTAAAACTTCAGACAAACTGGATTTAAAGACTGGGTTCATTCCTGTTTCTGCAAGATCAAACAATAACTTCTATCAGGTCAGATTCCACCTCAAAGAGATGGATATATCTTTCCTCGCAGGGATTCTGTGATTATACTGTTTGCATCTTCATTCGTTCTCTGATCATCACCCACGTAAGTCACATATGGTCCTTTTTAATGGTCCGAACTGTATCGTCTCTGCTGGTGTAAACAGAGGAGTGGGCTGTGCATCAGTAGAGCCTATAATGTCTGTTGCTCACTGGGTGGTGAGTCACTATGCCTGAGTCACCTTGTGACCACGATCAAACACAACCAATGTGCCTCCCCAGTGTCAGTGAGAGTAACAGTTCAGTTTGTAAACAGTTTGTCTGTTGTCAAAATGCACAAACTCATCTCTGTATTGCGTGTCTTGTATTGGTGCTCTGGAGGTTTACAGTGAATGTGCGACATAAAGCTGATGGGCCACTATTAACCCCTTGTTGTTCTTACTCTGTTCAACATGCACAACTTTTATGATTAAGGTGGAAAGATTCAACATGTAAGAATGATAAGAAATAAAAAATGTCTTAAACATGCTTACATAGTCACCATCTTCAAGGTGAGGCCTCAATTCCAGGTAATAACCCAGAACTTAAGGCCTATTCTGTTCAGCTGGTGGTGTGCTTTAATGAGGCACATTCAAAATCAAACCTTCAGTTAAATAAGAATAAGCTAGTTGATAGACAATAAACTGGTGAGGTCCTGGAGTCCAGGGGCCTTGGGGACAGTATTGACTGGAGGTCAGCAGAGAGCATTGGGCAGGATAACCTGCTACAGTGAGATTTCAAATCAAACAGTGCTCCCATGTGTCAGAAAACAACACAATACAAGCAGGGAGACCTGTAGAAAATGTGATGCATATTGACCCCACTACACATGCCTGACCAATCAGAACTATCTTATCATTTAATTCCTTCAATGCCTGGTCACGGTTTTATTTCACCACATTTACTTGAAAAAACTCACTGTGATTTCCACATAAACATGTAATTAACTTTAATAAAACTTCTGCATGGTTATATTAAATATACGTTAAAGGACCACACAGGCCTACATGGCTGATCAGACCTACTCAGGCTGCAGTTGTGCAAAGCTCCACTGGGATTTACATGAGATTACCATGTTGGCATGTACTAACAAGAATGATAAAGCATTTTTAACCTGTCCTGCAAATTAAGAGAAAAGACCCAAAGTCCCTAAGATGTTTTATTTTCGATCTTGCTGTAATGTGAGTTTATTTTCTTTTGATACATAAAGCATACTTTGACAGTAAAACGTATATGTTTATAGGAATTTAATTGTATTTATTGAGTTTGCCTTTCACCACTAGTTGTTAATTCATACTTATTTCAGTTTTACATAATTTTTATGCCACCAATGTATCTGGAATATTACCAAGTGTAAAAAAAAAAAAAAAAAAAAAAAAAAAAAAAAAAAAAAAATCCCAAAGGCTTAACATTACATTACAGCTGCATTATGCTGAATATGACACAATAGAAAATGTTGTGCTGTTATTAGATTGTGTGCAGTAGTGTGCATTATCTGTACTCAAGAAAGACCCAGCTCATGCCTCTCAGTGGGCCACACCAGTGAAGGTGTTGATTGGCAGTGACAGGACTTTGTTCAGATACTTGCTCAGCTGCACCTCTTGCTCTTTACTGACACTGAACCCGGAGCAGATCCTGAACCCTGGGTCCAAGCACGGAGAAATTTCTAATCTGTGAAGCAAAGACATGACATTGTAGTACAGTTTCAGTTGGCTGAAGGTGAAATAGTAATTTTGTACCTCCGGATGTCAGCGTATGTCCTGCGAGGATCTTTATCCAGACACACTGAAAGTGTTCGATGCTCCATTGTCTTGATGCTGATGTTTTGGCTTTGGATTTTCTATGATAAAAAAAGGAAAAGCTTTAGAAAGCTTAATAGTTTGTGGTTAAGGTTTTAGTTGCAGTACTATAATTACTATAAAAATTACTTCAATGTGTAATCTGTAATCATCTAATCAGCCTATATTACTAAATAGAAGTAATAACTACTTACTGTGTTGTTTCTTGGGTTCACACTGTCAAACCTGACAGCAAGGTAATCCTCGCCTACACAAAGTGAAAAGCAATTATTCATAATTTCACAAGGATTCTCCTTGAGTTGACATAAATCTGTCAACTAAATATAATCACAAATTAATCTGACAGGTCAACCTGTGGTTGCAGCACCCAGCACTGATGTAATCACTAGACCAAATGTCATGGGTGCTTCTCCTGTCACAACTTCTCTCTTGCTTAAAGAGGTCTGTTGAAGATATAACAATATTTTTGACTTTGATTAGCACAAATGCTGCTGTTAATGTTAGTGTTACATATTACAATATAAGTATTAATGAGTACCTTTGTATAACTGACTGTGATGACTGCCCCCAAGACTTCCACTGTTGCCTTCCTTTGGTGTTCAAAATGTTCCTCTGTCAAAGACAACACCTCTCTTCTTTCAACAACACAGTTCACAGGCTCTTGTCAGTATCAACACAGAGACAGAGGTAGAGAGAGAGAGAAAGAGAGAGAGAGAGAGAGAGATGGAGGAACATACTTGTAAACCTTTCGTTAAGGTGTCTGAACTCTGGGATGTTGGCCTCCAGATGGGACACAAACATCTCTTCCACCACAGAAGTCTCACCACAGCTGGAGCGGGTCATCTAAACACACACAATGTGTTTGTCAAAGCAGGAAATATGTGTGTGGCAGCCGTGAATCACTGACTGCATTTTCCAGACTTTGCCCTGCACTGAAAAGGTATTAAGGGTCTTGACTTAAAGCTGCATCAATCAATTTTGTTTAGCCACAAGGTGGCAGCAATATAAACTTAAAACAAATCATACAGTATGTTATTACCTTATATCACCAATTCTTTGGGGTGAATGACAAAAATTTCTGACCTAT
Organism: Rachycentron canadum; assembly: GCA_038496675.1. Lineage (NCBI taxonomy): Eukaryota > Metazoa > Chordata > Actinopteri > Carangiformes > Rachycentridae > Rachycentron > Rachycentron canadum. Next base: position 18,460,594 of record CM076664.1, read on the forward strand.
GACCATATGACCTGTTATGTATGTAAGTTATGTATGTTTTGCTAACTTCAGCTGTTTGCTGTTTGCTTACAGTCAAGAGGAGCCAAGTAGAGAGTTCAGTATCAAACCTCATTTCTTTAATCACCAACAACAGAGGTGGAAGGGAATATCAGTGTTAACTCAACTCACTGTAGCCGCTAATCTTCCCTGAGGATGTAGCTCTATCAGAGGATGTATGATAACATCTTGTCTTGAGAACACAACAATGGTACAAGATCTTGTAAAGCAACAATCACCACCAAAAACCCCTGACAGAGAAATATTACAAATAGCCCCTTTAAGGTAAAATATCTAAATGTTGGGTTTTTCTTTTCCAGCTGGATGCCTGGTAAAGACAGCAGAGTTTGGGTGCCAGAAAAAAAACTATAGGTTGTTGTTGATTTAAGGAATTATTGATTAGTGCAGCTTTAAGTAGTTATACCCTAGGAAATATATCTTTAACAATAAATATACAGTGCTGCCATTACTGTGATCATATACACATGGCGACCAAGTACCTTAACAGAGTAGAGTGGTAGGTTGACTGGCTGTGTCCCACAGCGAAGGTAGTAACACAGAGTGTCCAGGAGGAAGAGGTTCTTCTCTGATGGCTGGCTGTGATCAGAGAGCTGCAGTGGACAGACGTCACACAGGAAAGATGGTGACACATGAGCAAAATGTCACTGCTCTTGTGTTTGCATCCATGCTAGCTGTGTGAGGCAGCCGAACTCAGCTGAACTTTGTATTTAGTTTTTTAGCACGTTAAAACACTAGACTAAGAAAGGATGTTGTGCCTAAATACAGCCTTAAATACCTGTGAGCATGTGGCTGCAAACTGTTTTGGTTAAATCTATGGTTACCTTTCCAGGCAGTTTGGAGATGGTAGTTATCAGACTGTTGATGTTGCTGTTGTACCATGGATCCACTCCTCCCAATATGAAGGCACGAGACAATCTAGCTCCACCCTGACATGGGATGTGCTATTGGGAATACTAGAGATTATAATCATACACAGTCTTTTAAATTCATACCAGTCTTTGCTGTATTGAGTGACTTGGTGTAACTCACAGGTGAACTGGGTGAAGGCTCCACACCTGTCACTGGGATGTAGTACAGCTGTAAGTTCAGTTTCTTGGTCAACATAAGATGATTTGACTCTCTCTCTCTTTTGGGGAAACACAGAAAACATCACAGGAAAGCAGGCTGTTCTCATTCACAAGAGCACACACACAATGGAAAAACAAGACCTGAGGAACAAACACCACTTTGCCTGGTGTTCATGAACAACCAGCTGCTCACCGAATAGAGTGATAAGCTCTGCTAAGTCTTCCCAGCACCCGATCATCCCCCATGACCACCACCCGTGCTGTGTGACACCTCCTGACCTCCTGAGGGAAAGAAGAGCTTCCAGGAAATGCTTCAATGTTCTCCATCATTAGACTCAGTCTTTCTGTCTTCGAGTTCTTAAAGACATTTCTCCGCATGAATGCTGAAGCAGGATTTCTAACTGAAGGCTGCTCTGTGTCATCATAGTCACTCATCTTTAGATCTCTCTCTATCCCACTGTCTTCGGACCAAACTGAGTGTCTCTTGTCCATGTCGTCCTCATCACCACTTGAGATGGAGGAAGACCTCAGGGTGAAGTCAGCCAGCAGATTCCCTTCAGGAAAGATAAATTATGTAAATTATCGTAGCAGCAGTAACTAATTTACTAATTTACTTCTGGATCTTTCCACAGAAACATGAAGTAGTGGCAGTTTTTCTCACATAGATCTTCTTCATCTTTCCACAAGAGGAATCTGATCTCTGGAAAGGACATTGCAATGCTGCACAATGATCCACAATCTTTCTTGGTTATTTCTGAGAAAAAAGAGAAAAATATAATGCAGCAACCCTGTAAAAATATTAATATCTCTGCTCATAATAATGTGTGCTTTAACAGCAGTGTGCAGACCACACACCTTCTTTAGCAGCAGTCAAAATGTCCCTCTGGATTTGTTGTAGTCTGTTCATATAGGCTACACAGCCATATATACCATCTCTTATACCATGCTCCACAGCAAGCACCACTTTCTCAAAATATTGCTCCACCATTTGGTCTCCTAAAGCCTGAAATACACAAGAGACACAAGGACTGAGTAAAAAAAGGTATTTACCATGTATGCAATTTTAATTTATTGAGTTGCTAATATGCTAATAAGCACAAAACATAAAATGTATTATTTTTTCACAAACAAAAATGTGACATGATGAAAGCTTTAGAGGAAAAGTTCAGATCTTTAAATTTGATACAATTCAAATGCAAAACTACAGAGGTGAAGATCATAGTAGCAATAGACTAAAGCTTAGGGATCAATAAAGTCAATAGGAGTCATCCTCAGGGACCATGGAAGTCTCTACAAGTCTTTTGTGCAGATCCATGAACTAAATGTTGAGATATTTCTCAGGATATGTGATGATTTTCACCTCTTGGTGAATGAAAAGCATAGACTCTACATAAAAGTGGATGTAGACTTAGGGCCTGAAAAGTGAAACCATTGCTGAAGAGCCTTAAACCTTCATTCTATCTAATGACCATCAGGGGGCAACTCCACTGGTTGTAAAAAGTCAAATTGTATTGAAGTCTATGTGAAAATGGCCCTACTTCTCACTTGATTTATTACCTCAGTAAATGGGTTAATGATCTCAGTCTCTTGTTTAAAGTTTTCTTCAAGACAACATGATGTTCATTTTTTAAACTATGGTCCCAAGCAGAGGAAAATTGACCATAAAGGGTATAAGTGGGTTGCCACTTGATGAAAAGTCAGGGGTTAGCAAAACAATTACAGCATGATTCATCGTCCTGGAACCATGAATATACTGCATCTGTCAAATTTGATGGAACTTTGTCCGATAGGTTTTGAGATATTTCAGCCCAGTCTAGTCCACAGACCATTAGCATGGCTAGAAATGTCACTTATAAAGTGTCTTACATCCAGAGCCGTGGCCAGTCTGGAGCTCTGGCATTCTGTCCCCAGTCCCGCCTGCAGCACATGTGCCACTATATTTTTCTCCATAGCTATTGTGTCCCTAAACAAGCTGCACACCTCCAAGTGTGCTCTCACTGTTGCTTCCAGTCGAGCAGAAAAAACAGCAGGGTCTGCAAGCACAAACACCCTGGTGGAAACCAGAGAAATGTAATGTCATAATAAAATCAGTTGATTTAGTTTTATGAAATCTGCTTCATTTATAGAAGCTGAAAGCTGTTACTCACTTTTCCTGCAACATGAAATGCTTATTGTTTAAGTTCTGCTCTGCCATGACTCTCCTCAGATACAAAGAGCCTTTTGAGAGAAGAAATGGTCTGTACAGTGTTTATCTTACAGCAGTTGATAGGATTGAAGTGTGTGCATTGATGCTCTATACCTGGTGTGGTCATTTCCATCTTGATGCTCTTCAGAGTGTGCAGGGCCACAACAGAGTAAGGCAGTGGTAGTATCAGCAGTTTCAGCAAACACTCATACACTCTCTCATAAAGGCTGGCAGGAATCATTGGCTCTGACTGAAAAGTTGAGGGTCAAACAATAACACAGGAAATAATACGTATCATGAAGAATCAACTTGTTCATGTAAACACTTTTTACAACTGTAACGGTGGCAATATTGAGTTTCTACACACATTTCACATTGCCAGCTCTGTGTCTCACCTGAATAACCACATAGTAGAGAGTGTGCAGTATTGGGATGACATGCATGTGGGATTGTACTTCGTGGCTCTATATCAACAAAACAAAAAGTTATATTAAAATTAGCTTTTTAAGTAGCTCTTGCAAATATATTAAAATCACCCTCATCTGAAAAGAGAGAAGCACACAAGCTTTTGTAAATCTACATGGTGTTTTTAATATTGAAATCTGGAAGCAGGGCTGAGACAAATCTTGCTAACCCTGTTTAGCTTCTTCTCCAGCTTCCTGAGCAGCACTGTGACCAATGCAACGCTGCAGGATGGATCGGTCTCCACCCTCTTTTCAAGATTCCACCTTAACAATCCTGCAGATCAGACAGGCTTTGCTTTATATTTAACTATGAACATTACACAGTGGGTTAGTTCACTGGGACAGGTTTAGCTATTAATCTCCAGTGTTGGTAAACACTGTACCACCAATTTCTATGCTAAGCTAGATGGCTAGTTTAGCTAATTGGCTAGTTTATATGTATTGTAAGGACATGACAGTGATATAAATCCTTTTTTCCTTCCAATTATTTCGTTCCCTTAAAAAACATTTAATTTTGTTATTGCTTATATTAAAACTTATCTGTGCCTTATACGGTCTCAGGTGTAGCTACCTTTCTGGGAAGATCTCTGGCTCGTCATCCCTTTGAGAAGAGCCTTGACTTCATTGTGCAGGCTGGATTCCACAGCTGAGAGGGCCACATCATCTGAAAATGAAGATCACAATTGTTGCTGTCATGTTTGTCAGGTTTTCCTTGTTCTAGTCTGAGCTTTAACCAACAGAACAAGTTTATGTGCTGAAGTAATCACAAGCATCTCAAGAGGAAACACTGACCTTTGAGATCGACCATCCTCTGATATGTTATGATAATCTCTTTTTGCCAACTTCACGCCAACACACCTGATGCTCTTATTTGCTGTCAGTGAAAGCTCAGCAGTGACCTAGTGGCTTTTGCTCCCTTTCAGCCCTAAAAGCAGTTTAAAGGGTCTTTTCTGCAGTCCACAGCTGGCACAACTGGAACTGATCACGCTTTATGAGATGATTAATAGCAAACACCACCTGCATGAGTCTAACTCAGATAATAAAATCATTATCTGATACATTTCCAAAAAGAAATACACAATCTTGTCTGCCATGAGGTGAGAAAGTAGCATGAATCATTTCCAGAGAGGTCTGAAAAATGTAAATGCACTGTAAGAAGATAAGTGAAGATAAAACTTAATTACACTAAGTTAAAGGAACTTACCATTGTGGAATAAAAGTCACAAACAAACAAAAGTTTCGCTTTAGAGATTCTTCCCTGCTGCCACGTGTGAGTGAAATAGTGTGGTGATGACAGTAACTAGTGTTTACTGTTTGAATGAAACATGGGTGTAACTCACTTCTATGAGGAAGTTCATCTGAGGGGGTTAGAGTCTGAAGACTGAAAACAAAGAATAGACACAGCTGAGTGAAAATTATTTTATTTCAGCCGTATGACATAAAAATAATGAAATGCAATTTTCAAAACATATAAAAATGTATTTTCATTGCTATCAATCTAAAATAAATAGCTTATTCTATTACATGTTTATTTAACAGAGATTTTTATCTGTCATGGATCAACAGAACGTACACAATGGTAATCAAGTAATCAGTCTTCAGCAGATAATTGACAAATGTGATAAGTGGTGTCTCTCAAAACACTGAGACCCTGAGACCCTGTGAAGTCCTCCATACAAGAACCAAAACCACTTAATACACAGTTGAGACAGATAGTCGTGCAGAATGCAGCAAAACATTCCTCCAATAACAGTGTGACACACCTTGATGTCGGCTACAGGACAAACCTGTAATACACAATGTGAATTAATAAATGTCCTAGTTATTAGTACTGTTTAACTCTTTCTCTGCTTTAATTTTCAATAGCTATACAGTTGCTATGTTCTCTGTCCTGTGTTGCTTTGGTTTGAACACCCCTGTGTAAGTAAAATATAAAGCCCCAGTTTTGGTTCAGTACAGTACAAAACGTGTCAGGAATACGAGGCAGAGAATGAGGTGATGGGAAGGCAGAGCAGAGAGCAGTAGGATGGGTGCAGAGGCTGGATTTGGCCTGGTAAGGGCTTGTAGGACCTCCAGTCTGAACTGCTCCCTGGTTTGCAGCACAGAGACACTTCACACCTGCAAATACACAAGATCAGAACCAGAGTCAAAGTCAGAATACTGTATCAATCTACAGGGGAAATTTGGGAAGATACACTTTCACTGCATGTGTGTCGAAAAATGCGTGCAAATGTTATGACTCACAAAAATGCAGCTGCGAAAAGTAACTTTTACTAACGTACAGATTTAAGGTATTTTTACAGTAGTCCACTACAGTTCAGTGGCAAATATTCTGCTTTTTACTGTAATATATTTAGATTTTGTTTCTATGTGGGTGTCTATGAGTTGTAAGCAGTTCCATCAAGTCTGCGCAGTCTAAAGTTGCTGAAATAACCCCCTAGAAAAAGATGAATTATTGTTAGTATAGTTTATCTTTTTGATATGGATTAAACAAACATGGTGTTATATGTTAATCTGTGAGGATTACTGTCAGAGGCAGACGGGCAGTGCTAAAATAATCGGCAATGGAAGTGATCAGTTTTATTGTCCGATTCTTCACCACGTAGAAAATTAGCCCAAAATGTTGCGATGTTTTTTAAATTAAGCTTTTGAATCAGGATTTATACTTGTAGTGGAGTGCTGTTACATTATTGCTGTATTGGTAGTTTTATTGACATGACAGTCAGCGATGATGCTGTGCTGTACCTGGTCACACTCTGGATGAACTTCTTCTCATCCTGATCCAAACAGACGGCGAAAGTTGTTCCATCGTCTCCTCCATTCACCTGCACCTTGTCCACTTTCGCTTGTGATACTGAGATTTGCTGACACGGTGAGTGTGGAGGGAGGAGAGGTATGAGCACAGGGGCTACAGTGTGTACGAGATTGTATTTTTGTATTGTGTGTAAAACCACCATTCACCTGATTGTAGTACTTTTTAGACTTGGAGCACTGCCTCTTTAGGACTTCTGTCATTGACAGCTGCAGACTTTCTCCTCTTGAATCTGCACAGACATGATTTGATTTTCTTAGAGCACCATGCTAACAAAAACAAAGAAAGAGAAAACTGGTCTGCGGCAATTACCGTCACATAAATGCTCCGGCTTCCTGCAGGCTTTGTAAAGATTAATAGATGTGCAGACTAGCTCTGTCTGTGTCCACTGACTCCTCCCACTAACAGCCACCTGAAATTGAGCAAGGATGAGCCCAGAATTAAAAGGCTGTGACCTTTAATATATGTTTTATTGTTTGTGTTGCAGGAAAGTGTGAGTCGGAAAAATACCTTGTTGTAGGCAACACTTAGTTTTAAAGGCACAGCCTCTCGTTCCTCATCAATTCCCAACCTTTTGCTGGCTGCGCCTACAAAAAGAATACAGTCCACATTAGTTAATACGTGTATATGTGGGCATGTGTATCTGTGTGGTGTTGTGGTTGTCTGGGAAACTCTGTGACTTACCCATGGCTTTAACGGCTCTGGTTCCAGCAGAGTGCCCGAGCTCCAGGGAATGAATGAACACTTCCCTTCTCCTCTCTCCTCCTGCCAGCGTCAGCTACACAGAGGAAGAAACAAAACACCCTGTGAGCATTAACTGATGGTCATTGTGTGTGTGTGTGTCTGTGTGTGTGTGTGTGCGTGTGCGTGGTGCTCCTCTGACCTCAGCCTGGTAGAGCTGCACCAGAACAGGCTGGTCTGCATGTCTGCAGTAATAAAGCACCAGGTCGGCCAGCAAGGGAAGATGCTCCATGCTGCCACTGCCTTCTGAGACGTGGCCTTCCTTACAGGCAGTCTGAGTCACAGAGAACACACACAGCAAGGTTTTCACACGTCACTGTCTAACAACAAACAGTCAAAATACATTTAAAATGGCTTTTTTTTTTTTTTTTTACAGTGTTCAACAGAACAATGAGATTTTTATCTCACAAATGGTCACTGGCCAAAAAACCAAAACCAAAACAAAAATCATTTTCACAAAGTGATAGATTTAAATTGGATTAACATGTTTCATCAAGAGAACATTGACTTTGACTATACATTTTCAACAAATCAGGCTTTAAAACAAAACTTTATCCATTAATAACAGAACAGTTGAAGTTAAACTAGCAGAGGATGAGATACTGTTTTAGTTTGGATCAAGCTATAAATGCACCAAATCCTTTGTTTTCCATAATTCAAATAGACTCTTTTAATTCAACCCTAAATCTTCCAAACATCATGTTAGTGCAGCTATTTCTCTCTGCACTTAGTGTATCATGTTTAGACCAGAGAGATGTGAAGAATGTACCTGACAAAGGACGTCAGAGGACAGACTGAGAAGACTGAGGACGTTCCGCTCGTACCAGGGATCGATCATGCCCAACATCTGGGCGATATGTGTAGAGCTGTCCTCCAGTAGAAGCTCATTAGACTCCTGTCATGAATGAAGAAGAATGCATTAATAACATTTCATGTCATTACAGAATCTGTACAATTGATACTGTAGGTCAATGATTTATTTATTTACTATTAGCACCACTTTGTAACAAGGCATCAAAGGTTTATTCTGTCAACTGTGATTAATGGCTTTACAAAGAGTTTATAAAAAATACTGTAAGCTGTTAATTAAAACAAACAAAATTTATGGTTTCAAGGTTGCAAAGTTTTATCCATTTACAACAGAACTCTTTAGCTGATGAATTTGATCCAAAATCTATTTATTACCAACATATTAATGCAAGCGATTAAAAACTTGATGGACTTCTATAATAATATTTTATTAATGTGTTAAACTTTATCAATACAAATGACCCACTACCTGAAGTTTGGTGTTTGCTTATGAGACAGTGATAAACCTGTGAACCTTATTATTAATGACTTATTAACATGTATAACTGCTGGCTTGGTGGCTTACCCTTTATTTGTGATATGACTTATAATTAATGGTTTTTATTTTATCTATAAAATAATTCAACTTATGCAGCCTTTAGGGAGCCTTTAGAAAGTGGTGTTGCGCTAGCTCTGCTTAAGTACACATTAAAAAAAAAAAAAAAAAACATTTTAAAGGTTAAATCAGATGAGACGTGACAATGGCACATGTCCTCACCACAGACGCAGTGGCTTTCATTGAACTTCCTGTCTGGCCCTCAGTTGGTGTGTGTCCTGGGCTTCCTGTACTTCTCCTTTTGGTGGGTACAAAGTAAAACTGCAGTTTGCAGGTCTTGGTGAGTCGGGGACATTTCCTCTCTTTCTGCTGCAGGTCGCTGTATGCCCTGGCTAACCTGCCTGCCTCTTTGTCACCTCCAAATACCACCACTTTGACCAGGGTAGGCACCTCTGCTACATCACCCTCATCACAGCTGAGGATTGGCCTCCTGCGGACACAGACATGCTTCTGGGGGGAAAGGGGATCTAAGGTTGCAGTTGATGTTTGTAGAGGGCGGACCTGTTTGGACCTCGAGTGTTTGAGCAGTGACCCTGTTCTTTGAAGGTCTTTGGTGAAGTCACTACGATAGCCCATGCTCTGGACACGGCGGCAAACGTTTGGGCTGCGGGGATTCTTGAAGAGCATAGAGAGGCCTAACAGGGATCTGGACTTCTTTTTGGGTTTCTTTCTAAGTTTTGGTGGGCCTCCTTGAGCCTCCTCTCTGTCCTCATACACCGTGTCCTCAAGTCCACTGAAGTCACTTTCCACACCTGATGAGGTGGACGGCACAGACCAGCTGGAGGAAAGAGAATAGCTGGAGTCCCTAGAGGAAGAAGACGCAGTGGAGATGCGGTGGTTTTGAAAGTAATGGTCCACTTTGTCTCCCTCCAACTCATCTTCCTCATCCACACTGGTGTCATTATTATCATCCTCCTCTATTTCTGATTTTAGGAAACAGTCTTCAGTTGAATCCAGGTCAGACTCACTGGATAGGATGCTATTCAGAATATCTGTATAAATGCAAAGAAGTCAAAAAGGGTTTTTTTGAAGTTAAAAATAGATCTCAAAGTTACAATGAGGGCGTGGAGAGATCAAACTGAAATAATTACCAAAGCTGTCGTTCTCCCAAGAACATGTGTGACATTTGGGGAAAGGCAACATGAACATCTCAACTGTCCCTAATGAGAGGAGGTGATACTCAGGTTAAAGATGCTTGATGTTCAAGGTCAAAGTTGAAGAACAGGTTCAGCAAACAAACTCTTTCCCAAATTGCAACAGGCTGGATCTGCCACTTATTTACCTCTAGTTTGTACATGGCTTTGTGTTTTTGTATTTTCTGTCTTACCAGTGTCTGGGCAGCCCTCAGTAGAAACACAAAGGCTTCCTCTGAGTTTCTCCATGCTGCTCAGCAGACCCTGTTTTGCTGTGCTGAGATCTGCAGAAGAGGCTGCAATCTCCATACTCTCAGTCACTTCTTCCAGGAGCTGCTCCAGCTCCTCGGGCTGTTTTGTCTGGATGAACAAGAAGCTTGTTTTAGAATGTAACAAAAAAAATAAAGACATAAATAAATCAGACATTGAGGTACGCAGTGTGGGTTGGTCACCTGCAGGGTAGTTTGTAGTGCCCGCAGGTCAAGTTTAGTGCCCAAAACAGCCTGAAAGCCGTGCTGGATGAGGGTGACAGTGACATCTCTGTTGCAGGGCTGGGTGCTACTCAGCTGCTCAGAGACAGACTGGACCTCTGGAGGGACGTCTTCATCTGGGCTCACTAACAGTACTGTCCTAATAAAGACACACAGATGTACCCACATGGACATACAAAAGGAAAGCAATGATGTGATAATCCTAGAAAACTATTTAATTTTACTAGAATATAGTTACATTTTAGAAGATTCATAATGAAGTTTAAGATGTATAGAAATAGTGGCAATGTTTTAGTTTTGTTTATGCCATTTACAATGATTAAGTCTAAAATAACTTACATGGTTTTAGAGCTGTGGATCTCAGGGGAAAACCCCTGCTCTGTCCTCACCACTCTTTGAAATGAAATGCCTGTACCAAATAAAAGGCACAGTTTAGTACACTTTTAGAAGGCAAACACTGCCCCCATATGGTCACAGTGATACATGAAGAAAGCCAAGCTCTTTTTCTTTTTAGGTGTAACCCCACAGCTTTGACAGATGAGTTTGAGAATCTCTCAACTATCATGGTCCAAATGTGGTCATTTAAACATTATGATATTTAATACTTAACTACTATACCAATTTATAAATTTTTAAAGATTATTATCTTCATTTTGATCCAGTACTTAAAGTAAACTATTGATTTATTTATTACTTTTAGCTAGTTCAACATTATATTCATTACAGTTAAATGTTTCAACTGTATATCTATTTATCTACTTTTAGCTAACCATTTTAACAATACTTTGAGCTAACTATTTTCAACAGTCCTACTTTAAGCTGTTCACAATATATCTATTACTTTTAGCTGACTGACTTTATTACCTTATTTTAACAAGGTATCTCATAGTCTTTGTTAACTGACATTTATCTAGTCATTTCAGTAGCCATTTAACCCCAAGGCCTACATTTAGCTAACTGTTTACTTTGTTTTCCCTTGTTGCTGTCACCAGGTACTTGCTCATTGAATCTCAGAAAGTAATGTTAGTTTATAATGTTAATTGTTATATAGATTAAATGGACTTGACTTGACCTTGTCAAACCAGCAGTTTCATTCCTCACTTTTCATAGTTGAAGGAAAACATTGAGATGCCATTTGGACTGTTTCACTCCATTAGTGTTACCTGGTGCTCTGAGCTCCTCCTGGATGATATGTAGCAGGCGTTTACTGGCGGAGCAACAAGGCTCAGGCCAGGACAGGAAACTATGGAACAACAGGTAGGCCTCCTGCAGCAAACCGCTGTCTGGAGCCACAAATGGAGCCTGGAATAGGCAGAGAAGAAACAACTGAAGTGGTGAAAAAAAAAGGAATTCAATATTGAGTTTTACTGTTCAATAACTGAAATCAGGACAGTCCATTATTGTATGTGTTTACTTATCATATATCAAAGCCACTCACATTTAGGAGGGTTGAAGAGAACAAGAGAGAGAGGGGTACCACCAGTTCATACTGACACTGCTCTAGTACCTGTAAAAGAGAAAAAAATTTTTTGAACTGCAACACACTGTCGTTCATCGCTTTACATGGAACGGTTTGGAAAACTTTCAGCTGTTGACCTCTTTTGTTTTCCTCAGTATTTTCTGTAGAAGGATGAGGAAGTTGTGGGGATCTCGCTTCACAAGTTCCTCCAAACACCAGCGGTTTATGCACAGTCCAGCTTGTCAGACACACAGAGACACACAAGTTGAACCAATGCTTATTTCTCCTTTTAGGTTTCATTCTGATGTCTGGAAGAAAACATGATAGTAGTAAGATATGCTACTAATACTTAGAAAAGATCCTAATGACAGTAAGTTATTACACCAGTTTCCCGTGTTGTTCTGTCATTGAGGAAGGTGTCATTGAGTGTTTCAACAGTAAACTTCTTTAAAACAACATGATGATACTCCCCCACAGTCTTTGTCCCTCTGTCTCTCTTTGGTCTGTGTTACCACTTTCACTTCCCATCTGACTCAATATGATGGACAACATGTTCCAATTAGATTTTTTGGTGTGATTTGATTTTTTATCTGGTTATAAACATAATTATTGACTCATTACAGCATACATACATCTTTTAATTAATATAAATCAATATTATTTCAATGAAGTTCAACAGGACATCTACAAACTGTTCACAATCTTACCCCAACATTGGTTTTAACATATCATCTGTACTTTTAAGTAGATGTATATTACTGGTGTGAACTGAGGACCTTTGTTATGTTATTTGTTAATCATTTCAAATATTTTTTTGTACATTATGTTAGTGTTAAAAGCAGGTGTGAGATTGGGTTTTACCGTTCCAGAGTTGTTTGTCAGGAGTGTTGAGACCAAGGTCACAGAGGCAACGCTCAAGGACATGCTGGATACGATCCTCTGTGCATGAGCTGTGCTCCATGTTCTGCAGAGGCATTACAACGTCCACAGACAAATACAGAAGATGAACCAACAGGAAGTCCAAAAATAAAAACAAGAATTAGACTCTGTTATTGTGCCCCAGTAAACCAATACATTATGTCTCCTCAGTAGTCCAAACTTCCTGTTGCTGCTGTTGCCAACGCTTTATAACAATTGTTGTTCCTGACCAGAAACAATCAAACACAGTTCGGAGTAAGAGGCTCAATCAAGATGCAAACACAAATGTCCACAGCAAAGACGTCAGGGCAGAGAGTACTGCCTGCCACTTCCTACCAGAACCAGTGAGTCATAGACTGTGTGACTGAACCGGAGGTGAGTTGGTCAAAAACAGCTACCACAACTTCTACTTTTTCATTCTTAAAATCATCAGCTGACACCAGATTTCATATGAGTCACAACTGGATGGAAATGAATCTTATAGGAAAACTTCTTATTTGATCCTTACGAGTCTTTACTTAGTCATTCTAACAAATAAAGTTCTTTATAAGTTGAAATTTAAGTAAGTAATAGAATCAATCAACTGTGTTAAAGCCATAGAAGCAGATAAATTATAATATTTTAAAGAACAGAACAGAGACTATGTGGAACTAATACAGATCACATGATACCTGTGGCCAGGCTGTTTGCCTATTTGGTGACAAACAGCTAAACCTCAGTAACCACACAAATAAACCAGCTTTACAAACAATAACATTTAATCAGGGTACATTTAAAATGTAATGATGACAGGGCTTCCTTCACTGCCTATTATGACTTATTTCACAATTAGTATGTTTGGTCTCCAGGATGTTGGTGTGTATTCAGAAGCTATAATTGTGCCCAGGTGTATCACTGTGATCAGTGTGAATAATGTCTGAAATGACATAATGGCAACACTGTGGTCAACTGTGCCCATCAAAACAGGAAAAGGCTGACCAGGAAGCATGTAATTTAACTTATTTGGACAAGATCTGGGGAGAAACTGCATCTTAACTAGTTACATACAGTCAATAAAGAGTGTCTGCACATTAGCAGATGTATTGCTGCAGCCTTATCAGATGAACTCAATTGACCTTCATAAACACTCCTGAGCAACTATATCCATTTAATTCATTACTGTTAAATACATTTTTTGATATTCAGCTATTCAGCTAACTAATTTGGCCATGTATTCATAACTTCTGGCTAATTATTTCAAAGCAATTTCATGTATTCCTTACTTTTAGCAGATGATTTAAACTGGTTATCGGTTTCTTTTAGCTATTTGCCATCAAGTATTTATCAATTAATCTTAGTTAATGTCTCTGCTCACTTCCTAGATAGATTTACATCTGCCTCAGTGTGTTATTAATATATATATATATTATTATACATTCTTTGTATTCCAGTATTTCTAATTGAATTGGGCCACTCCACAAGCTTCCCTTCCTTCTTAACTGCAGAAGAAGAAGCAGAAGGAACAAATCACTATGAGACATAGATATGATATTAACCAAGGTTGTTGTATTAGTAAAATAACTATATGTGAACACACCACAAGCATAAAGACAAGGATATGTAGGATATGTATCACGTTTGCAGCAGGCAGCAGCTCTTTTTCTTGACAGTACCTGGCATATTTCCCTTCAGCGAGCAAGCCCATCAATTGTCTACTGAGGAAGCAGGTGTGATTCCATTGTATGTAGTCAGGCTATATTGTTCAGCCTCGCCATGCCATTGACTGTTACTGCCACAATACAAAAAAACTGATCTTGCAGTGGGTTCTTTATACATAACACAAGGTTATTTAAATGCAGATTCTGTTTTAAAGTGAAGGAAAGACAACAGAGGGGAACAGGCTAAGCCATGATACTCATGTGCATCTGCCAACTAGACAACAGAAACACTTTGGTCATACTCATTATCTTGACTTCCAAGAAAGCAAAAGCTGTAATGAGACTCTTTTCTGCATCAACAAACATGTTTTATGATGTGTGGCCCTGATTACATTGACACCAGCTTTAAGCAGCTTTTAAAAGAAGGGGAACAGGAAATCTGCAGAGCTTGAATAACACTTTGCAGTTAGATCTGATGAAACTTAACAAGCTTCTTCCTACCGGGCACAGGCTTTATGAAATGATAAACTGATCACATATGAGACAGACAACAAAATGCAAATATGTTGAAACATGAAACAAGACACATAGAGAGACATATAGAAATGCTTTGCAGATGGAGACACAGAGAGAGACTTAACTCTTACCTGTGTCTGGAGTTATCAGTGTCCTAGATCATCCCAGATCGACCACAGCTGAGATACACCGGTGGAGAGAAACAATACAAAGACCACATCCTCCTGTGTTGGTGCTTTTCTAAATTAAAACCCTCTCAATGCACCAAGAGCATGTGCTGCAAAACAGGAACTGAAGTAGTCTTTACACTGAGGTGGTTAACATGACATTGTGGTGATCTGTATAGGAGGAGTCTTTTATAGGACAGACCTCATTTGATACAAAGACTTGTAGAGTCTTGTTGCAGAGTATAATAAGTATTTGCAATGTGTTTAATGATTTTATTGTGCATTTATGACTCTGTCTTTATCTGATTGCACTGAGCGTCTCTGACAGAACTAGTGTCTTTGCACAAAGACACAAATAGGAGAATGAATGTCCTATGATAGTGTATAAATCAATAATTTTTTCAGGGAATGATCTACAAACTTCTACTTTAAAATGCTACACATTGTATATTAACTGCTCTAACATGACAAAGAAAACAAATAATCACATAAAACAGGAGGTAGAGTCATGTGAGGTAGATAAAATGTGTTATAGGCCATATTAAAAATTAAAAACTCCCATCAGGAGTTTTTAAGGTGACAAGTGGACCCAAACCACACCTACAAAATGCACTGTACAATATGACAGAGCCAGTGAATCATTTCTCTTGGAGTACTCCATGCATAAACCCGCCCACTTGCGGAGAATATGATGAAGGATGACTCATCTGACCATATCCCTTTTTTTCCACATCTCTATAAACCAGTGCTGCTTGTTTTTGTACCACTGAACTCTCCTGTGTACGTCCATCTCTGTAAAGAGGGTGCAGCTGTACTATAATATCCCTCTGTGTAACTGTTGACCGACTGTTGCTGATATAGTCCGATCACATCCTACAGCGACAATCTGAGTCACCTGAGGACGAGCTTCTCTCTTTTTTTTTTTACCTCTGCATGGTCATCAAATGTGAACTGTGGACCACAATGTCCGACTCTATCCACTGACGTCTTTCCCTATAGATCTACATGCAGTTGTCTGTTTGGTCATTGTTCCTATTCAAACAACAGCCAGCTGAAGCTCCTTTCATCGGACTCTCCTCCTTCAAAGTCACTCACATCTTTTCCTGTTGCCATCTTGATAAAAAATCTGAATCACCTGGACCTGCGCAGCATTTGTATACAAACCACAGGGCATGACTGCATGTTAACTGCTTCAGTCTACCATGTGTTGCATCTGTATTCCTTATGTTTCTCCACTCATTTATTTAGGTTTTTACTTTAGTTAGTCACCTGCCTTATAACTGATGTCCCCATCTTGTATCACCGCTGCTGAACAAAATAGTAAATGAGCAAATGTGTAAATGCAGTGTAAGATAAAAACTGTGAAATGAGAAATAAATGACATTTTTAAAAAATATATACATGAAACTGAATCACTTGAGCTCTACTCTGTGAGTAAATAACATCATGTTGATTTCTATGTAGGGAAGATCGGGCATGGTTGTGATTTTTTTAACAGTTGCTATTTCTTCAATGAGGAAGTTACACATGACCTGATTCACTCTGAGCAATTTAGTCTTTATTCAACAGGTGGGGAAGTTGCACACTGTGGCAGAAACAGACCATTTTTAAGGAAACAAACTATTTTTTTCTTTCATTTATATTTGGGATTACATTTGCCTGCTTTGTAGTTCAAGTCATCAAATTTAAATCATGTTTATTGTGTATCTACATATGTATCTTTTGTGCAAGTTGTCAGTGCTAATATTTTAGCTGTTAGCTGTAAGGTAAGGTAGTTCACAAATCTGAATTAGCTATAACAACATCACAGACGCTGAATAAAAAGTTTCATCATCAAGTTTTTTTTTCAACTTAAACCTAATGTCACAATGTTACATTTCACAGCTAACCCAGACTATGTCAATTGTGACATTTCTCTGTACTTTTTGTTGTGTTGCAGAGGGACACCCACACCAATTAATAGCAGACACATGAAACTAGTTTGTGTTAGATTTTGAATGCGCTGGTTTAATGGGAAAAATGATAATAGTAACCCCGGTCTCCCCTGCTCCCTAAAGGGTCATTGAATGCTTAATATAATTCATCGTGTATGAATTAGTGAAGTGCTCTGTTCGAATGTCAGGAAATGTTTGCGAGACATATTTACTTTCTCTTTGAATGCTGCAAAACGTGCATTAACATGCTGCAACATGGCAAAGAAAATAATGTTCACATATAAGCAGTGGTGAGAGACAGATGTCTTGAGTTTCATGCCATTTCCTAGAGGCCTGCTGATAACTGTGAGACGGCAGATGCTTTTCTTTGAATGCATCAGCTGATTGTACAGATGAGGTTTAATGGTTTAATATTAAATCAGCAGTCCAACCCATATGGTAACTGATAATCTAACCAACTCATATCCGTTTGCTTCAGCACAGATGTAAATATGTGACTTGCTTCCTCAAATTACAAGCTTTAACTGCAGCATTGTCTTCTTAACGTGTAGTTCAACGGTTGTAGCAAAAGATGTCGCTGCTCCCCCTCCCTCTGCAGACACACTCCAGAGGCTCCGACTCCTCTCTAAGAGTGGACCCCCTTCTTCTCTTTAACAACAGAGAGGGAATGGGACAGAGAGAGATAGAGGTGGGCAGAGGTGTGACTGAGTGGACAGACAGAGGCAGAGGCAGACTCAGAGCCAGCTGGGCATTTGCCATATATTATTTTTTATTATAGGAAATTCAAAGACGGGGGAAAAGCTGAAGAAGTAGAGCAGCAGCTCTTTTTCGTGCGTAAACGGGATAGGTTGTTCTCCTAATTCCCAGGAGTTGTGCTACACTTTCAGGCTGAGGAGGTTATTTGGAGGCAGTGTCCTGGGTGGAGTTTTCTTTGCCTCGTAAGAATATTTCATACACATTTAGTGTTACATGCTTCGCTACTGCGTCCAAGTTTTTCTAAAAATGTCACCAGAGCATCATTGAAGTGTGTTGTTGTCTCATACTTGTATTGACTTTGTCTTTCTCATAGTCACTTCTAGTGTTATTAATTCTGATTATTTTATCCTCATCACATTTCAGCGCGAGAGTCCCTGCGGTGCACGGATTACAATGCAAAGCATTTTGGAGCTTTGGGTCACCCTGGTGACAGTTTCTGCGCTGACCGAGGGGGTCTTTGCAGGATACGGGCTGAGCATGTTTGCAGCGCAGTCTTCCCCTCCAGACCCGTGCTATGATGAGAACGGGAACCCGCGGAGATGCATCCCCGATTTCGTCAACTCGGCGTTTGGGAAGGACGTGCGCGTGTCCAGCACCTGCGGCAACCCGGCCGCCAGGTACTGTGTGGTGACCGAGAAGGGCGAGGAGAGGACGAGGGACTGTCACACGTGCGACGCCGGGGATCCCAAGAAGTCCCATCCACCTGCCTATTTGACGGACCTCAACAACCCCCACAACCTCACCTGCTGGCAGTCTGAAAACTACATGCAGTATCCGCAGAACGTCACCCTCACCTTGTCGCTGGGTAAAAAGTTTGAGGTCACCTATGTGAGCCTGCAGTTCTGCTCACCCAGACCCGAGTCCATGGCCATCTACAAGTCCATGGACTACGGCAAATCCTGGGTGCCGTTTCAGTTCTATTCCACCCAGTGTAAGAAAATGTACAACAGACAGAATAAGGCATCGATTACCAAGCAGAACGAGCAAGAGGCCATCTGCACCGACTCCCACACAGACATGCACCCTCTCACAGGTGGACTCATCGCCTTCAGCACCCTGGACGGCCGACCGTCGGCGCACGACTTCGACAACTCCCCGGTGCTGCAGGACTGGGTGACGGCCACCGACATCAAGGTGATCTTCAGCCGGCTCCACACCTTCGGAGACGAGAACGAGGACGACTCGGAGCTGGCCCGCGACTCCTACTTTTACGCCGTGTCGGACCTGCAGGTCGGAGGACGGTGCAAGTGCAACGGACATGCTTCCAAATGCGTGAAGGACAGAGAAGGGAATCTGGTGTGTGAGTGTAAACACAACACGGCGGGACCGGAGTGCGACAGGTGCAAACCTTTCCACTATGACCGACCCTGGCAGCGCGCCACGGCCAGAGAGGCCAACGAGTGTATCGGTAAGTCCATCACCGTGGATTTATTACAGCGTTTGAAATAAGACTGGAGCAAATTATTTCAACCTACTCATACAACAGATGCTGTTAAAAACATTCCACTTTTATAAAGCGGTGCTCAGCCTTTACGCACAAAAATTACGCACCGGCCAGTTGTTCATTCGTTAGTGTAAATTTTATATTAACTTAAAAAGATCGAAACTGTGGATGAATTAATGAAAAACTGATTTAACTCTCTTCTGAAAAGATAATGACCTTTAATTTGTTGTGGCATTAATTTACATAAATAAATAGGCACAGATTCATAGACGGTGAGCTGAATTTAAACCAAGACATATTTCATTTGATTGTTAAAATAAATCTCAGCTGAGGCAGAGACACGAAGGCCCTCGGTGACAGAAACACTCTGATTTTCACCTGATGTTTCATCAAATTAAATGAAAATTTTGATGAAATAATTTATTCAAAAATAAATAAATCTATCATCTATTTGGTGATATTATTAATCTATTTTATAATTCCCCAGACAAACCGAACTCCTGAGCACAGGAAAAAAGCGACACATATTTACATAAACTTGCTGGTAAATGGAAATAAATATAGTAGAATTTAGGCCTAAATAAGATTCAGGTCTTTTAAATTAATCCTTAAACTCATTTATTCAATTTTTGTTATATCATCGATATCTATATCTATTTATTGTAATAGAACTATTTAAGGAATAAATTTACACCCACATAATTTAGCTGCTTTATAATACACATTGTTTAAGAAGCTGCCACATTTCCTTCATGCCGAGATTAAACAGAGAAATTGTGACGTTTCTCCGCCTTCAGGAGCTGAATCTGTATTTTGTAGCATTTTGTTGACCCTTGGTATTTTATCAACACCCGGGAGGAAAGGAAAGAAAGGACAGGAAGTCATTTCAGCAAACACAGTGCGCCTGGCCCGATGCGTAATTGCGTTTTGACCTGTGTTTCCGACTGTAGTAGCGTTTTGTGAGGAAGGAAACATTGCAGCTGCAGAGATAGACTGCAGGGGCGTGTTGTGTTTCCATAAGCAGGTGCTATTACAGATCGGATGGGCGATTAGGGCGGTTTTATTGACATTTTTGGCACGTAGAGTATAAACTGCCACTTTAGAGCCAGTCAACTATTCAGAGAGGAGGACAAAGCTGCGAGGTAATTTGAAGCCAGATCTGAGTTTTTATTGTAGCAGCAGCGAGCGAGAGTATTTGCTGTGATGCTTATTTTCAACAGAGCTGGGAGGGGAAGGGGGGCTTATATCAACAGCTCAGGCCTCCCCAACCCCCCCAACTACAGCGAAGCAAACCTGGAAAAGTAACAAGTTCCAACAGTGCCATGGTTTGCTCAACCAAACGGAACAAGTGAACAAGTTGTTCCCCTTGGCCTCCGCCTTTGGCCTCTGCAAAGCCAGCATGTGAGTGTATTTTACTAAAACAAAAGCTTGTCACTTGTGGCATCCATCTCGCTGTCAGTGGGAGGCCCCCAACCTCCCTCCTTTTTCACTATCCCGCTTTTTTGTGTGAGCGGTGTCATCAGATAAAACCACAGAAAAGCCAGACTGAGCATGTCTTCCAAAGAGGAAATAATAAGGGTGGCCTGACACCTTAGCATGAAAGAAGAAGAGCCAGGGGAGGGGTTGTTTCCATTCAGTGGTGGGTCTATATGGCCTGGCAGCGGGGACGCAGAGTGGTCGGTGCTAATGATCTGTCTGGATTTGTCTTCCCTGGAGGACATTAGGACATCAAGAGCAGATTGAGAAGGAGAGGTGTGGTTATGGGAGAGGAGCTGGTTTCGCTTGCAGGCTGTAGGCATCAAGGAAGTTAAGACAAAGTCAGTTTCCCATGACTTTGCATGCAGGGTTGCCATCATGTTGTCAGGAGGCATTTATGTTGGCTGCAGCAGCTTTCACATTCCTATGGAGAGGAGCTGCACACTGCACAAATATGTCTATAACACCAGGGCCAGGGGGAGGGGGGGGGGGCATAACCCCTTCATGGAATCTGTTTGGTCAACCACTCATCCAGGTGGCTTGTTAGTATCATGGGTTTAATGTCTGAACAGGCCTGTCAGGTTCAGAGCTAGAGACTTAGTATAAAGTGACGGTTAACATGTCTGGTTGGAAAGACAATTAAACCACTGCACAGAGATGCAGAATGACAACAGAGACGTTTGTGGTCATTTTGTGTCTCTTTCAGTCTGAGGGTAGAAAGGTCAGGAGTCATTTAAAATGTCTGTGTCTTGTTTTGACCATTGTCCCATAATCTGCTCATGGCTGTGGCTTTTTGTTGGCATTAAAAACAAAAGATATTAACTTATATTATTTTACATTAGATTATGTAAAGCCATTTATTTAGCATTAGCATATTACACAGAAGAATGAGTGTAACTATTAATAATGTATAATTCTTCATTGCCAAGAAGTACAGCTTTTTTGCTCCACTCAGTCTCCACACTCATAGGTCTCTAAAACATGCAAAGGAAAAAAAGGAAAAAAGCTTTAATACATTAATGCACGATAATGTTTGACCATGACCCACAATCAATTATGTGAAGGAACGAAGACGGTTGAGAAACACACGTACACACACACACACATATGGTGACACGTCAGACTCTAATGTCCCAGGCAGCTGCTTCATATTCTCTCCATGTTCAGCGTAGCACTGACCCCTGACAGTCAAGCCCCCGCTCCTCTCCGGCCTGACTGATGGGCTGTGAAGGGAACTGTGGGAAACTCTTGCTTGCCAAGTGGGTTTTGAGGCAAGTTGAAAATGGTAGCCTCAGTCACTCATACGTGTAATTTTGCACTTGTTCAATTTCAGCCCTGTTTTTGCTGTCACCCTGCCATGCGATGTTCTGTTTTATAATGACTGAGAGTCAGCTGGAGGCTCAATCAGTGCTGTTTCCTTGCACTTTTGGTGTGCTTTCAGAGAACACGCTCATGCATAGCACCTCCACATGTCTGTTCTCACACTTGGTGGGCTTCTTTTTTCTTCTGGCTTCAGATGTGTTTGATATGAAAGAAAATTTTAGAGAGACTTGTAATTTCATCAAGCCATTATGTCTCGTGGGATACAGATCTGTGCATCTTTGATCACAAAGTCAGGTACCATCTGTCCTGCTGGAAAGCACTCTGTGCTCTTTGTGCTCTGCTCAGTGTTTGACTTTTATTAAACCTACACAGAAATCTTAGTGAGGCACAGCCGACATGTTTGCCACCCACAAGTTAGCTGAATTAGGATATGATTGTATCAATTGCCTGCTGGCTCTGCTCCCAGTCTGTGCAGCACATACTGGTACTCTCTGCACCAGCTCTAAAAATAGATGGAGTGCAGAATATAAATATGAAGAACCAGTAGGTTTGATGATAAAAATGGCGGAGGAGATTTGAAAGCACAAACACAAGTGGGCGTTTGTATGTTTAAATCAATGTGAAAGCTGCCTTGAGTCGTGCGATGAGTCTAGATCAGTGGTTTTCATCACTTGTCAGACTCACACCCAGAGCCTTGTCAGATGAAGTAGAGTATCCTTGATCACCACAACCATGTTCCTCATGTGTCCATTATGCCTTTAAACTTATTTATCACTATTAATTATAGTCATAAAAGTGAATTTTGCTACAATATTTCAATTAAAATTATAAAATATATGTGTATATATATATACACATATATTCTATGAGTCTAGACTCATCAAATCAGTGAAGGCAGAGCTGCCTTTAGAAAACAGCGTCTTTCAACTACAACCCACTTGACAGCAGAGGAAGAGGAGACACTGGTGCAGGCTAGAGGAAACCAGACCCTTTAAAGTACAATGACGCCACATTTACCGTGGTCTGTTTCACAGTACCACGCCACATCTAAGATCAGCTTTCCTGTTTGGTCTACAATTGAGCCCTGATGGTTTAACTCCCAAGATGCATTTAGAGATGTAGGCTGAGAGTATGGACTGGTCTTTATCCATGAGGCTGACTGGGACCACTGGCACTGATTCTGCTGATGGTGACTGTGTGATCTCCCCTGGGTTGCCAGGTTGGGCCGGACCAGGCCAGGCCAGCTCACCATCTGGTTCTCATTTCAGCTTCGTAGCAGCAGCAGCCCATGTGACAGAGAGAAGAATTTCTGTAAAGTATGATGTCAGAGATTTTCTTGTAATAGAAGTTGAACTGTCTCGCTCACCCTCTGGTATTTTTGCCCCCCCACCAAGTCATTCTCTGTCTCATCACTGTGTGCCAATGTCAGGGAGGCAGAGTCAGTCATTTCCCTTTCATTTGTAAGCTGAGACATATTTGAAGGTTTTGATTGTTCACATGTATTTACTCAACAACAGCCAGAGGACGTGACTATTTCTGTGATGGCTTTTGTTTTGTTGACTTCTGTTTTGATGGGTTTCATGTTCCACTACATTACCTAAACATATTGTACAATACAGTAATGAAAACAAGCTGCATTTGCAAAGTTAATGTGTCATAACCAATATTTATAATGTGTAATCGTCACTATAAAGATGAGGCAAAGTGGCTTGGCGATGAGATGTAGTGGGTTCCCATCCAATTGTATTAAGGCGCGTTTTCAATTTTTGAATTAAAAAAAACCTCAGTGGAAACATTAGGATTTAATGAAAAAATGTTTTTAAATGTTATGAAAACATTTTAAAACCTGGTTACATGAGGTGTAAAAGTTGATGCAAAATACAACAAAATCCACATATAAGTTTCTGCTTCACTAAAGAATTGAAAATAGGAGCCATTACAAATATAAATAAAATTCTCCTGACTTGACTTAACTTGACTTGACTTGAAGACCTAATAACAGTGCTGGACTGAAATGTACATTAACATTACATTACATTTGGAACTTTTGCCTTTGGGGGTGAATAAAGCATAAACTCAAATTCACAAGCATCCAACACTAAAGCAGACTTTAGTCTAGTAGGAAAAAACATGTCTGAAAAAAATGAAAACAAATAAATGTGATTTTAAGTCCCTTCCTCTTGTTGTGGGTTGTTTGTTTGGATTCCCATTAGTGAATATATTGGTAACAGTCATTCTCCCTTGGGTCCACAACAACCTCAACAAAATTACAATCTTCAAATGTGCTGTGCAAATAGTCAACACAAAACCAAGAGCTGAACACAACTTGACAAATTGTATTTCATAAAAATGACATGAAAATAGTTGTTGGAAGAACGTAAGGATGTAAAATATTTTTTAAAAGGCCAGAGAATGGAAATGTGGAGCGAGTAATAGGAACCAGGTGTGTTGCAGGTTAGAAAACATTGAGGAACATTTTTGGTGTTACAGAAGGATGGAAAGTCAGACGCCCCACCAGGAGCAGAGTGCCAGTTAGATGGACTGATGAGTCTTAGTCATCTAGAACATATCAGTGTTTAAGTACTGCTCAGGGGAACAGTGGGAGTTTAGAGAAAGTAATCACATGTGGTGTTGACCCTGAAGCAAAACTCTGTAATAAATCAGTATCAATTAGCACAATCAAATATAAAGCAGACACACGTGTCATTTTCTCATGAATATGAAGAGAGTATCACACTTTATCAACACAGCTGCTGTGATGGCTGACTCTGGAGACTAACTCACTCTAACCAGCAGCAGAGAGCTGGAGATGGACTGTATGCAAACTGTGACAGGAACCACTGTCTCTCACTGGGACTGAGGCAGGTTCTTGCACTAACCATCCTGCAAATCGGTCGCGGTTAAAAATTGTTCAAGAGTGTGACACCAGAGCTCTGAGCCGAGCTCTCTGTAGCAGCTCATGTTCACGAGGATGAGCTGAAATGTGCCAGATTTTGTTAAAAATTTATTTTATTCGATGTCTTGGTTTGTCACTGCAACATTTAGGGATTATAGAAAAATGATTGTGGTGGTGACGGGACTCCCCAGAGTTATCAATATTCTCTTTGTAGCCTCCAATAGACTAAAAACTCAACAGCAAACATATCGAAGTGATGCGACAGCATTGAAGTGATCCAACATATTCCACCACTGACTAACAGGAGCACGACTTAAGACTTAAAGAAGGTCCATCTCCATTTAAACTTTTATCTAAATCGACCCATGTTTTTCATGTACATAAATATTACAGGATAACTAATAGTGATACGTGACATTTTTTAGGTGGCAAAGACTGTTGTGATGTTGTTCAGTCAATGTCGATAAATATACTATGTTGGCTTTAAGAGCTACATCAAAACTAAGGTTTTTATAATTTACATACAGTTTTCATAAAATAACTGTGGTGTCTTGACTCTGTCCAAAGTGCTTCATGCTTTGCGGTTGCCATTTTCCACTTGCTCTTTCTTCTTTTGGAAAAGACTCAGTTGTAATAGTATTTGCAGTCAATAAGCTGAGGATTTTATGACGTATTGTGCAATAGGACTAAAACCTGTGTTGTCCACATTAGGCCACACTTAATGTTGCTCACACACCAATGCTGATATCAGAACCTGTCACATTTCCAAAACCATCCTTTAACTAAGTCATGATTGCACACGGAGAACAATACATCTAAAACCAGCCTTTACTCTGTCGCCTCCAGTCTTTCTTGCAACATAAGCCTTAGTGACTTTGGTAAGAGGTTTCTGTGTGTACAACCAGACCATAAAACAAAGACATGTATTTGGGGGATCTCAAAAAATCCATGCTCCACTACAATCCAGTGTCCTCTGGGTAAAGACTGCATGTTTTGAGGATTTTGTTTTGTTGAGCTCATAATTCAAGACAGACACGATATTTCGAGCCAGAAAGGTTTAACTCAGGCTTTTAAGACCATACTGAAAAATCTTGCTCTGCTCTGTTGTGGACAGCGGTTTGGAGAGGTGACTCCATGTTTTGAGAAGAGCTTTGAGTTCACGTTTGTGTCCTTCATGCATGGGCTGTTGGACATCACGGCATGAATGCTGATCAGAGTGGAAGACATGCACAACACATACAGATCACTGTATTTACACTTAAATAAAAGATGATAAACTCTTTGTAATGCCTTGAGACACATGCTTAATGACACATTTTGTGTCAATACTGACACCTGTTGTGTCTTTAGTACAGTTGTAAACAAATACAAATATGTCATTCAGATGTGAACAGATGTGAACTCAACTCCCAGCAACATGTAAACATAATTAAAAAAAAACAAACGCACATTCGTGTTCAGAGAGGTTTACCATCAGTAACTAACTACTGATGCTGGACAGGTATATTATTTGAAGCCAGTCATGTTTCACAACTTGTAGACGTGAAACTGACATGCTGAAGTTAGGGACCGTCTCAAAAGTGAATGCCAAGAGAGCTTGTCACACACCTCAGTTTAACTTTACAACCTGTTTTTAAAAAAAGACAATATGACTACTTTTTTTTTTTTTTTTTTTTTTAAATCATCAGGACATTGACAACATTTTTATTTTGACTCATTCCAGACTTTTTTTGTGGAGGTTCACATCATTCCCGATCATTTTGATTATTGT
Organism: Rachycentron canadum; assembly: GCA_038496675.1. Taxonomy (NCBI): domain Eukaryota; kingdom Metazoa; phylum Chordata; class Actinopteri; order Carangiformes; family Rachycentridae; genus Rachycentron; species Rachycentron canadum. The sequence continues at coordinate 18,487,246 of CM076664.1, forward strand.
TTGATTCATTTAAGAACATGGTTCAAATGTTGATTTATTTCAACATTATTATTATATGTACATTCACATATAGAGATTTGAAAACAATATAACACAGACTGCTGAGCAAACAAGATGATTTCTGGTGTTGGCCCTGTCCAACTCCAGAGTTACTCCATATGCAGGGGTACAGATATTTTTGTCACATTAACAAACACAGATATGAGATGCAAAATGAAATGCTATTATTTGGACCTCATCTGTGTTCATCAGTGCAAATCACAAACACACAGCAGCAACACTGTACATTGCAGTAAGTGGATCCTGAGTGGCTGGGGCAGCTCAGACTGTTTGTTTTCTTGGCTGTTGATGTTTGTTCACGGGGTGCCTTATTGTTCACTGGGCCAAGATGAAATGCGATTTGTGCCTACGTGTGGATCCTCATCTCTTTGTGTCCACCGTCTGTCTGCCTGGAGCTGACTGGAGCTGGGACTTCCAGGGTGGCATCAGGACCACCTAGTGTGTGCACATCGAGCCCCTTTGAGGCGCTGAAGAAGGGGAGGCTGGGAATGACTAATGGGCCAGCGGAGTGACACGCTCCGCAGCTCAGCTTCAGACCCCCAGCCAGCTCCCCTGCTGCGCTGCCACCCGACACAACCAGCTCAGTGACAGCGCCGTTTATACACCCACACACAACACACTTCCTCAGTGTCACTTACCCGACTTACCCCTGTGCCACTCCCCCCTTAACCCCCCCCCCCCGCCCAAAAAAAAAGCATTAAGAAACTCTGCAGTGGAGGCATAAGCTTCTTTGGCTGGTACCATCTTCCCTGCTGCGCTGTCAACACAGGGGTCTTTTTAGTGGACGACAAAGGCAGCAACTGACAACTGGATCAATTATAGCCAAATAAAGTCTTGATCCTTTTTACAACCGACGCTCACAGGTTTCTGGGAAATTTTCATGCATTTGACTAAATAATATTATGTAAAATAAATGTGACTCCTCCAAGCTTTAGTAATGTCAGCTGCTAATTACCCCGCAACACTTTTCATTAACAGCCACTTTGCTGTGCAATACTTTAAAACAAACAAAGTACAGACATAATAAGCCCGCCTTGAAGAGGAAATGGAGCTGTCGGTTCCCGTTTCATATTTATTTTTCCACATAAATTCTGCGTGGGCCTTTGCGACTGGTCTCTGCTGCTCTTTCATGGATTTTTACATCCTCCTGTGCTCTGTCTCCATCTCTCACACACCCCTGTGACCAATTCCTCTCTCAGAGAGAATGAGGACCCACTTATTGGATCTGAGAGGATATCCAGCAGGATAGATAGGGGAGAGGAGGAACACAGTCTTCCAGACACCAGTCCCTTCATGGCTATAAATATCCCAGCATTCTACATCTGTTTAAAGGAGAGAAAACCTGGGGATTCATCAATTGCAATCCTCCCTTTGCACACTATGTGTTTGTGATTGAGGCAGATCTCATGGTCAGACTGGGAGCATTAAACCATCTGCAGACAGAGGATTACCTCTGAGGCCACCTCTCTGTCTTCCATAACTCTTCTAGTCTGAGTCTGCATGTAGACAGAGTAGACCGCATGTTCCCATCCTCCGCAGCGGTCACAGCAGCTACTGTGGAGCAGATGGCTCACAACTCCTTCACACGCTCTCACCGAACAGGAGAAAGTGACTTCCTTCCTCTCCCAATCAGCCGAGCTCTGTGACGAAGCTCAGATGCTTCCCTCCCATCTCTGTTTGCAGGAAAACCTCAGGAGTCCAGGGCACCATGTAAACTCACACAGCTCGTAACACGCACATGTGTACATGTGCCATGTGGTTTATTTACACAGATATTGAGGCTCAATTTCTCATGAAAGTGGGTCTGAGATAAGGCGTTGTATCTGTTTCCCACTTAGACAGCTGGGAAAAAGAATGACCTCAGAGCCGTGAGCCCAAACACCAAGTTAGATTACAGTGTGTTGAACAAGCCTGGAGAGCCTGGGCTTTGTTACAGCAGGTTTTTATGTTCAGGAGTGACAAGAACAGATCTGAAAATACCTAAACAGTCAATCTGTCACTGAACAGAGGAGCAGTAAAACATACGGAGGTGGCTGAGATTTCATTTGACAGATATGCATATTGCTAACATGGTTTTGTTCAGATTGTCGTCTGTGACTTTTAAATTATAACCCCTTCAATCGTAATCAATTTGGTGACACAAGTGCGGTTTGTAAAGCAGCTACTTTATCAGATATGGTGTGCGTGTTTTCAGTGTGACCAAACAGTTGCCGGTTGTATTTCACCACAGAGCAGAGCAGGAGCAGGAGCAGGAGTCGACTTCTTTGTGAAGTAGCCTGTTGCCTGCAACTCTTCATCTATCAGCTGACTGTGGCTCCTTCTTAATTCTCCATGGCTGCAGTCAATGCTAATCTCTGTGACTAATACTAATACTAATTATGTTTCATATGAGTGCTTCACTATAAAAACCACACTGTGTTTTGCCAGTTGGATGTTTTTAACTTAAGGCAGCATTTAGGAAATATTTGGTTTTCATTAGGAGAAGCTCAGATACAGCTGTATCTTCACTGATGTGAAGGAGACACAGTATCATTGGATTACAGGCTGCAGTGTCTCCACTGAATCCCTCCAGAGTGTGAAGACAATTTAATGCAAAAGGAGGAATAATGGACTTTGCTTCCAATACATTAAACGACTATTGTAGAAAGAATACTGACAGATAACATGGACAGAATAGAATCAAAAACAGGGTTTGATTTTATGACAATCTTAAGGGTTATAACTTCAAAGAGATCTGTATTGAGTGTTTCTTTTAAGCTGGCAGACTTGGGAGTGATAAATGATGTAGTGTTCAAGATTTCATGACTTAAAGCCCCTAAGATGCTGGATCAAGCAATTCCTATAACCCTGATGACGTTGCCAGGATTACTTATAACTTATATAACTAACTTTACTTTAAATATATATTTTAAAAAATAGTGTGAGTAAGAATGAAATGAATTAGGTGCAACAGTCCAAAGAGTTGAGACACATGGCTTTGACTGACAGAGGTCTTGATGTCTTGATGGACCTGAGGGATTTGTTTTACTCATTAATATTGTGGTCTTGGTTCACTGGGTTTCTGCTGAGATTGCTGTTGGTTTGCATGTTTCAGGAAGAACCAAGCCTTTTCCTCTTTAACTCAATACCATGTCCTGGAAGCCACCTAGCAACCAGAACAAACTTTAGGATAAAAATGAACGCATTAGTAAGAAAACCTTCACAATGACTCCCCTAAGTGTTTCCATTAAAACAATTAATTCCTCAACTTTTTCCCTCCCATCCGGAGAGAATGTGACCATAGTGTTCAGTCTGTTTTCCTCAGGTGGTGTTCTTTAAATTTCCATACAGCATTGTAATGTAAGGACTCAGAACATCTGCGTGATAACTGGAAAACAACTGCAGTTAAAATTAACTTTGATCACTTAACTATAGGGTTATATGTTCAGATACAGTCTAAAAACACATGGGAGAGATGTTTTTGACAGGAGGATGTAGCTGGTTATAAATAGACCCTTTGAGAAAAGTGTAAAAAGCACAATAAACATGCCACAAGAACGATGGATACCTCGGCTTTATGATTAACAGTCTAGTGGCTTCTCGCCTCCGTCTCCCTTATTCCCTCCACACGGGAGAACAGAGTGGAGGAGCCGCGTGCCAGAGTGTTAAAATAACCTCCCTGCTCTGTGGGGAAGATTTGGACCTGAGCCTAACACAGGCCAGCATAGTCCCGCAGCAACCTGGTCCTGTTTAGATGTTTAGTACAGGTTTAGTCTGGAGAACGTTCCTTCTGGCCACAAGCGCAATTAGGCTGCATTCATGTAACGTCAGGTTTACTGTAAATACAAGCTGCCAACTGGGAAAACTATTCAGGTCAGCCTCAAGTTGGTGATTACAGTGAGGATAAGTAGGTGATTTTCAGATGTCTCCCTATTGCATCAACATTCAAACCAAAATCACAATTATCCAAAATCTATTCATCAGACAAAAGAAGCGAGGAATACACAGCAATTTAGACAATTTGGTTCAAAGGGTAGAATAGGTTCAGAAATAATATGGTGCTAAAGACATGTCTGCGCATGAGTATAATGTGGCAGTATCATAACTAATCTCTGAACAGCAGAAGCTGAGTCAAGGACAGCTTCACAAGGACACTTTCGCTAACGCTAGTTACCCATCAAAGACCCCAGGATTATCCTCAATGTGCCCACCAATTGACAAGCTCCAGTCTTTGTCAATGGGACACAATCAAATCCATGAAAATGACGATAAATACAGTGGCTAGGAGTCAAGCTAGCTTCCAGAGAAAATACCCTGTTGCCACCACAGGGAGCAGTAAACTCATTATCAGGTCCTTTATGGGGACAGAACATTGTTCTGAGATCAGATGTAAGAAGCTTCGTTTGGACTAACACTGCTTGCCCCAACAATACATCAATGTTTGAAATAGTTAGCTAAGTACTTCTTAGCTAGACATAATGGATAAACAGTTAAAATAATAAATAATAATAATAATAAATAGGAGACAGGTGAAGCAGTTGAGGTAACAGATAAACTGCTGATAAATTGAATGGATGAACAGTTAAAGCTGGTAAATGTCATGAAAAATGGTTGCAAACTGATAGCTTAATTAAACAGTGTTTAACGTCTGACAGTGTTGGACCAGACAAAATAGCATCAGTTGTGTTCATCTGATGGGACTGTGTGGGTACATCAGAATTAAAAAGGTTGGGAACAACCTCATGTTATATCAGTAAAACATGTTTGTATCAGTTCAGGGCACCTATCCACAGGCTACAGTAAAAACTTCTTCTAAAAACAGAGGGAACATTTGCTGATCAAGCTTAATGACCATGGACCTTTTCATCACCTCTCCCATAAACTTGAGGAAATAAAGTTGAGGAAGGAAAGGAGCAGCACTCCTGTCAGCCTGTTTCCACACCTACAGAGTACCCCAGTTCAAAAATGAAAATATACAAAACATCAAACACAAACACACACATAAGAAATTAGAAAAGGTTTCATGAGATTATTACTCAAGACAATGTTTTTGCAGTAGTCACAGCCGTCATACACATATTGTACACTCCACCCCAGACACACACACATACACAGGAAATTTGTTTTGTATTCCTCAGTCAATGCCCCGAGCTCCAGCCAACCAGTGACAGCAGGATGTTCCTCCACCGGTCCATTAGCTTTGTGCCTCAATTTGTCATTTTAAGTCTGCTCTTCTTTCCACCAGTGGTCACTCAGGAAGCAAACCTCACATTTGATTAAGTGACTCAGTTCAAAAAGGTTTTGGATAAATGTTACATTTTAAACACATGACCTCTGACATGGGGAGGATTAGGTGTAAGAGAGGCTCTGAAAACAGCCTGGACATCTGAGGAAACGCTAAATAAAGAAGATAATAGCCAACACTAAAATACATGCTCTAATGTCCTTGTTTTTGTCCCATTTGCTGCTATTTCTGCCCATTCTCTCATGGCACTACTGCTTTCATCAAGAAGTTTACAGTGTAGAAAGACAAGACAAATGGGCGATAGAAAACGGGCGACGCGCAACAAAGATCCCAGGCGAGACTGCTGCAATTACATGGCATACGTTCCAGCAAACTGAAGGAGCAGTACGCCCACTCCCACCTCCCCTGGACCGCTTCCAACCCTGCAACAAGAGGATAAATGGGCTGAGATATGCTGGCCATTATGCATTATTATTCATAAGAGAGGGTGTGTTATCGTTGGCACCATGTAGCAGCGGCTGTTTAGAAAGGGGAGTGAATAACTTTGGCCATTATTGATTACACAATTACAAAATGTTGCTGCTAGAAAATGTCAAGTCTTTTTTCTTGTATGAAAAGGCTTATGGTTCAGATCAAACATTCATGGCATCCATTGTATGCAGTACAAACTATATATATATATATATACACACAGTATAGTATCTTTTTCAGAGCAAACACATATCACAGTATTGAGTATTTAGCCCATATACTTGATGTAGCTCAACCTGGTGTCATTAAAGCCTATTAGAAAGAACTACTGTTTTTGTCAGAGTCACCACTAACAGGTCATTGCTATGACCCACACACATTATTACCAGCTAATCTTAAATTACATTGGTTAATGGTGCATTGCGTGAGCTGATGTCACATCGCATTACCTAATGAAATACACTGTACTGAGCCTGGAGTGCTACCAGGCCCAGGCTGACTTGGGTGGCTGTTTATGTTGAGGCAGTGAATTCCCCGTTCGCCAGGCAACCAAACGGTTTATGAGCAGTTACTCACACAAAAGTATGGGGCGGTCTGATTGCTCAGCTAATTGATCTCCACCAGAGATCACAGAGCTGCGCTTGTAAAGAAAGGGAACGCCTCCCATGACATCACCGCATGCTGCATGGTGAGACAAGGCATGCAAGTCAGGCGGAGAGGCTTATTCCCACAGTTAGAGAGGCAGTCTGCAGAGGCGATGTGTCAGGTGGAAAGCACACATACACATACACATACACACAGACACAAACACACACACAGTATATGAAACTATTAATCAAGAGTTAGAACACACAAATGGATCTTATTAAGCAGAGTATTCTGCTACTAGACCAGAGGGTCTGGCGGCATAAAGACCACCTTGTCAGACCTCAGTAAATGAAATAACAGAAATATGAGCTGTGTGGCCTGGGAAACATTTGTTAAGCCATATTCTGCACAGTAAAAACATTAAAAAGGACATTTCCAACCAAAATGTTAAAGGCAAATTCTTTGGCGGTCACAGGTCGACCTTTGTTGCTCTGTTCTGAGCTGATAGGCATTTATTGTCTTTTGAGGATGGAGGGATGATGTGACCAAGTATGAGAGCTTTAACTCATGTTTCCAATTAAAGAGGTCTCACTAAACACTATGGCACCTTGATGCTTCAAGTGGAACAATACTACTTGTCTTTTGAGTAGAGTGCCCCCATTTTTATATTATATTTCATCTATAATTGATTTTGTATTGGAACTGACATATTCATTAAAAGAACATAGAAAGGTTTCCTTTACACATAAAATTAGGAAGTTGAATGAGTGGATTCATTAACATACTCTCTAATTACCTAATGCATTCATGGGTTTATAGAAAAAAGTATTGTAGTTGCCAAGTTTTGAGAAGCTCGTATTTCATATAATTCTAGTATGTATGTCTTGTGTTTTTGGACTAAAGTGTCTGACATATGACTTAACTATGATAAGATAAGTTTATACACACAATTAGGCTAAAAGTGGACAAACACGGTGACCAGCAGGTTTTCACACAGACATGGGAACATGCTCGGGCCTGGTAACAGTGGAAGAGGGAGATGGCTTTAGATAGCCTTTCATTGTGAGGATAACCCAATTCATTAGCTCAGCTTATATGTTTTCATCTCTTATCTGGTCTCAGGGCACAAAGTGCACTCTTGTGTGGTTTGGCAGCTACTCAGAGGTGAAAGGTGAGTTGAGTGATGGGTCATTATGTCTGCGTGTGTGCTGTTATGGCAGCAGAGCAGACACAACTCCCCACAGGGAGCAGAGGTGCTGCTGCCAAATTGGCCATGATGGCATCATTAGACTGATAGCGTCTGTTCCAATACAACCAGGCAGATGCAGCTCAACTGCTCTGTTAGCCTCTGCCCTTGATATCAGATCTAAATGGTTCTTGTCAGCTTTGCTGTTACTGACTGTAAAACTGAATGTGATGTCACCTGTAGGACGTGCTCAGGCCTGTCAGCTTGAGTTATTGCAAATAGGCCCAATTTGACAAAACTGCACAGCCATCATGGTTGCTTAATGGGTGAACACACGCCAGACTTGTGATGGCAATGTGCCACAATGACATGTACATGGGTTGACCCTGACCCTAAACTAACCACAGCACCCTAGTCTCCTCTCCCAAAACTTAACCAGACATGGTGACTGCGTTTGGTTGTTTTAATGTTTGGTTTTTCGGAACACAACTGACAGTGCTGATAGTCAACCTGAGCCACATGGGAGGGCAATGACCAAAATCAATGTCCTGAGCAACTAGTCAGTCAAGTACACATGTACCTGTCCCCATAAACTTGTTGAAGTTGAAGAATCAAAAATCAAACTTGCAAAAAAAAAAACAAACAAACTATATAACATATACTTATTTTGTCAAATGAGTAATTATCTAATCAAGAAATTTTAATTAGATTTTTTTTTTTTTTTTTTGTCTCTTGACTTTCAGCACAGAAGTTGTGCTTTCTGTAACTTCCATAAAATCTAAGGTTCATCTTGAAGCCACCATCTCATGAACATTAAGAAAACTGCATGTTGCACAGCACAATTAACTTAGTGCATGTTGCTTCTGTTCTTGCCCTTGGTAAAAACTGCATCTGTGAACTATTGACTAGTTTTTCCTAAAGCATGAACATATCCCACTGTGAGTTTCAGTGTTACAGGTTTTCACGCCAACCAAACACTGTAGCAGCTGATTCTCATGATTGTCTTCAAACAGAAATAAAGATCTGTTATTTGATGTTGTTGGTTGGGAGATTGTTGAGGGACAACAGAATGAAGTAAATTGATAGAATTAGTTAAAATGAATGTCTCTGTCCTCAAAGCTCTGGCAGACAGCACAGACACAGGTGCAGCAAAGACCACTGCCCTTTTTCAAGCATCCTCCTGCCTCGAATATGTGTCTCATTAAAGCCACATGACATCGGCTATACTAACTCCTCATGTTCGAACTCAGTCGTCTCGGCCATGCCATTTCTTTTCTGACTTGATCAAAGAAGAAAGTCTTTAAATGATTCTTGTATTGGCACACTGTTTTGATGCTTTATTTGTTTATGTGACACCAAGGTTACGGGGTTGCTATTGATGAAGCCGTCCTCAGAGGTCATTGCGCAAAACCTGCTCCATTCTGTGCGAGATAAAAATCTCCCTGTAACGGCTCCAACTGTTTTTCTTTCACTGTTTACATTTTTTGCCTCAAGTGAAATCATCAAAAGCAGCCTGGAAAAATTGTAAAAGGATTCATCATCTGGAGAGCCTGTTGCAGACGTCTTTTGTTGTTGTCCTTGCCCTCATCAAAATCACAGCTGCTGCAGTGATGTGTGATTGAAATTTTTATTATGGGAAACGTGCGCCGGTGGAGGTGGGCCTAGGAGCAGCTGAGGGTGACGGATTGTGGCACTTGCTTTTTATGTTTGTGCATTACCGAGTCAAATGTGCTTCATCACAGAAAGTCCACGAATGCTGTGTGACAGAAACAAGTGTTTGTTAGAGCATTGGCTCCAATAAAGATTAGTCTCAGTGCACTCTTTCTGGGCCATGGCAGCCGATACCCCTTCTCTATAAAATCATATTTATGACACTGATTTATTGAACCTTCACAGAAGACATCATTTATTGTTTACTTCCAGCCTTCCAGTATTATAATGATATATATTTGTGCCATATAGTTTGATGCAACATGATGTGATCAGTGACTCCAAGTTATGTCTTTCTAATCATTGCATAGTAACTACTGCCAGAAACTAAAGCATAATCATTTATTCACCACTTTATTAGCTAAGGAATACAGTAAAAGATGTAGCCATGACTTTATCCATCAAAGCTCCACAACAATTCTGTTTTGGTAACGTTTTAAATCACAACTCACAAATCACAGTGTAACTACTTTGGATAGTCAGGGTATGTAAGACTGGATTCCTATAATGCAAAAAATACAGTGTAAATGTGAGAATGTTGATGCGTTCATTTAAATTGAATTTGGTAGCATTTATTTTAAAATGATATATTTATAAAATATACTCATTAAAAATCACATTGCAAAAGGTTGAATAAAGTTCATCATTATTGTTGTAAGGTAACAAAGTATAAGAAAGTATCAGGCTAATCCTGGGAAGAAGCATGTACATCTATAACTAATAGTTCTGGTTTAAAAAAGAGAATAAAATGCTGGGGACAGCAATAAACCCAGTGTAGACTTCCACCAAATCACGACCAGCTGAAGTAATGAGCATTATTTTGAAGTAATAGTGTTCTACCACCGGGCAAAGCATTGAAATGTAGGTGAACGCTCCTTTATTATACAGCAGTAGAAGCCTGTAGGACGTATTGTCACCTAAAGCTGTAATCTAAACTACTAAAAAGCACATAGGCACTTCATGTATATTAATGAACTCTTGTGACGCTTCTGAAGCATCACCCACATATGTAACACAGGTGTTATGCAAGCATTGTGTAATCTCTATATGCTTTACAGTGAGACCTTGGAATCAAGTATACAACTTGAACATTGTACGTGTATGAGAGCTCAGCGAGAGTGAGGCGGCATATACACTATAAAACTAAATCTGCAGATACTGTCCAACTCACAGAGACTCTCACAACAAGTACAGTTAGCGTGTCTCTGAAATATTCAACCACTAAACCAACTGTTGTCATGAAAATATGGTTCTGTGATGTGTTGAGTGTTGTCATGTCCTCAGATCCCAGGCTGCGATGAGACATGAACCTTGTTTGATTTGGTGCACGTCATCAGCTCACGACATGAGTGACTGTACAGGATTACACACAGTGAGAGAGTAATTGGTCCTGGATAAACAACAATTGAGTTGGAATTCCATCTTTCTCCATGTCCGGAGAAGCAGTGCATTCTTCCCAGTGCAGATCACGCACACAACATGCCTCCAGTCTCTTTCACTCACACACACACACTATGTTTGGTTAAAGATCAGACACCTGTTGACAGGGCTGGTAAATTCCTGCTGCTGCGGCACAGAGTCCCTCAAAACATCCATAACCAGATTTCATTAGAGATCTTCATGTACAGATGTTTGATTGTCTCTGAAGTGTGCTCTCCTCTGCAGACAGAGCGAAAAACCGCCTTCACTGAGCTGTGGGCTGCGTAATTTCCATCCAATATGCACTCCCACCACGAGCGCTTCCTTCACTAAGCCTGATAGATGGCACTTGAACATAAATAGATTGGAATAGCATAGCTCCAAGTAGGCTCTCGAAACCAAATGAAAGCAGACTCAGAAAAGACATCTTGCTACTTTGGAAGTCCAGTGCAAAATCACAATAAGCAGCTGATTTGCATTAACCATTTCTTTACATACTTTTATTTCTAGTATTCAAACAATCTAACAATTGTTGTGGCAATATCTATTTGATTTTCTATTTCTTAAGTTTTGGTTTGTTGTACCAAACTTTTCTTTGAGTGTTCACTTCCTCTCTCTTCTGTTTATTCTAATCAAGCTACTACTGCTATATATATACAAAACCACATTGTTTCTTGTTGTCCATATGAATTTACCGTCTTCATGGTAAATTGTGAAGTGGAGGAAACACACACAGCAAACGTAAAAGTTTTAAAAAGCTTCCTTAGCCTGGCTGTGGATTGAATCTTGTGTGATCAGTTGGCAATAAAGATTTGTTGTACTATATTAATACCATTCAAGGTTTTTATTATTACTTGAGTACAAGAGACACATGTGGGCAGTTATGAACTGAAGGAGAAGCAGTGTAAGACTGATCTGTCAATGGTTTTCAAAACAGGGGCAGTTTTTCAGTTACCAGAAGGTTTGTGGAAAGACTTTAGCTCAACAACTTTGAAAACAAATGGAAATATATTATTTGATTTTGTTAAATGTATCCAGATAGAGTCAGCTGTAACACCTGATCATTAGAGTGTAAGGATGAGGTAGCAGTGAGCTAAAAATAATAGATAAGTACTTGAAATATAAGGTAATGGTTAAATGGTAGAATTAGTTATGTTAGTTAGCTATAATGGCTGAAATTGTTACCTAAAATAACATCAATGGTTAAAATACTTGAGTTATCTAAGATGATTAGCTAGAAATAAAAAGCCACGAACAAGTGGTGTAAATATGTGGTACTAATAGCACAAATGCAAACTTATGAAAACCAAAATGCAATCCAAACCAACTTAAACAATGACAGTTCAACTGGTATAGAGTTAACTGTGTTAATAAATTGTAAAATCAATTCAATTTGGTCAATGAAGAAATACTTGAGCTCAGAGCTGTGAGTTATGTGTGAATAAACACAAACTGTTAAAGAGCAAACAGAAAGGGTTACCTGTGCCCTGGCTTTTAAATGTATGTTCCATATTCAGTTATTTGATAGATGTGTGACAGATGCTGGGAGCCTGTTGCTCTTAATATGGCTTATCAGTGCTGGAGCTATTGTCACTTCTGGACAACTGTGTGACCAGAGCGAGGATGTGTGGATGAGATAGCACAGCGTTCATTAGAAGGGCCTGGAGACAGCTGGGTAGATAGGGCTTATTAGTCTCATGACGCCCTCACGCGCACAAGAAAGTACATTTTTACCTTTGAAAGAGACAAATACAGACTGAAATTCATGCTAAAGACTCTAACTTCATCCAATCATGTCTCCTGGACTGACACACAAGAAATGAGTCTCAGCTTTTGTTTTTTTTCTTTGTTGTTGGCTGTTTTTGAAAAGTAATTGTGCACTGTTACAATAAACACGTCTGTCTCTGAATAATTTGGAAGATGAAAGTACAGTACCAGCATTGATTTTTTTCAGGGCCAAAAACTAAGAGCATTCCTTTTCCTATTCATGAAAAAAGCCCCGCTGCATTTTCCCCTTACACTTCCCTTAAGTGGAGATAACATCTGGGATAAGAAAGCAGTAGAGAGTAAGAGGGAAAGGGAGGAGGCTGTGTGTGTGTGTGTGTGTGTGTGTGTGTGAGAGTGTGTGTGTGTGTGTGAGAGTGTGTGTGGTGTGTGTGTGTGTGTGTGTGTGAGAGAGAGAGAGAGAGAGAGAGAGAGAGAGAGAGAGAGAGATCTTCAAAGCTTAGTGTAGTGTGTGTGTGTTGAATCAGCCCTGGGAGGGAAGTGCAGGAGATAAGCCTGTGACAGCTGCCAAACACCTATCTCTGTGTGTGTTTGTGTGTGTCTGTGTGTGTATCTGGGCCCCCCATTCAGAAAGAGTGTTTCTGAATCCCAACCACCTGCCAGCCTGGTCCCTTATGGCAGGTGTGAGTTAGTTTGTACGTGATTCAGACCACTGATGAACTTGAAGCATATGTGACAGTCTTATCGCCCGGATCTCGCTGTAATAACATTAAGACAGGCGCAGAGATAAGCCAAACATGAGAAACAGTGAGGCTGGCTCATCTGAATGGTATGTGCTTGATTCAACCTATTAAAAGAAAAAAAGTGACAGAAAAGACAAAACATCAATAACATGAAGATGGTGACAGTAGATCATATAAAACCCCAATATGTTCAATGTTAAATTAAGAAGCAATTATGAAATAAATAAACAAATCCTTTGCGTAAAAAATTACATATAACAATAATCTATGGAAACTATTTAAAAATCTGATCACTATTATGACATTTTAATTTTTTAATAGTTTTATGGGACTTTTTATATCAAAATATCTGTTTTCAAAAGTTAGATTTAATATTATAGTTGATTTTTTTTTCTTAGTTATAATTTACTTGTTTACATAAAATTTTACTTCAGAATAATTTTTGGTAACAGGTTTTGTCATCACCCCCCTAACCTTATAACCAATCACAGGCTAGCATGCTAAACATCAGCCATCAAATTTAGCACCTGTTAGCTAAAACAACAACAACAACAACGTCAAAGTGATCAGCAGACAACACGAACATAATAATAACATTTCCTTTTGTTTACATAGCTTAAACTAAACAGTTAATCATTGGTTTACTATTCAGAATCAAAGTGAAGAGAGGTGTTACCAGCAGGGGCTAATGTTAGCAAGAAACAGAAAAACAACTAAACAACAGGAGCTAGCTAACACTGCTAGCAACACTAGTTTCTAATTTGTGTCTTTATATTGTCATTATGTGGAAAAATGAATATAGGATGTGTTGATGAAATATGAGAGAGGCTGCTGAACTGATAACACTGGAGAGCTACAGTCTGGACTGACAATAAAGCCACATCCAAGTAACTCTGTTAGGGTAGAACTATGACCAAAAAAATAAATTAAAAAATGGTCAAGTTACAGGCATTATTGACATCAGGCTTCACACATTTATAATTAAATACGATTTTAATTAGACTTAATGAACTAGAAATGTAATTGTTTCTAAGGGAGCTCATGTCTCAACGGGAGCTAAGTGGCTAAATTTGGAAGAAATTGTTGCTTAAGAGGCCACAGGTATGTGAAGTGTCATTGAGAAAAATGCCTTAAAACAACTTTTAAAAACTCTTTTAATAATTACTTCCATTATTCGACAAATTTGTGGTTAATTTCTATTTCTTAATATTGAACACTTCCACGTGAGAAAACTTCAGTGCATGAGGAACATGAACTTCGAGGTCAATATTAATGAGTGAAAATAGCAATGACAATCAATCACAAACTACACCAGTCTCTCAGATGTGTGGGAGAGCGGAAGAACATTTTCCTGTCTGACATCACCAGGGTTCAGAGGTTAAATTCACAAGCAGGTGGCCAAGTGAAAGAGAGCCTGAACCGGGAGGGCTCCATTATTCTCGAGCCAGACCAAAACAGGCCAAACTAGTTACGCCATTTGTTTCAATAACCTGTTGTCTTCATATCAAACTCAAAACAGAAGATTGAGACTTCATTACCTCTTTCAAGTAAATGCATTTTCTCACGATCTCAGCTGACTGCCTTTGGCTTCCAACCTCAACTACAATGTGGAAGGTCTGTAAACATTGTGCAAGTTCATCACAGTCAGATAACAAATCTCCAAAATGTCAGTTTTTCAGGAGCTAAGAAAAACAGCACTGTTTTTCAACTTGATGACACAGCATTTGGTTTCATGTGTCTTCATGGTTTGGGGTTTCTGAGATGACAGGGGGCTGCATAACCATGCAACTGGAGTGAAAACATGAAGATCAGGAGTTGCATGGTTTTCACATAACAACAGCACCACCTGGGTTTGGTTAAAATCTGAGAGCTGAATGTATCCTTTACTTCAGAAGTTTTCAGTGTCTCTCTCTTTCCATCTCTGCCCAGCCTGCCACTGTAACCTGCACGCCCGTCGCTGTCGGTTCAACATGGAGCTGTACAAGTTGTCAGGCCGGAGGAGCGGCGGGGTCTGCCTCAACTGCCGTCACAACACAGCGGGACGCCACTGTCACTACTGCAAGGAGGGTTACTACAGGGACATGACCAAGTCTATCTCTCACCGGAGAGCTTGCAAAGGTAAGAAGACACAGCAATGGTTGGATGTGATTGCATTATTTGTCATCATTATTTTTAGTAGTCAAGTCAAACTTAAATCTGAATTCCCCCAGAATTTAAGAAATTTTTACTATATGATACTGAAGCTGTTGTGATTTTTTTCTCAACTTTTCAAATTTAAGAATAAGCTCTTTGCTTTTTTTGACACATCTCAGCTGATTTTATTCTTATGATGTAATTCCAGGGGAGATAAATGCCGGACAGAAACAATCAACATAATGCAATGCAGTTCAATAGCACCAGAAAAACTAAAGTGTACAGATACACATGAAAAACATGTATAGAAACATACAACCTAGAACAATCCAATACACTTTGAACACAAGGAATATTTGTGAGTGACAAAGTCTTAGCTAGCCATCTGAACTTGCTAATGTTAACACCAAATCCCACCAGATGTTTGTTTGCTAGCTAGCTAGACCACCAAGTAGGTGGTCTGTTAAAGCATTAGCATTAACAGTCTGGGGTCCAGATATGCTGACACAAATAACCAGTGTTAAAATCCACAGCAGTGAGCCGAGCTCTAACCTCAGCACTCATGTATTACCCCAGTGACAATGCACTGTGGGACCATCATTCAATAAATAAACATCATGTTGTATTGAAGAAGACTTGAAACTACAGACTGAGACCATAAAGTCATTAGGAAAACGTTTACTGAGTTAATAAATCAAGTGATAAGAAGGACCATTTTCACATAGACTTCAATACAATCTGACCTCTTTTACAACTAGTGGAGCCCCCCTGGTGGTCATTTGATAGAGTGCATGTTCTTCAGCACTGTTCAAGTCTCTTCAGCACTGGCTTTACTTTACAGCCCTGGTGTGTATGTCCATTTTTATATACAGTCCATTGTGTTACCATGTGGTTTGAATAACAATACAAACTGACATGTCTCAGGCACAGTGTATAAACTGGATTAGGCTAAAGCTAACAACCTCAACCTAACTGGTTGGAGCTGTAATTTTGTTCAACAATGTACCAATGAAATTAATACAGGGACAGCAGCTGGAAAAATGTATGCCCCCCTGGAGGACACTAATGTTTGGGGGACACTGCCACAGCAGAAGACTAAGAAAATTTCTTCTTCTTGGTGATTATAATTGTGACCAAATAATTACACTGGTCAGAAAATACCGATTATAAAACAAGTTTAAAGTGATAGTTTAGGTTATTTTTGTTAATGTGGGGTTGTGTCAGGTACTTATACAGTCATTCTGTTAGTGGCAGTAGATTTAGATCGACGCCCTCTCAGTTTGGTGAAGTAGACACAAGTGCAGCCACAGCTCAGTGATGTGCTGCTGTAGACAGAGCCATCTGCAAAAATGTGTTTGAGACACTTTGACACACAGAGCCCTGATCCAAACCCACTACCAGTGATAGACAGACTACACATAACTACGTCACACAACACCATGTCAAATAACTCCAAATATAACTTTAACTTCAACTTTAGTTAAAAGAATTAGAGATTTTTACTTTTTTTTTTTTTTTTTTTTTTTTAAGGCAGGGTTGAAGAAGGGATTTATATCATTCACCGTGCTCTGTTTCACACTTAAGGTATTAAAGGCTTTTTAGAAAAAAAGTCTAAAGAAAAGCACCCAGCTGTCTTTCTGTCAAACTGACCTGTGTAGCTCCCAAACTATTTGAGGTACTCTGCGGATCCCTGACAAGACAAACATAACAAACAGAACAGAGGTGTGAGCTGATGCACTGAACACGGCAGTGGAAACAACTTGCTAATAGTCCCTAACAACACACACAGGTGTGAGCACATACGTCAGGTTTGAGACCAAGCTGCCAAGGATTAATGTGTGAGGAAACAAAAGCCGAGTTCCTTCTGTCTCTGAGCTCCTCTGGGACTAAAGACTGGCTCCGAGGCCTTGAGCAAACATAGCGCTGTCACTCAATCACTTTGTGTTAATGCTCACTTGCAAAATATCCCATGGATGTACAAAATATGTGTATATTCAACTGTGTGAGAGAAACTAACACATGATGTTAAGGTCTAGAGAAGATCCTAATTAGGTGTTTAAGACAGACTGTACACCAAGAATGAACATAGATCCATGTCCAGAGTTTTTGGTATTAATTGTCTTTGTAATGAATTGTAATTAATTTTACTGAATCATTACAAAGGGAGATTTTGAGGCAGTGTGTTTATAATCTGTTTACCTATGAAAATAACAACTAACAAACAATATTACTGATGCTGTTGTACATTTACATCTCTTACCACATACTAAAGAGAAATGAGTGACTTTGAGGAGATGGACGTATTATGGTCTTCAACCACATACACCGCTGAGCTGTGATTGGCTGCGGATGGGGCCTATCCTCCCATGCACCCATCCTTGGCACATTGCTGGCTATTTAGACACGGAAACAGCAACATGATATTTCCTACTGTGTGCCACAACTTCTAATTCTCTCTGAGTCACTCAACTTGTATGAAATAAGAGCAAAGGCATGAGCAACACGAAAGTGTTTTCAGCTTTTTGCAGAGACAGTCAGAGATCTCTGTCAAACAGAGCACTGGGATCGATTTACTGCATGTGGCAGTGTTTTGCTGAACATAAGCTTGATAGATCATCTGTGCTCAAAAATGACAAATGGTGTTTTGCAGCATTGTTTCATCCTGCCAGCGTAAACATTTTCACAAGCTATATTTGGGGAGTACTTCGGGTTCAGGGGGGTGGAGCTTGGAGCAGGTTAGTGTAACAGAGGTCCTCACTTTGCCTAATGATGTAGCAACATCCATAGATCTCTGCAAAGGCTTTCCAAACAGCTGGATCAGTAACCTGAACACTTGAGGTCCCTCTTGCTCCCCTCCACATACTCAGATCGTTGCTCTGGAGTCAAACCAAAACACCCTGATTGCTGCTTTTCTCCTCAGGTGACAAAAACAGGGCAATGTGACATCAGTTAGAAGTCGCTATATTTATTGTTCAAATCAGCCAACCATCCCGCTCTGCTGTTGTTGGACAGGAAATACAGCGCCACGCCAACACAGCCAGGATGAAGTCTGCTTTCATTCCCCATTCCTCAACCCCCTCTTCCCTCACTAACACCCCACATCTCAACAAAATGTCCTCTCAATAATTCACTTAATAGTTGGAGGTTTAATGAAAAAAATGTCTCCTCAGCGCTATACAGCAGCGCCTACATCTCCAGTGGCAGTGTGGAATGCCTCAAGCTTTATTTCCCAGATTAACAACTTCACCCCTCATCAAGCACAGTGTAAACATGCCTCTTGGAGAACCGCATTGCACACCCGTCTCCCGCCCTTAACAGTTTGTTTTTTTCCCGGTCTTGTCGTATGTTTGGCAGTTTAAGCCTTTAACTAGGCACAGCGAGTCCACAGAGATGAAGCTGGTACATGGTTCATTGCACTGCACTCCCCCAAACCCCTCAGCAAACATTCAGCTCCACAGCCCCCCCCACTGCAGGCTGAAATTAATAAATGTTTTCAGTTTATAGTGATGGGAGGAGATGAGGGAAGGGATGGTTGGGGGGTGTTGAGATTGCAACAGTAAGAAATACACTCAGTCTGTACTTGTCATCAGACAGATAGCAGTCTGATATTTTATTGCTTTATGAACCTCATTCAACCTGTTTGCAGCTTCTTAAAGGAGCATTTTGACATTTTGGGGGAAAAGGCGTCTTCACTTTTATGCCTAGATGATGAGATCATCCCCTTCTCAGGTCTATACAGTAAATATGAAGATACAGCCAGCAGTTGGTTGGTTTTTATTAGTTTTTTGCTAGCTGTTAGCTGAGCATAAAAACTTGGAATCCATGGCTGAGTTTAAAGTAATAAAATCTATCCACCAGCTCGAAGTAAGTAACATGTTATACATTTTATGTTTAATCAAAAACAAGGTGAATATTACATTTTCAGTACATTAAGTTAAGCTAAGCTAAAATAAGATAAGATAACCGGCAGCTGTAGCCATATATAGAAAATAACAAGAGTGAGTCTCTCACTGAGATTTTTCATTCAGTCTTACACTGGTCTTTCTGAACACTTTCCTGAAGCTTGTTTTCCTCATTCAAAGACAACACGCACTTATTATTTTGAGCTGAGACCTTCATTAGAACTATGACTTTGTTAGAAATATTTAGTAAACAACAATATAGATGGGTTTAATGTATACAAATAATCAAGGATGTGCACACAACACTGGAGTAGAAAGAATGTTTTCACAAAGTTATTATAGTTTATATATACATTTCAGTTCTAGCTGCTTGCTATTACTGTTCAGTGTTAAACCAGACCAGACTGCTGAAAATAACAGCTAATTCTGGTCTCTGAGCTAACAGGCTGGTTTTCCCTCTTGAGATAATAAACATTTCCACTCAGCGATTCATGCAATTTTAGTCACAAAAGCAACTTTTCACGTTGATCTCCTGATAAGTAACCTAACGCACCAGATGGTTTGTCAGACAGAACCATCTGTACTGGCTTCATTTGAAACTGTGGAGAAGTGCAGGCGCTTTCAAAAATACTTGGTAGGTGATTGGATGAACCATCTGTCTATTACAGTCAATCATGGGCTAATCAATCACATTCTGCATCATTCCCATGTTTTCACCACCAGCAGAGCCAGTGGGTAAATCAAACTCCTGACAACGGTCGAAGTCTGAAGATATGTTTTCCATCAGCAAAAGCCTTCAGTGCTGATGAAATGCCCTCCAGTTCTGATCTAACTGGTGCTACAGCAGCTACCATGCTAACTTTTTTTAGAAGCCACCACTGTTGTTAACCAATTGTGGCTTCTTGCTGTCATCACACCTAAGACACGGCCTGACCAGCCAGTAGTTCCTCCTTCATAAGACTTTGTTTGGCCCTGCCACAAGGGAATAGCTTACAGCCTGGCAACATAGAAAAGAAAGAAATCCAGCTGCCTCACAAGGTTACCTCATAAGTCTTCAGGCATTTTAGGTTGTTTTCTGCCCTGTGCCTGCACATACATCCCACTGATGAGGTCCCTTGGAAACGGGTCTGGTAGAGCCTTTGATTAAAATATTACTGTACATATCTAAATATGGAGTTAACTGTGCAACACACTGTTAAGTCAGGCTCTGTCCAAGGCTGAATTTTGATGTTCTTAGAAATGTCAATGGGATTTTGACTGAACCTCTGCACAAATTGCAGTTTTGTATCTACTGGACAGATATGAGAGTTGTGTCAAACTTCTAACTTCTAATACTTCACAAGAAAGCAAATCAGCATATTTTGCACAATGTCAAACTATTTCTTTGCTGGAAGAGAAGTTAGCAATGCTGTATTTTGTACTGAATGTTACTGTTCTGGTTCTATCCTTAAATATCATTTATACAAGATTTACAAGTTGACATGTGCAGAAAAACAAGCCCGAGCAAACAGTTTGTTTTATAGATTTTATTATACAGTTTTTTATGTCATGGATCTTTAGTAGTTAAGCTTTACAGTATCAACCAAAAGAAATGGACAGTCACCCCTCTGTGATGTCATTGTTAAGTTTTATTGTTAGCTATGTTATTTCATTGCATTTGTGGTTTCTATTAAATATAAGTCCTCCCTCATTTTAATGTAAACAATGTAGTGACGTTGAATACTCAGAGGAAATAAACTGAAACTCTAAAACTTTCACCATTTGATTCTATTTCAACAAAAGAAACAAAGAAGCTAAACCCTTTTTCGTATTTAATAAGGATCTTGTTATGTTCATGAAGTTCCATGAATTCCAACTAAAAGTAACTCCAACCTCTACTGGACCACTTCAAGCACATTTCAAATGACTGTGCTGGTACATATAACAGGCAGGGCTAATAGGGAGGCTGGGCTTCCACTTCAAACGCTGGCTTCATGGTAAATGTTTGGCAGAATGCACACACACAGAGTACAAATTTCTCACATTTAACTTGCGATCCTCCCAACTAACAGCTTACACAGACTTTGAAGTGCGTTCCACTTGTCCATTAATAGGAAACATTATTCAGGCTGTATTTGCAAGGAGCTCTTTGCCAGAAAGCTTTACATTGGAAACTCAATCTGAAGAGCACACAGTTTATCAAAACGCTGCAGTAGACACAAAGCCAGTGCTCAAGAAGCTCACACTCACACACAGACACAGACTCAAACAGGCACATGCATAACACATTTCCATACATTTTGTGAGATACACAGTCGACCAATATTCTGCAATGAGAGTGAAATACTATAATTAATCAAGTTATTTACTCTTCTGCATGCCTTCCAGAGCAGACCTAATGAAGAGTCCTATGGTCATTATGGGTGGAGTGAAGCTGTGTAATTTGATTGAGGTTTTATGCTGGTCCAAGGCCCAGTTCCCCATCTGTGATGGTCTGGAAGGAAAACACAGCCCAGACTAATGCGAAGGATTTCTCACTAGGTTTTAGTGCTAAGATTGCTTTTTATTGTATGGAATATGTAAAGTCAGCAGGACAAGCCAGAGACATACTGTAGTCATTTGAAAGCCGATATTTGTTTTGTAATGCTGCTGATTTTGCAAACCACCCATGTTTTCATTTTTTAAAATTACACAGTTGTTTACTTGGTTGCAATCTATCTTGATGCTCTTGTGCTTTTTTATTATTCTCTCCTCCCTTCATAGCTTGTGATTGCCACCCAGTTGGAGCAGCAGGGAAGACGTGTAACCAGACGACAGGCCAATGCCCTTGCAAGGACGGAGTGACAGGAATCACCTGTAACCGCTGCGCCAAGGGCTATCAGCAGAGCCGCTCCCCCATTGCTCCCTGCATTAGTAAGATCAACTTCTACCACCTTTGTACAAAATGCACATCTGTTACCACTGTTTTATTGAGGTACACACTACTGGTGATAGTTTTATTAGTGGTGAACAAATCAGTTATATGTGCTTTATAGAGCAGTTGTAAACATTAGTAAGAAAACCTTTTGGTCGCTGAGTTACGAAAAATCCAACATTTTGTTTTCATGTTTGAAGATTCATGTAAATCCTGGTATTGACAACTTTAGTATAACTGCAGGTTTGATTGATTAAAGCAGAAAAATCACAAAACTTTTGACTTACTTGATTGTTATTAATCTATAAAGCATTGATAAAGCATTGACTACCTATAAATAAAACCGTAGTTGCAATATATATACATTGTAAAAAACTGTAGTTGGGAGCTATACACTAACATGTCGTTTCCTGTTCATTACAACAGTCCCACACCTTCTGTCTATTTTCTCTGTACTGTTTTGTTTTCTCCCCAGCAGTTTGTTCAATATCATGTTGCATTTTCTTAAAAATAAAGTTTTTGAAGAGAGACAGAGAGAGAGAGAGAGAGAGAGACAGAGAGACAGAGAGAGAGAGAGTAAAGCTCTCCATGCTAACAGGCTTGCTAACCGTCAGCTAACAAACTTGTTAGTTCAACTTGGTGTTGATCAAGACAAAAAGTTACCAAACATTTTATTCAACAGACTTGGTACCAGTGACTTCTATCTCCTAAGTGTCTGCAAATAATTAATGTGTGGAGCAGTTTACACTCTGACAGAAGTTAAATAAGAGTGGATGGTGCATCACGCTAATGAGCTTCCTTCATTATGGATGCTCCAATTGGATGTTCCCTTAAAGGCCAACTGTGTCACGATGGCTCAGTATTGCTCAGTGGTAGAAATTCATGGGTCACCAAAGTTTAACTTGATGCAAAAACTTTGAGTGGATTTACTTTGCAGCCGTGAGAACATTCACTATTTGCAGGAGATTCCAGGCTTTTAGCTAAAGTACAGTCCAAGTTTTGACAACCAGGACTCATGAGCAATAGCAAATCTTGATAATTGCCTTAGGACAAGACCTGAAAAGGACAGGACATGTTATTATGCATAAATTCATGGCTCACAGTCACCTCACGTTATTTTTATACTGCTGCTCCATTATTTTAGATAGGTATTTGGCTGTTTAAACCAGAGCCTGGATAAACAGACCATTACTGCTCGCCTAACATGGCCTTGTGGGCCTTCAACACCGTTAACGGTCCGTCTCACAATAAATCCCCAGAATGAGTCCAAGGGAATGATGGCTGATATGTTTATTGGCTGTATCTGCTGCCTGCAGATTCCAGGCCCTCGGCAATAAACGCCAACGCCTCACAGAAACAGAGATGGCTCACTAGTAGCTGCTTTAGCTAGGAGCATCAAGTAGCTGGCTGGCATGAACAGATAAGATAGCAGTGATGTCTGGGAGGTTGCGTACACACCGGCAATTGTCCACAATGTTACTGGGGTTGACGTTTCTGATAAAGCTGTGGGAAATAGAACATGGTGTCTGGGGACTAAGAATCAGAGTAATACCTTTGCCCAGAATCCACAATAATGGATAATTTAAACCTGTGAACCTGCTGGAACAGGATTTCTTCAATTTTGTTGAGAAGGTAACAAATGTGGTGTTAAAATTGGAGAAAATAGTTTTTTAAGAGCAGAATATAATTGGTTTCTCATATACTTTTAATGTAATGTATTTTGGTTTAGTACAATATTAAATTTTTGTGATATTTACCTCCCTGCCAACTCTCAAAACTCTTTTACAAGAGTTAGCAGTGTTGGCTCTCTGTACCTACAATGAACCACTATCAGGAGGGAGCGGGACATTAATAGCAAACATGCTTTTACGCTACACATTCTCAGCACATCTGTGACAAAATGGTCTGTCATTACAAGTCAAGTCATCCTATTAAATCCATCCCCAGTGTTTTTGAGAATATTCTAAGTTACTCACATACATTCAGGGGTAAAAAATCTGCTCTTAGACAAGGAAATTCAGCTCCCATATTTCCTCAGAGGGGTAACCATCACATAAGTTATGTTACTTTCATTGCAATGCGATGATGCTGTGTAACGTATTTATTCCTCTTTCTCACAGAGATCCCAGTTGCTTCTCCTACAGCAACTTACACCAGCTACGAGGAGCCATCAGGTGAGTAACACAGAACAACAAAACAACACTAAACATCTCTTAGATATTTTAGAACCCATCTCATTTTCATGCTCACAATTAAGGTGTTATTTTATTTTTACATTATATTTATGTGAAACAGCTTTTTTTAATCACTACATACAATTTACCTAATGAATTCTTCTCTTGTGTAATTATAAAAGGCCGTATATGTAATTATGTGTATTTCTTGCACATGCATGTTTTTCCATTACTTCCTTGTATTGCTCGTAAACTAAACACACATCACTGAGGTCTGACTGCCTCTGATGTAAACTCCAGATATTTTTCCAGTGCTCCCTGTGGCCTCGTTGCCTGTATTCCCAGCCTGCCCTGCAGCCTCCCTAGGGTCTCAGTCCTAATCTGATTACATGCTTCATTTGCACCAGTTTGTATTTCAATCAAGGCTGACCCTGTTGTTCATGGGCTCTGATGGAGGGTCTCCATGTCAGAGTGCTGAAATTAGGAAATGTGGCACAGCCATATTTACCTGCAGGCTGATTATCACTTTCTGGGTCTGTCCTTAAAGGATTTTTCTAAACGTAATTAGGAGCAAACAGGCTGTAAACCTGTTGCCTTAGCTGTTAATTTATTAATTCACAGTATGTCACTTTGTTTTACCATGATACCAGTTTGTGTGAATAGGCTGAGTCACCTCGGATCATCGATCAGCGTCTGACGAGAGTGGCGCCACTGACTTCACTGAGCTTTGTTGTGAGTCCCACTTTCTACTATAGTGGCTGCCGAGGCTGTGAGGAGTTTGGACTCCTGTCAGAAACTCCACACAGACACCACCCTCCAAATTAGGAGCAGTGTGGTCCCCAGGGACCCCGCAGAATGAACGTGGCACTGCTGCAGAGACACACAAAGGGGGCGTTTGTCCTCGCAGCAGGAGATTGGACCTTAATGAGAGCTGTGGGTGTAATGGCCCACTGCAGTGATTGCGCTAAGGGGCTAATGGGCAACGTCAGCTATCAAAGGGAGGTATGATGAAGGCCCCCAGGGGCCAGCGGGAGATAAAGAGGCCCCCCGCCCTCACCACTTCATTTACATGGAAATCAGGCATGCTCGATATGGACTCGTCAAATTCATTTACTTTAGGATTTCCTCCTTTCTTATTTCTCCCGCCACCGCAAAAAGCAGCAGCCAGGCATTCCAGCAGAAATGCTTTCTCTACATACATGAATTCGATCCTCACCCCACATCCCAAACCACTCTTTTTTTTTTTTTTTTTTTTTTGAGAGGGAGGAGTGGGGCGTTTTTTTCTTCCTCCATCATTACCCAGGCAACCTCATTCACACAGAGTATAATGGGAAAGAAAGGGGAAGACTGGACAGAGGGCTGGAAGAAATAATGAAGTTTGTCCATATTCAGGCAAGCTGAAAGGTCCCCCCTCTCTCTCAACTGCCTCCCCCCTTTCTCTTCAGACTGCCCAGCCCAGCTTTCCCACCCCCCTAGAAAAGAGCACAAGGCTTATTGCTCTGGGAGAGGCGGAGTGGGAGGGGGGCAGCACTCGGAGATGATCTGGTTCCAATTTGTGTCAGTCAGTGGAAAGTGGAGGGAACAAATGATTTCAATTTTCAGTTTGGCCTCTGGTCCCACCACCAGCTCCCTCATTACAAAAGGTACCTGGCACAGTGACAGCGCGACAGCAGTGGCCATCGATAAAGCCCTTTGGCATGCTAACCCAGGTACACATACACTAGTGTAAAAGGAATACTGCTAAGACATTAATCATAAGTCTGTGAGCTTCTTTCTCCAGGGTGGGTGGTGGGATTGGGGGCACAGAACATTTAGCCTCAACCAGCATTAGATTATTCACTTTCTCGCCTCATGTGGTTGAGATGCTGCTAAAGGTCCCTGCTAATTTTGGGTAGGTCACTAGCTAATTTCCCCCCGTGACCCTCTTTTGTGCAGGAGTGACATCCGTAGCCCTCAGAGTTCGCACAATGCATGCCAGGACACTGACGAGGCAGCAGGCTGGAGTGAAAAAGTTGGGAGGAGTATAGTAGGAGTGTGTTGACAGACACAGGAGGATCTGTGTAAGCTTTAATCCGTTTCACAGTGGCACTTTGAAGGCATCTGTAAGACCCAAGGGGCACAAATAATGTAATGCAAGGGTCCACATGTAAAGCCCATCCAGCTGAATCACACTTCATGTGTCATAAGAGGCATTTTATACAGGATGAAACTTGCTGTCTAACTCTAAATCTTTGTCTCCCTCTCAACCCACCCCCCACCCCCACCCTCCACCAGATTGTGAGTCTCACTGTAAAGCTTCCAAAGGAAAGATGAAGATCACCATGAAGAAGTACTGTAAAAAAGACTATGGTGAGTGAGTCCAATATGCAGGAATGTGTGCTGCCAGACGTCAGCCAGCAGTCAAGAGGTCAGATGTCTCAATTAATCAGATGCTGAGCCTGGCTGAGCCACACCCCGCTGCTGCTCTGCGTGTTTCAGCGATCGCTTACTTACACATACACTTACACACTTATGCCTCAGGTCATGTCCACTAATGCAGATTAATAAGAGAATAAATCTTTCCTCTCTGATGTGGGCTTCCATATCACGCTAAGCCGACAGTCCCCACCTTTGAAAAGAGAGGGTTTCTAAAACCTTCTCCAGAGTGGATCAGGTTGAAGCGTGGACACTGAAAACTGAGCTTTTTCAAGATGTATGAGCCAATAGTCACTTACAACTGATCCCTTTATGTGGTGATGTAGCTGATTTGATCACACAGAACAGGTGTTTAACAGGTTACAGATCTTTTCCTTCTGCTGTCAAGCAACTGCACAAGCAATAAAATAGCAATTAAGTTGAGGGTCTTGATGCAAATTCCCAGAAATTGCATTTAACAGGGGTCAGCAGCTATTGTTTCACTATAAAGCACCTGGGACCAAACAAAGAATACAGCCATTTTTGTCAAAATGGTCTGTAAACTGTTGGACAACTGAAAATACAGGAAGTAAACCATTGTTTTTCAGCTAAAGTGTGGACAGAAATTTGTGGAGAAAACATCTGGCAATGCAAATGTGGGTAAAGCATGTAGACAGAGTCTTTATTTAATTCAAATTAGTGTTAACCAGGTCTGTCTTTATTTAATAGTTCAATATTTTGATTACTTTAAAATGGTGGTGGTGACTCTGATATTCCCTGAGGGTGATGTTCAAAACTAACCTGAGCAAGAAGAGTTAGAATTTATGAAAGCAACTAATGCTTAGATTTCAAAAATATGAATAAATGAACTCATCATACCCAAATGAATTCGGGTATGAGGTGGAGCTGGGGTATGTGGAGTTTTAGTCTTAGTTTCATGTCTTGTTCATGAAACAGTTACAAATCTGATCAGGTTCATCATGGTTCAAAGGAAAAAACAAGTCAGCCTGACCTTACTTTCTGTCAGGGATGTTTCCTGATTGAGTATCTGGGACATCAGGTGGGAGATAATGAGAGTTATTTCAGAACGTGCTCCCCAGAATGTTATAAACAAAACAAAACAAAAAAAATTAATTAATTAAAAAAAATCTAATGAATTCAAATAAATCACTACGAGCAGAATTCAGAGAGTGCAGGTGTCAGCTAAGGCCAGTGTCAAAAAACATACAGCAGATTTCAGAAAAAACTGTTCAAATTCATGGAAAATGATCCGGTCTGGACCAAACTTTAAAGGGCTCTTCTCTGGCCAGTGGCCAACTGCCAAGTTCAGTACAAATCAGCTCAATACTTTTTGCGTAATCCTGCTGACAAACACACACACAGGTGAAAACATCATCATCAGCTGAGAAAATAAAGGTCAGCGTGGTTATTGTTTCTTTCACTGAATATATTCTTCTCCCACCAGTTGTCCCAATTACTCTATAAGGTCACTCCCCAAATGAATGCAGCACCTTTGCTCCCAAAGTAACAGCTTCCTAAGATTTACCCATTGAGCACACACAATTTTTTTGGACTTGTATTCCTCATATCAAGTTAAAAACCTCTGCACCTCCCAACTCTGCCCCATCTCCTGCCCTGCAGCAACAGTCAAAGCATGGACGTCTGAACTACAGTGAAAGTATTGTAGACTTGTACCCCCATAGACCATGTAGACCCTGCAGAGCCCGTAGCAGAGGAATACACTGCAGGAGGATGTATGAGTATGCTTTGTCCAGCCCAGTCAGCCTCAGGCATCTGGCTAAAGTTTCAGGCGTTTTAGAGCAAATCCCAAACTGATAAGAGAAGCCAAAACATACAGCAATCACATTATGTTTTATTAATGTCAATGAATCCACAGAACAAGTGGTGCAGCTGAATTACATCTAACAATGTTGTGCTGGGTAAATAAATATCATGTTTCAGGGTCTGAAATGAGGGATCAAATCAACAGCTTGCAACAGGAAGAAGTTTAGATGTTTTGTTGATGAATGATTAATGATACAGGTCCATTAACTGTCAACCAAAAACCACAATAGAAGAGTAAGTTCCAACACAGGAGGATATAGTGATATAACAGAGGCAGTGGGAGTACATGTTTTTTTGCTACCCTTTCCACCCTACTGTGTAGCTGCACATGGCAACTGATCCACTCCACTCTTTGGATTTTCTGCACCATTAATCATCGCAATAAAATGGTTTATCTGTTATCGGTGGATCCACATATATAAACCACCACAGACCAAAAAAACCTTTGAAGTAGATCCAGTGTTTCACAGGATACACTCTTCATTCAGCCAAGCCCTGGCAAGTACATAACTACTAAAAAGACATTAAGGTGTGCCCCTGGCATTAGTAGCTTCTAGATTATCTGTCATTTAGATTTCAGTTCATGTAGAATTTTTTGCATTAACTATTTTTCTATGTTCTGCTCAGATTCTTTTAGCTGCCCTGATGTTGATCTCTTTCAGAGCTGAAAGTTGTCTCTCACTCAAAAACATCATCAGTGAAACCCCATCCACTGTCTGTCAGAAAACCAGCTTCATATTCTTTAAACAGCATCCAACAGAGAAATGGTCAAATATATTTTATTCCCTCTTACAGTTGACTCGATGGTAATTCAGGCCATTTGTTGCATTTTGCCAGGAAGCCAAACACAGCCATTATTCATATTTCCATTGACTTAAATCTTAATCATCAGAGCCGAGACAGACCCTGCATCCATAAATCAGTCGGGCTGATCCAAGCAAAGCGGGCGGTTCCTGTTGGTTTTCTCTGAAGTTCCTCCGAAAAATCTGGAAGCAGATGATCCTGCCTGAGCCGAAGCAGTACGGCAGACATCATTGCTTAGCATGCATTTCCTTTGCCTCGATCTAATTCATTTCTCAGGCCTGTCGTCTTGCTTTTGTGGGGCTTCAGAGTCTCTGCTCTGTTCTTTGGGGGCCACAACCCCCATGTGTGAGTAGCAATGCCGGCCCCCAGGGGTCACGGGAAGGGGCCTTCTGTTTAAACACAGTTGTGCGCTCTGCCGGCACCGAGCATTCCTCAGGGCACAAACAGGTGGTAAATTAGGCAGACGGTGACGGATTGCCACCCCGGAGAGAAAGAAATATGTTTTGTTTATTCAATTTTTGTTTTTCATCACTGCCGTAGCTACGGAGACGGCGGACACAAAGGGATTATATTCTCGCCTGAAATCCTCCTCTGCACACACGTACCCTCCCTCTCCCTGCCACCAGGAGGACAATGAATCAAAGAGCCGCGTGTTTACCGACGCGCTGGGGTAGAGCTCAAAGGCAGGGCCCCCCTCCCACCCTCGTCGAGCCACCCTGGACACTCCTCTGTGCTCACCCAAGGGTAGCAGGTCCCTGATCATTCACTCAGCTGATAACCAGAGGGGACAGGGGCCTCAGTGTGGTAATTAAGCAAGCGCTAATTTCATTAGCCCTTGCTTGTTGGTGGCAGGCAGTGTCAAGCCGCAGCACACTGCCCAAAGAAGATAAACCCAGTGGGAAGTTTGGCTGTGAGGGAGGCTCAGTTGGCAGCCATTGTGAAAGTGCAGGATCATCTAACACTTATCTCTTCTCTTTCACTGTCTGTCTCACCAAGCAGTCTGCACTATTTCGTAATAGATTGTTTGACCCTGTGCTCTCAGGCTCTCTCTGGTGTCTATTTAGCTCCAACCAATAGGCAGAAGGTGTGTGTTGGGGGGATTTGTGTGTGTATGTGTGTGTGTTTAAATACTCTAGTACAGACTGAGAACATACTTGAGAGAGAAAGAGAGGCAGACACAGAGACCGGGTCTGGATGCTGTAACCGAGTCCCCTCAGTCCGGGGAGGAGAGTGCTATCTCCGCTGGATTCTCACGCTGCAAAGTTGGATCTAGCTCTGGGAGCAGAACCCGGATAGCTCATGAGGTCGGAAACACATCCTGATTCTCCTGGAACTTTTTCTGTGGCTGGGAAGACAAATAGTGGCCCCTCCTCCCTCCTCTCCCTCCCCTCCTCACGCACCCTTTATGTGTCTGGATGAAGGAGAGGGCTGCATTGAATGGCAGGGCTGTGAGAGCTCGCTCTACTCAGCCCAACAAACCTTCTTTCTTCTGAAATTGTGTGCAATTTGCTCACGCCATGCAATGACACACATACTCAAACACCCCACTCCTCCGGTTCTCTTCATTCTTGGCAGTAAAAGGGGACGACCAATGAACACCAAAAGTGATCATGTTCAGCCAGAAAGGCAAAGAAAAGGCTAACCTACAAAGCTATCAGAATAAAACAAGAGAAAAACGTCTTTTTGTTATGAGGAAATACAGTTTGGATATTATCATTACACAACTGTTTTGTTAACTAGCAAGTCCATGCCCTGACAGTTTACGATGCTTGTGTGTAAGACAAAACCTACAGGAACTGGTTAGGCAATACCTTAGAAAAAAAAAAAAACAATAAATAACTTAGACATAAAAGGTAAATGGACAAAATCAAAATCCGTCCAATCATCTAATTCATTTTTCCCTAGATTAGAATAATTCTTACAGTTGTAAGTGACCCCCTCACCCCCCTCCACATTATACATTAATAGAACATTCCTGTTTAAACCTGTGGGGTAAAGCACTTCACTTCAAGCACAGATTAGCTCTGTTGCCTTTGAGCTGTTTACCTCTTGTTCCAATCAATGTGATGAAGTAATGGTTGCTTTGTTGGACACAGAATCCATGCAGGGGAGCTCCTGCAAAGGAAGCTTTACTCATTTCCTGATATTAAATTATCTGCCACAAGTGGTGTTCCAATAGTTACCAGGTTCAGCATGATTTTAGCCCGAGGTTGTCAATGTTCAGACTCCACTTTAGCACCTGATTAAGCAATTGGAAAGGATCTGTTTCAGAAGTTTTATTATTAGCAGCTGTTGCATTTATCTATAAAACTTTTAGTTTGGCCTATTTTTTTTTTTTTTTTCCAAAAAAATAATTAATAATAAATAATGCTGCCAACTGAAGGAAAAACATTTCTGTGCCCTTCAGAAAGGGAGTGCTAAGACAAGTGCTGCTGTAACAGGGCGTGTGCTCAGGGGCACATGGAAAGGTCATAGGTCTGACATAAGGGGAGCGATTTTTGGGTCACGTTCAAACAGCAGCTTTTATTGGACACTTTATACAATCTTGTATAAAAGTGTTGGCATCTGTCTGTTGCCTCAGACAGATGCCAACACTTGAATGAATAAGTTGTTAGTTTAGTTTATGACAGAGGTTTCCAACCTCGTCTGATGTACCCAGAGGATGAAGTCATGTACCTCTTTATCAACACTGTGTAATATTCCAAACAAATTAACTTGCATTTATTTTAAAACAGATGTTATGTAACACAGTCAATTACGTAAAATATTTCTTCATCTTTTGATCTGTCAATTTTTAAGTTGATGTCATACTATCACCTTTTCACTTACAACCTGTCGGACTGAAGTCACAAATTAGAGGACTTTTTTGACCAACACTATTAAGACTCTGTTTCATTTTGACTTGGTATTTCTGACTTGAAATTTGACTTGGGTGGACTTTTTGAATTTTAGATTTAGTGATTTCTATCGCCATACCCACAAACCTGTCAACTCACTGCAATGCAGCAGACCAGCAGAGGCAGCAGGGGGCTAAGTCTAAAAACACATAATTTTGTATATTTTGTATGTAAATTTCAAAAAAGAGCATAGCACAATGCATGTTAAACATAGAGATGTAGATCCTACACACTGAGGAAAGTGTAAAATTCCCTTTAAGCAGATCTGCACCAAGATTGGCTCATACCCCATCCCTTCACCAAGTTTAGTGGAAATCGATTCAGTATTTTTTGGATAATCCTGCTGAAAAATAAACAGACACAGGTGAAAACATAACCTCCTCCTCCTGACCACACAAGACTAATAATAATAATAATTGCAGCGGTGGGTGGCTGTGGTCACAGATCTGGACTCTAGACTGCAACAAAATGTCAAAAATTACTAAGGTTTAAGCAGCTGCAACAGTTTTCATTAATGTTCTAAGTAAAACTTCAGTTTTCATTGCTCAAAACTTTAAGGTAAAGATTTGAGACTTGGCTTTAACTATAGTAGGAAGATTTCTCTGATAATCTGCTAAGACTCTACAGAATGGTTCAACATGTAGCTTTAGTTAAGATTGACTAGTCTTCAAATGAATCAGTCGGTCATTGAGGTGATTTAACCCTGGCTTTTCTCTCATCCACCAGCTGTCCAAGTGCACGTTCTAAAAGGAGACAAAGCGGGCGAGTGGTGGAAGTTCACCGTCAACATAATTTCTGTCTACAAACAAGGCGAGCACCGCATCCGCCGTGGGGACCAGCTGCTGTGGGTGCGTGCAAAGGACGTGGCCTGCAAATGCCCTAAGATCAAGCCCGGGAGGAAGTACCTGCTCCTGGGCACAGACGACGACTCCCCCGGGCAGAGCGGCGTGGTGGCGGACAAGGGGAGCCTGCTCATCCCTTGGAAGGACCTGTGGGGCCGTCGACTGAGGAAGTTCCAACAGCGTGACAAAAGGGGAAAGTGCTAAAAGTAGCTGGAGAGGAGAGAATAAGAGAGAAATTGAGGGAAAGGTGGAGGAAAAACAAGGCCTCTGCTGGGATTGAAGGCAAGGAAGAGGAGAGGCTGGATGGATTAATAAAAAAAAAAAATAAACTGGAAGATTAAAAGATAGAGAGACACAGGTGAAGAGTAGGAGAGATGGGGAATGACTGAGTGCTGCTGCTCTGAGTTGGAGCGAAAAGATTAGTGTTTTTTTTAGGAACTTTTGTGAAGGAGCTCATTCTACAGTCGTTCTTTTTCTGTTCGTCTTTCAAGGTTTGTTTTCTCATGTAATTGCAGAGTTTGCACCTAATGTTACAGATATGTCACATCCTGACTATTTTATCCATGATGCTGTTGTTTTCAGTCCCTTCAGTTGTTTTACAGAGCATCTACTGTATAACCCCTTTTGGCTCTTCAAAGGATCAATTCCCACTGTTCTGTGTCCAGTTAGAAGAGTCACTGCACGGCACTGCACGACTCCACTCATGTATGATAAGTTGCTCTTGCAACCTGCCAAACTCTGGAGAAAATTTTTCAACAGCTGGAGGCAAAAAAAAAATAAAAATTGTGAAATTGTTTATAACTGTGGTCAGAGTGCCATTCTGCCTGAGAGCTCCCTGCTCATATGTGAGTGTTACCTCAGAGTTGCGGGAACTAAATGCCATAATGATCCTTTCCTCATTCTGTATAATGATCTCAGTACATGCAAGTCTTTGTTCAGCGCTTATCGATATATCAGCAGTTTGTTGTGGTTGTGACCTCTGCAATGTAAAGTAACCATATGTGCATACATAGACATTATTTTTAGTAGATGGTGCTGTAGCATCGGCTAGATATAGAGTAGACGTGTCAACCATGCACTTATTTTTAATAGTCAAACATTTTAGAACATATGAGATATGTTCAATTATTTTTTTAGAGTGGTATCCAAAAAAAAAAGGAATCCCATACTGGACCACATGATGCAAAAAAAAAAAAGAAAAAAAGCTGCCTCATTCATTACTGCTCGGTGCAGAATCCAGATTTCATTCTATGGTAAATGTCCCAAACATTTGCAAGTGAGAGCGCTGATGAATTCTCACTTCATCAATTAAAGAAAAAAAGAAAAAGAAAAAAAATAAAGGAAAATATCGACCTATCAAGCAATCTTCTTACCACTGACATCCTGCATGCTCACTATTTACTGTAGCTGACTGATAGATGATAGATGATTGTGAATTATGTACACATTTAATTTGTATACAGTACTCAGTGTTGTGGGAAAATAACCTGTGGAGTGATGTAATATCACAGATGTTTTATTGTGCAGTGCATTCAGCACACTGTGTGTCAAATGTTCCTCACCTCAAAGCGACTTTTCGACAACTGGATTCCATTATCAAGACTCGGTACTCGACAAAAAGGCATGAGCGATTGTCTACATGTTATATAGCTGTATAGTATTACTATTTTGTTTTGTTTTGTTAAACATTAACTAGATCTATCTCCATGTGACTTTAACCAGAGTTTTAAATACTAGAGGCTTAATAAATGGAAAGACAAATAAATGAATGTCTCACACACTGAGAGGCTTAGAGTGAGTTTACATATACACAAAAACAGACAGTACACTAACACATATTCAGGGCTACACCTAATACAGACACGTACACACACACATGCACACACACAGACACACAGACACACACACACACACACACACACACACACACACACACACACACACAGGCACATTTACACCTCAGTACTCTGTGCATAACGTATGCATCTGAAACATACAATGTGCTAGTAAAGTCTCCGCCAACATGTCTGCAAGAAGGTACTCCCACCAGACTCTCCATAAACATTATATCTGAATAATTATCTGCTCATGTTTCTACGTTGGCTTGTAAATGATGTTTAGCAGTGTCCATTGCAAATGGTTGTGTGATGTCTTGTAATACTAATATATTATGTTTATCACAAATGAATATATTTAATGACACATGAATCAATGTGGATTTTGTGGTTTTTATTTTTGACCTTTTATTTTTTACTTTTTGCATTGAATTGTAGATGGCTGTAATGAAAAGTATTGATACATGTTTGGCTCTTGAACAGCCTGATAGAACTGAAAATTAATTCATCTGAAATAAACTGTGTAAAAAAAAAATGAGATTGAGCTCAGCTGAAATCACATCTTTAGCTCTTTTCTCCCTGTCCTATTTTTTTTTTTCAATCACATCGTAACACACAATGTGCCAGCAATGTTGCTCCAACACATAACGTCACCTATTCTCACAGTTGTAATTAGCAAATTTATCAACTCCTATAATCCAATAATGACTTGATGATAAAATACAGGGGAACAGAAATGTAGCTCAGAACTGACTCAAGATCAAACCGATGAAGAACCTAAATGAGCTTCTATGAATAAAAAGACTCCTCACAGACACATTTTACTAAGGTTTAACTGGACAAAATGCAGTTTAAGAGACAACATGTTTATTTATTTAGTTATTTAGTTCTTTTTTCAACCCCTTTCTTTGTATAGCCACAGTGAGAGGCACAGACAGGAAAGTCAGGGAGGGAGAGAGAGAGGGATGACCTGCAGCACGGGGCCATGGCTCTCACTCGACCCAGAGCGATGCTGTCAGGACTGTGCCTTAATGGTATGTGCTCTACCAGATGAGCCACAGCTGAAGTAATAACTGATGCTTTCTGGTGGCTGCACACTAAAGAAAAAGCAAGTTAATTTGTGAGACAGCGCTCTCATTACAGTGTGGATCAGCAGTTAAACCTCTCTACAAATTCTGTAATGTAGTTAATTTTTTCCGTGAAGTTTGACTTCTCTTCACACATATACATAAGCTCTGTGGATCTTTACACTGTATTTAATATTTACTGAGTAGTTTAAAAAGTAATTAAGTGTCATTTAGTTCCCAAACACAAATGTGTTCAGTGTTCCTCAGTCTCTGTACTTCCTCCTGTGTGTAAAGGGACCCACTAAGTATGTTATTGATACCTCATGTATAAATAATATTAAAAGAGTAATTAGGGGCTCTGATCTAAAGCGTTGCCATATTTTCTCTGTTTAAATGAAAGTGTAGGAGTTTTGCTAATAAACACAGCTCAGTCGGCTGTAACCACGTGAAAACAAGGAATCAAACAACTTTAAAAACTGACAGGTTTTTAACTGACAAAATTTTATTTATTTATTTATTTTTTTTAAATCTTCACACTGTAACGTTGACATTTACTCAATAAAGGCTTTGAGAACTTTTCAACCTCAACAAAATAATAAGTGAATACTCTAAAGGGCAGTTGTTATTGTGACATAAAAAATGTAAAGCCAATAGTAAAGCATTAGAGGTAAATGAATTAAAATATTGGCTGCTTCAGTCGTGCCCTGCAGTGCAGGTCATCATTTGTCTTGGATCCTGTGCCTCTATAAACTTCACAGACAATCAAGGCTGGCTGTAAGATTGCTATAATGCAGGCATATTACTAAAAGGGTGATATCACCAATGCGTCTAATCCAAACCGCAGATGTTATTGTTGTAGCTGTGAGGGTTTGGCATCAGTGGAAACCCTTAACTTATTCCTGTGGGAGTTTTACACAAAAACACACAATTCTGAACCTTCTCCAAATGAGAGTCCATCTGTCTTGGCTCATGAACGGAGTATTGATATACTGCTCCTGCAATGCCCAGCGAAAAATGCTCCAGAGGGGCCAACCTATTATATAGTCACTTCTGAAAGTTCAAGCTGTGTTCTCCATTAACATAAGGCCACCAGGATTACCAGCCATAAAACCACTAACTCTTGGAGGATGGAGAGCAGAAAGCGAGGGATGGAGAGGTTAGTCGATGAGCGCTCATGTTCTGCTGTTATAGGTATGTTTAGCATGCCTGTTCAGATCTCTCTGATAAAGAGATCACAGTGTCATTCAGAGCTGCAACATAACAACAATCTCACTTCATCTTATTAAGGCCAAGTGTTGTGCAAGATCACTGCAGGACTGTGATTTCTCTCATGATCTGGGCAGGATGGAAGAGTTGAAAAGAGATCTGGGTGTGTGTGAACTTCCCTCTCAGTGTGCGCAAAGATGAAGCTGGAACAACAAACACAGACGCGATATGAACAAAGTTTTTGGCATTCATGTTAGACAAAGCGGACTGAACACAGGGGTCAGATTTCCATCAGCAACACCAACTTGGAACTTTCCACACGGACAAATCCCCCAGTCCCACTGCCTCCATTGTCTCCCAGCTAACAGTGAGAGTCCTCCTTGGAAAACAAAGTCAGGCAGGTTGGCGCTGATGATGCGACACGCTGAGGTTGTCATTGTATGCTGTGTTGACAGCTGCCAGGAAATGGACACAGCAAGTGGTTGAATGAAACTGCTTTAACTCCCATGACAGGCTTTTATAGGTCTGCTGATAAGGACTGGGTGGAAAAGACCCTGATCTGAACATAGAAACATTTGGAGGAATTTAATTTAGTGCCATTTCTTTATTGTTCCCTGAAAAAGTAAGAGGTGAGCATCTGTGATTTTGAAACATCACATCAGAGATTATGTAACTTCCATGCAATTAGCTGTTTTAACTCTGATGATGCTTACAGTGCTGCTCTGAGGACCTTAGTCCCAAGTGGCCTCAAATCAGTGAAAGAAAATGTTCAAAATCATGACTCACGCAAGTTTATTGTTCCGTTTTTTGCTGACATTCCTTCTCTCTGAAGAGATTTTTTTTACAGCACACGTTTTGTTCAAAGCTCCTAAAAACCTAGGACCAGGAGAGGAAGCACTACAGGCTGACAATCCTATTCAGACGCCCTCATCAAAAGGCTTGATAGCACAGTCAGTAAGAAAAGAGAAAATAGTAGCATTCAAAATGTCCAATAACAATCTAATTAGAAAGTAATTACAGTGTATTGACAAGACAGTCATTAACTTTGGTGTAAATGAACAGTGTATTAATGATGATTGAGTTTTTATTACACAGGGAGCGAGGAAACAAATTATCAGGAACTCCCCAAATGAGTGGTGGGGAGGGCTGAGAGGCCTGTGATGCTTAAGTGGATTAGTTGTTTGAAGAGAAGGAGGAACACCGGAGAGGATCAGAGAGACTGATTTGCATCACCCAGCAGCTATGGGCCTTCAGCACCACCATTTCTAATCTCTATTCACAGACCAGCCCTGCACCTCAGGGGGAAGCCACTGTTGAGGAATACAACGTCACCACAACATTTCATTTAGTCAAGGAAAGAAGTTCAATCATTCCACTAAAGTCCCATCAGATTAAAAGTCTGATTTTATGCATGAGATCTCTACCACCAATACCACTTTGAGCTGGGGAACTATGCAATCATGGTCTTTTGTTTTTCTCAAACCCACTTGGCCTCCTGCTCCTTCTTCTTAACCCTCTGTAAAACCAGAGCTGCAACACAGATGCTGTTTTGTTTGCTCCTAAGCACCAGACTAAACAGGGAACAATATAACACTGTGTTTTCTCAGCTGACTTAATGTATTTCCAAGAACTGTTTACTTTGCCATATAAAACATACACGCTGAGTTAATTTCAATTCATATAAATGATAAATACACTATCAATACAAGAATGAGCAAACTTCCCTCCTTCCATCCTGACTGCATTTCACTTGTCACCTATTTGACTACAATCTGTGCACATAGCCAGGTGGTGCGCTCTGTTTCCAGCACCATCTTCCTCCCAGTGATGGCCACTCTTCTGCTTCCCAGGCTTCATTCACAGTCGGGCTTCAGCAGAGTGGGGGAGAGGGGCTTTGTGAAACAAAGACTGAAGCACCTCTGGAGATGGAAGGAGGGCTTAAAGAGGTACTTGATATCAGTCCACTGTGTGACCACCACACACACAAATACATGGGGACACACAGGCGAACACACACTACAAAAAAACATATATGTGTGCACACGCATGCTCAGACACACAGCTCAGACTCCAAATGTGTTAAACCCTCTGCTTTTGAACACCTTTAAAGCCCCCCTGCCTCCCTTTCCTCCCAACCCCCACCCCTTCACTCACTCATTCACTCTCTCCCAAACTGCCTCTCCATTTTTCTCTGTCTTTCAATGCACATGGTTCAAAAGCTGTATTTCTGGCTTACTAGATTGGGGCACAAAGGCTTTTCTTATGCATCCTGGAGAAGCCCCACTAGAGAGGCCTCGATCCCATCCTGGATAGCAGAGTACACACAGACAGAGTTAGACCTCCTTTTTTCTCATTACCATTTCCATACAGGATTAAGCCACTTGGCTTTTGGATGGCATGTACTATATTTTTCACCCATCCCAACCCCCCGACTGCATTCTTAAGGTCCGAGTTAAATGATCGGAGAGACAATCAGCTCATAAACCGGCTCTTTTTAATGTCTATTCACACACACTACTGGGCCCGGACGATGCCAGAGAGGATGGATCTCATTGGCGTCTGTACCACAAATACAGTCCTTCAGAGCATCCTGGTTTCACCCTCCAGGTTTTAAAGTGAGGACGTCAAATACAGGTGAACAGACACTAAAACCAACCAGGCATTGTATAGCCATTTAAACAGGACTTTAAAGTTACAGTCTTGAAGATTTTCATTAAGGCAAACCCCATTTATAAAAGTATTTCTGATCAGCATTTCTTCACACTTCTACACTGGATTCTACTTTGCATGAAAGATTCAGAGTGAATGATATAAAATCCATTGGAAGTAATTTTATGTCACTGTTCACACGTCATCACTGTGTTAGATCTGTATTAAATTACCCCTCCATCCCCTGCTGCTGTTAATAATAACTGAAATCTTAAGGATTGCAGCTTTTAATGAAAAACAGGCACAACCTTTGACTGAAACTGATCTTAATTATTATTACCATTGTTATTATCATTATTATACTAAAATATATAATATCAGATAAAGTACGGAACCTAAACTAATTATTTTTGTTTTTATTTTGATTTCTGTGTATTTATGTGAAAAGTTATGATTCATATTCAAAATTTACATTTTTCCTCCTCCTTGCTTGGCTATATCCCCTCTCTCTCTTCCACCCTCCCATCTTTCTCATGCGAATACATTAATATCTGAAAGTGTTGGCTCAGACCAAAAATACTCATGGACTAGACAAAGTGCAGAGTGACTTCAGGGTCTGGGATCTTCAAATAAACCCTGCCTGGGTGTCATGGGGACCAGGAAGTGGAATTAACTGCTATATTAGCTGACCTTCATCTTGTTGTTTGTCCCAACCTGCCTGGCTGGGCCCCGGGCTGGCCCGTAACCACGGTCTCCGGGCCCAACAATGCGGGCATTTCCCTCAGCAAAAAAAACACAGGCCTCAGGGGTTTACTGAGCAAACAAGATGAGCCCTGCCAAACGCTCCTCGCTCCCACATTTCACAATCACTTATTCTATCGCCATTTTTTCCTCTTTGCTCTCGCCCATCCACGGAGCTGTGAGACGGCACCAGACAGTTCTGGGTCGAGTTTGAGACAGAAATGTAGGAAAACAGAGCGCTGACCTATGTTGAGATTTAGTGTTAGAAAAAACATTCATGTGGATGGGTAGACCTATAACTCTCAGGATGTCTCGCTTTAGTTTTCACAGTGACTGCGACGTAAACCTTTTCTCTCATAAACAACAATCCGAAAAGCGTCCATCTTTACAACTGGTCACTTCATACGTAAAGTTTCCAGAGCCATAAATCATATTAGATGAAAATGTCTTCATATACTTTAACTACATAACCAGAAACTGTTGAATTTCATCTCAACAAGCTGTATGTTTTAGAGGTTTGGGTCTGCTTTTGCCATCAGTCAGTATGTTGTTCCATCCTACTGAACCTGACATAAAAGCAGAGTAACAGTGAAGTGGTCCTTGGATGCTAATAAATCAGGCTCCTCGCTTGCTCAGATTAATACAGGAAGACATCAAACAGTCAGGAAACAGAACTGTTGTATAAAAACCTGTAGAGAGCTACAGGAGAAAACTTTCATTTCACTGCAAAGGCACGACCTTTCCATATTTCCAAAGCACTCATAGGAAGACACAATTTTAAACAGGAATAAAATACAGAAGTAGATAATAAAATATAATATTTGTGAGATTTGAGGGTTATAGCAGCAGCCCCTCCTCACAGGGTATTAAATTCTAGATGTAAAATGTCAGAAATATGACAAATATCAATGCTCAAGATAAAAGAGAGAGGAAGGAAATAGCACCTACAGTTCAGATACAAGGTTTGATGGTGCTGCACGGTCAACTGTGTGTGTGTGTGTGTGTGAGTGAGAGAGAGAGAGAGAGAGAGAGAGAGAGAGAGAGAGAGAGAGAGAGAGAGAATGCCTACCTGTGCATGTTTCACAGAGGGTGGTTGGATTCAATCTTGTCATGGCATCAAAGTGGGGCAGCCATCAAAAGCCCAGCATCAGTGCAGGGATCAAACACGTCTCAGTCACAGCAATCATCCACAGGGTCACAGGAAGAGGACCAGGGTCAGACCACCAGCCGGTAGGAAATCCATTTACAGATACCTGCACATAAAGCGATCACACACACACACACATTCACCTTCAGGACTGTGACCTTGGGCTTTTTGCTGCATGATTGTAAGGATTATTATTTAATTATTCTGAAGGAAAACTCATCAACAGACTCAATCCCTCAATGCCGTGACTGGATTTTATTTTTTAATAACAACAGGTAGTGTTTTTCAACACAGCTTAATTAGACTTTATTGGAAATAAAACATACAAAGGGAAACAGGGATGGTAACCTGAAATTTATATCATGATAAATTATGAGACAATGACAAATTTGATGTTAAAGATTCTGCTGGCTCTCTTTCAATGTCAATTCCGCCATTTGTTGAAATTTTCAGACATTTTTTGCAGTATATCAATTAGACATTTATAATAAAATTAATGTAATAAATTAACCTAACAATATAATAACCAGACTAAAAGTCTAGAGCTGTGCTAACATGTTAGCTTTGAACAAAATGTTAATATATCCATATTTATTTGGGGAATTTGTATTGCCTTTAATTTGATAGAGGCAGTGAGACAGACAAATGAGCCACCAGGGCACCTCCATACATCCATGTTTTAAGTTAAATGCTAACAGTCTCACAAAGATGATGCCTATATGCTGATGTTTAGCAGGTGTGAAGTTAGCCATGTTCACCATCTTAGTTTAGCATGTTGGTATCCTAAAATTAACCAATTAGCATTTGCATTATCACAGTGTCATTAGTTTTGCAGATATTTGGCAATAAAATAAACTACAGGATGGATAAAAATGTTGACCTGTTTAAAGTCAGAGCATCACCAAAGTTATTAAGTTCATTTGATGGGAACATGATTGTGCAAATTTCATGGTTATGTGGCTCCTTGGTGGCTCATCTGGTAGAGCACGTACCATCCATGCTTACTCCTAATCATAGCAGCCTGGGTTCAAGTTTGACCCTTGGCACTCTGCTGCATGTCAACCTCTCTCCCTTACCTTCCTGTCTCTCTCACTGCAACTATAACAAATGCAAAATGCCTAAAAAAAATAACTTTCAAAAAAGATTTCATGGTTATCCATCCAATAGTTGACATGTCACATAAAACCAGTAATGTCAACCTCATGGTGGCACCACAGACAAAACTCAGGGGAATCACCAAAGTCTCTAGGTTTCATTCTCTCTCATTTGTACAAAAATGTTATTGCTGTCCACACGGTCCCTATTGAGAAATTGTCTGCAACCAAAGTGGAGGGCCAAGTTGCTGCCACAGAGCAATGCTGTTAGCATGGCTATAAATGAAACCAACTACGCTAAATTAAATCAAATTATCTTGCTGATTTTCAAACCATCTGTGCAGTTACTCCCACTCAGCAACCACAACACTCTGGTCTCATCATGTGGATCATTTCACTTGGTCCACTCAGACCTATCCTGATCTCCTATAAAGATGTTGGTGTTGAAGCTGCTACACTTGTTGCTCTGTGTGCAGCATTAAATGTGCAATAAGGGGTCTTTCAAATCAAGTTTAAAAAACAAAAACTCATCCAAATCTAAGGAGAAACACTGTGTTTCCCGCTGAGAGTGACTGGCCAGAGGGAGAGATCATCCAGCCCTTGGCATTATATTCCTCCTCTGCGGCCAGGGAAGGAAAACAGCTCAGTGCTCTTGAGTCAGACTCTCTGCTCATCCAATCATGTTTAAGATTCCTAAGTGATGTGTGCTGTCTGCACCCATCTGGACAACAGCTCTTTTTTCCATGATGAAAGATAGTACACAATGTGGTAAATCTGCATAGAAAAATGGATGTTTATACATATATAGATTGACATAGATACATACAGTATGAAATCAAAAGAGATGCCAGGATTATGAAATGCTTCAGCAAAAGGCAGTCATGTCTAGTCATAACTAGTCATGCCTGTAAATC
Organism: Rachycentron canadum; assembly: GCA_038496675.1. Classification (NCBI taxonomy): domain Eukaryota; kingdom Metazoa; phylum Chordata; class Actinopteri; order Carangiformes; family Rachycentridae; genus Rachycentron; species Rachycentron canadum. The sequence continues at coordinate 18,530,909 of CM076664.1, forward strand.
AACAGGTCCCAAATTTGTTTTGCCGGGGAAAACAAGCACTCCACGTCCAGACCAATTTAACAACTAAGCCACCCACATGTGTTTGAGAGAAACTTTGATGAACCAAGGAGTTCTCATGACACGAACCCATTACAGGAGTGTGTCAGTGCATCTCAATGCATGTACATCTCACCGGAGGAGGTATGAATCTTTTAGCACCTTAACAAGCTGTGACTAAATGCAGCAAATGACCTTCAATTAATTAATTAATTCTCTGGAAATACAATAAAAGCTTTTGAGTATATCATTGAAACTGTTCACGACAGTGTGTGATGCAGACTCATTTGAAACAATTAAATCCAGATCTTGCTTTCACACCTCTGCAGTTTAAAGGGGAATCTTCTAGACTTCACGGCCACACAAAGCCATTTACACCAAGTAACATTTACCTGTTCACACACACACCCTCATGCAATGCTTCTCTAACAGACGCACATACTGATGGTATGTCATGAGGGGCAATTAGAGGTTCAGTATATTGCCCCAGGACAGTTTGATATGCGGACTGGAGGAGCTGGGGATCAAACCACCGACCTTCCAATTAGTGGACTATCTACCCTACCTCCTAAACCACAGACAACACACTAAACACACATACTCATCTAATGTGTGTTTAACCTATTTAACATGGAGCTTGAAGTTGTCAGGAGTGGGCATTAGAAGTGATAACCCCCTTGGGATTTGACTAGCCATCCCTGGTGCCTCCCTCCCACATTCAAAGGGCAACAGGTCATTGGTTTGTAAGTATCATGGATAGATTACTGAACTACAAAGTGACAAAACAACCCCAAAGAGATGCACAACTTGTCCTGAAACAACAACAAAGGGATGTAAAAAGATCAAAAAGAGACATAAAATAAACCTAAAGAGATGCACACAACCAAAATTACAATTACTGGTCGATAAACAAGGCTTAAAATGTGACTCACAACAATGACACTCTCATTGTTGTGTATTTTGCATTGCAGACAATGGACCAGGCTTGAATTTATTTCCCATCTTGTTCTCATTCTGATTCATTCTCACCTCCTTCTTTGTTATAGAGCGATCATTACTGAGGCCTTGCTGACCTCTTCCTTCACTTGAGCTTGTTTTTCTTCAGTGCTGTGAACCTCCATCATGCCAACCTTTTCTCTCAGGCACACAGGATGGCTTGGACTGACTCTGTGTGACACTGAGGCGGCCTCCAGACAAGTCAGTCTCTGGGGTTTACTGAGGATGTGTGCGAGCCGTCTCTGCTTTCATCCAGACAGAACTCAAGGATATTATACACAAGTAAGGAAGAGGGAGGCGTCGCATTATCTGTCTTCTTTGGACAGGACCAGCCTTCCGGTTTGGACTAGATGTGGAGGACTGGTGACAGCGTGGGGACTGATGACAGACGCATTCCCCTTCAATTTCACATGGAGTTTTCTCACATTGCCACTTAAGACTGTAGTGTGTGTATTGGGGAGAAGCTTTCATTGGTCAATGTATCTTGTTTTTCAAACCATATTATTTGTTTTATTGTGTCTGTAGCTGGTTGACACCATCAAGTCTTGTGGAGTTATTTGCTGAGTTGCTCATTTTCTTTGAGATTTACAAGGCAGCTATTAACACTATTTCTCATAACACTGAGTCTCTTAAAGGAAAACCCCCATAAATAAGATGAAAACAAGGCTCAGTGAGACATGTTGTTATGACAACAATAAAACAGATGAAAACGCATTCACATATTGGAGGAGAAGCGATGAAAGACACTGAGAGCTTTCAATTATTTTTGTCTTGGTACTAATTGTGTTTCATACCTGTATCACTACAGCAGATTTGTTGCAAATGTTACATTAAACCCGACAGACAACTGATCATTCTTTGTCAAGGAAAAGATGAGGTCAAAACACAGACATCCACAGGAAAAATCCTTCCGATGCAGAGGTGGGGGTGGGGATTACCGCTGTGACAGCTGAAACACATTGAAAGATGGTAATCATTAACCACTTTGAATAAGACGTCAGATCGGAGAGGTCAAGACTGCATCAATAATACAGAGAACTGCAGGCACCATAGTTTGTACGTGACTTTTACTGGGGCAGGCAGATCATATGGAATAGATAGATGTGATCCCCAAATCCCTTTTATTAGACTGTTTCACCTTGCGTGCTGCATCAACAAGAGGGAGACACTGCAGACAGTCTCTGTGTAGACTTAACAAACTAAAGGTGTGTGTGCGTGTGTGTGATAGAGAGCATTCCTGTCTGTACAAAACCAAATGAACAGAGTATATGTATCTGTACACACTGATTTCTATGTCCAGCATGCGTGTGAAGCTTGACTGGGTTCCCCTCTCTTCTCTCCAGGGGAGGTGTCGTGAAAAAAAAAAAAAAAAAGGACAACTCTCTCTTCCCAGCATCTGGCTCTTAGAAGTGTCTGCAAACACATGGGCCCATTAGTTCCACCTCCGGGTGGACTCCCGCCCGATCCACACTGATGTGATCTCACAAGGGCCCGGGCCAGCCCTCCCTGGGGACCCATAACCACCCAGGCACCAGAACAAATAGCTCAGCGCTTACGCACACTTCTTTATGGCAGGTGATTCCTTGCCCTGTTTCCAGAGCATGCAGAAACTTCAAAGTCTCACACTCAGACCGTTGTTCTCACCCTTGGCTTCCTCATTTCTAACCTGCCACGTTGCCATAGCCAGAGTGAGGCATACGCAGGGTGAGGTCACTGAGGTGGGTGTCTAGGTGTGCTTTGATGCTAGAAAACTGGCTTGAGTAATGTGTTCAGATATATTGCAAGTAAGAAATGAACAATTCCTTCTCTATTTTCGTGCTGTATTTTCAAGCCAGTGGGGTGATGGCTGCATTACAACATTGGTTCGGATGCCAAATCTGTTTAAGACTGCTCTTGAAATATTTGGATATGAACTTCATGTCATCCAAGCCCAAAGATGAAACTCAAGCTAAGCAATTAAATTTTTAACATAAAAGTTCAGCATTTGCAGTCGCTGTCTTGCCGAAATTCAGACAAGATTAGATGAGATGACAACTTTCACGTTTGCATGGTAAATATGAAACTGACGGTTTCAGCCAGCTATCTAAGCAGGAAAAACGGAAACAGTTTAGCAGTTAGCACGAGTCAGTCCAAAGGTACAACAACAAAAAAAAAAAAAAAGAAGGAAAGCAAGCAGACATATTTCCCATAATTAGTTTCTGGTGTTATGCCTGTCAAGCTCTCTAGTTTCACACAGCATTTACCCAGTTTACAATGATAATTTACACTGAAAATTTATGATAATTTATGAAACAAATTAGTCCTTAAGTTCACACAGGTAGACAAAAATGTTTTTTTGTTTCTAGACATTTCCCTGAAATGACAGAAGGAACTCCTCAAGGAAATGACTCACTGACAGATTTTCAGCAGTAGCTAACTGGCTAACGTTAGTGGTCCATGAGTTGGTTGAAAGTGCTTTCTCCTGAGTTTGTGATCCTGTCAAATGATCTTGATGGTAACACACATCATCATGCTAAAAAACTGAGCCTAAAGCTACATCTGTCCCATACAGAAACTCAGCATGAAAAATAAAATATCAGATTATTTAGTTCTCACTCTGTGCCCTGTTTGCCTGCTAACCTTATGCTTGTTTGTATTTTGAAAGTATAGGTTTTCACTTTTACTGTTACAGCAGGATGAGGACCAACAAATGTGTTTGGCAAAAGCACTACGATCTGAAACAGGATTGGCCACGGTTACCGGATTGTTCGTTTCCCAAATCAGGACAAAGCAGATATAACATTTGGCTGAACTCTGATAACATCCTGGACCAGCTTCCATACACATGGATATATTACAAGCAGTTGAGACCTTTTTTTTAATCTAATCTTTAATTTCACAAAGAAATCAAAAGAAGAAAGCAGCAATCTGGAAATTTCTGGAAATCAAGCTAGTGCTAGTATGAGACTCAAACCACTCCTCCCTCTCTGATCTGTCACCTATATCCTGGCCATGCATGCTGTCAGTGGCATCTTCTAGGAGCTACTCTTTGCTTGATGCCTGGTCACAACAGTAATAGTTGACCAGAAAACACATTCACATATTGATTGACAGACATGAGCTGCCACCCTTGGCTTTGACAGTTCCTGATTAGTCAAAGAAGAGACCCACTCAGGCTGTTCAATGAGTGTGTCACAGAAGACCTCTTCAGATACATTTTGGAGCAGATTTCAACTATTATAGTTGATTAATGTTGCATAGTGTTGCTTTAATAGTGTACTCCTTGGCTTTGTAAGTGATGCTCCCTTACTAATATTGGTAGTAAGCCAGTTAGTTTGGCATGCCAACCACTGTATCTTAAATTAAGAGCACATAAATTCACAGTTTAATCCAATCCTCTTACTTTTGCTGCTTTTTTGGTTTGGAAATGCTAGTTTAAAAAGTACAGCCCACCCTTTACATGCAGAGTATCTCTACAATTGCAACACGTGGAAAAATACAAAGCTTGACAGGCCTGGCATACCCAAATTCAGCTGCTAAGGCTACAATTGGATAATGGCTGTTTTGGGGGAGGGGTTTATCAAACATTTGTCTTGAGAAGCTGAAAAGGTTGACCGGTTTGGAATAAGTTTTTCTTTCCTGTCCATCATATTTGATTTAGTTTGACTTGAGCTTGGAGCAAAGTGTGTGTGCCACATTCAGTCATGTTGACTAACCCTTCAAGTTCGGAGAGATGGGTCAGTAGGAGGCAGAGAGGAGGAAATAGATGGCAGAGGGAGAGATGCGTGAGGAGTGGAGGTTATCCACCAGCTGAGGAAACACGGCGGCTGGCAGGTCCAAGCTCTTTGTGGTGAAAATCAGCTCTGGGGCCAATGAAAATGTTTGTGTAGAAAAGTTTAAAACATCCACGCAGGAAATAAGAAGACCACTCTTCACTGACAGGAAACATACATCCTCTTACACACACATTACAGAGACGTAGCAAAGGACAAATTCTTCCTGAAGGGTGAACCATTTGTAAATGTGTTTTACTTCCACCATAGAAATTAAATGTCACAGTGGCAAAGTTAGCTGTTGAAATCTTCACACGTTGCAGTACAGTGATAGAAAAAACAGATACAATCATCATATAAGCCCCCACTGTTTTCTTTTTGTCTTGGGGTGATTTCTGAGTCCTACTGTTCACCACTGTAGTTCACCAGGTGACCACCCGTTTCGGCTCATGCTCGTGTTATAAAAATACACTTGCATTCATGGAACAGGTTTGAAATTTCATCTGTTCTTGTTGTGGTGTTGAGGGAAAAGTCCTGCAATTACTCTAGCCAGCGAAAATCATCCTCCGAGCCAGTGATTCTCAAACTGTTTTGTATCAAGGACCCCTAAAGTGACAGAAATTAGACCATAGACCACCAATTGATGGATTTTTGCTTTTAGACAATCCCATAAAGTGTTAGAAACCTATTGACTATAATAGTCATACATTCTATCAATGTGGACCCACTTTGTGAAATACTGCTCTGGGTAACATGGACAGCTGTACCACAATTTCATACAAGTCTATTTAAATAGTTTTTGAGACATTTGAGTCAGAAGTTTTGGACCAACCAACAGCCATCCTTTAAAACTCTTCGCCCTCTTTGAAACACACTGTGGGCCTGTAGATCACCAATCATTCACTTCCTCCAACAACTGATGTCTTCTTGCCTTCGTTCTCAGTTCAACCTGCCATCAGTGCCAGTGGAGAGAAATCTGTCATTTCATTTGTTGGGCTAATAAATGTGTCAAGATTAGGCCTGTTCCAAATTTTGTGAGGCATTAATGGCATAACTGCTAATGGCATTACAAAAGCAAGTGACAGAAGTATAAGGTTTGTATGTGCTCTTTTTTTCATTTAAAAGAAAAACAACTTTTTTAAGTTTTAAGTCCTGAACTGGACACAAAACAAGGAAAAATGTGTCTCAGGGTAGAAGCCACAAGAGATTCAGGTCTGTTGAACCTTCACATATAATGGAGGTGAAACAAACAGAAACTGTGGACCTGGAGATGACATCACCAGCCAAGGCTCCGGTGCCAGACGCTCAATGTAGGGAAGATCTTTTTTCCAACACTTGGCAAAGGGAAACGTACGCTCCAATCCCCTTTTATTGCTATTTACCTCTTTGCCAAGCTTTGTCGAAAGCACATAGTTTCACAAGATGAATGTGAAAGTGAAAAAAGACCCCACAGCACGGCTTCCACAATCACCAAGTCTTCCCTCAGGTTTCAGCTCCTGAACCCAAGTCTGTGAGTGTTGATTCTTCCCACCTATAAAAGATTACTGCAGCGATGAGCACTCAGATTTTTTGTGCTGTATCTCATTAAGCAGCCAGAGAGGTGCAGCAGCATCACAACAGATAGCTCAGGCGGTCTGACCCACAATCGAATAGCACTCAGCCACCCCACACTTTTTCTAAATATGTACACAAGTGCACAGGAGAGCAACAGCGAGCCCAGAGGAGATCGCACTGGCGCTCGCTGCTACACCCGCAGATCATAAATCCACCATCGGACAGGCAGGCTGAGCCGGAACGTTTAGACACCATGGGCCAGGTGATTTATGGATCGAAGTAACCTCTGGAGTTTAAAAATAACAAGAGCAAATCTCGCCTGGGATGGAATACCTCTGCACTACACTGATACTGTAAAACCACTTTAAAGTCATTTCATCCACTCAACAGGAAAGTGTGAGTTTAAAAAAAAAAATCAGATGAGTTATACGATAGAGAGGGTTATATATTATAAAAGACCCCCAGCCCTTATATTTTAATAAAACACTGAAATGGAGCCAGTGTAATGAAGGGAGATTAGAGCCTCTTCTAGCAGCTGAAAACAGGGAGTTTAATGAGAAGTCGCTAATGGAAATATTATTGGAGCATACAGCCTCTTTCCTCACTGCTCAGGCCAAAACCATTTCCTTCTGACTTCTTTGTACATGCTGTTTAGATCGAGCATCACTCACCCCCTATAAGAACCTCCTCCAACGACCCCCGCCAGCTCCCACCAGCTCCCCGCTACACAAACCAGCACCTGCAGGACAGAGGAGAGTGCCAGTAACTCACACTGTGGCAGATCCCAGCTCAGACCTTTCTGGGTGAAGGCCTTCCTACACATCAAGGATTTACTCTGATGACAGAACCACTTCCTCACTGGGCCTCACGTATAATGGAGTGCAAAGTTCCCTTTAATATTTCTACAGGTGTCTGGGACAAGGATACTGCAGCACAGAGGTCTTCTTTTAATGGAAAGCCTCGTAAAAATTTCCATAAAAGCTCCTTTTTAAAAGAACGGAAGATATAAAATATAGAGCAGAGTAAGATTATAAGAGCTTGATGGTGTAATACCAAGGGCAAACTGGCTTAATTTATTGGATTTCAGCAAGTTTGTTTAAAAAAATGTACAAAGCTGTACATCATCTAATTTAGAGCTTTATCTGGTGTTTTACACAAATTCTTGGAACAGCCCGTTCCCACTGCTGAAAAAGTAAACATGATCCCGTCTGTGGTACGATAAATGTTAGTTATATAGTATGTGGCAAATACCCCTCTCATCACTACATGCAGCAACACAATTTGTCTTCATTTTCCCCCCAAAAAACCATGTACCCTTTGTTACCACAGACCACAAATTCAACTTAATAATGAGGGAATGCAGACAGATTGCTGTTATTCTGCACTCATCTCTGCGGCTCACACAGGATGCATTGACTATGGTAGGTGTTGTTGTGTTTAAAGGCACTGAGGAATAATCTAGCGCTGTTTCCCCAACCACACACAACTGTCATCATCCCCATTCACAAGGCCTAGATGAGCAGGAAAACACTAATCATGTCATCACTGTTCTGCATAGGAGCAAGAGCCCCATTTAGCGAGATAGCAGCTTGTAATTACGCTGTCCTCTGGGGCTGTGGCATTATGGTGGGCCTGGCCAACGCCAAGAAAAGCATTGGAAGAGCTGATTAACTTGGACTTACATCTTGCATTCCTTTGCAATGCCTTACTGCAGCGAGCCACTAGTTCAATCTTCGCTAATGGTGTTCATTAATGAGTGGTTTATGTTCCTGAAATAGCTCAAAGACTAACACACACAGAGCACAGATGAAACCATAGTGACACCACACTTGTCTTTTGATTGTACATATCCTAACACACAAATAAGGAACTGGCACACATATTGCAGCACTTGAGTGTAGCCTGAATTTCGTTTTGGCACCTTTTTTTTTTTTTTTTAAACATAAATAAGCCACAGCCATGGTAGCAGCTCTCTGAGACTGTACTCAGGGCCAACAGGGTTCTATGCTTCATATTAACATCAGAATGCAAACATGCACACAATGACAAAGCTAATGTGCTTGTGTTTCACATATTGTGTACGTATCCATGTTTTAATGGTTATAAAGCAGACCTAGGGTCTAATATTAACACCCTGAAAGTACTGAAGTGCTCAGTCCACAAAAAATGCACAAAGCTCATATTAAGAAATTGAGCCTTAAAGCAAACTGTCTGGACATCTGTAACATTGTGATGTCATAACAAAGCAGTCCCCGCCCTGTGCTATGCCACATGCCTGGCGCACCTGGACCATTCATCCAACTTTGCAGGATTTAGTTTCTCTGAACGTCTACCTGAAATCTGCTCTATTTTTGTTGATCGATTAGAAAATGGCCAATCAGAAGAGAGGCTCAGAAACACTCCTCTGATTGGCTCACTGACCTGATGTTACCAGATCTCCAGAGAGAAGCCTGAGAGGAGTAAAATGACACTGAGACCCTTTTTAGTTATTAAATCCACAAATATATCTACTTATGGATGAAAATGTATCTATGTATGTAAAATGTATCAATATGGATTTAATGTTTATCAAGTTTACTGTGTTAGTTTAGTATGGTAGCATGCTAACAAACAAACAATACAGCTAAGGCTGATGGGAACATCATTAGTTTTGCAATTATTTAGTCAAAAAAATTGGAAAGTTGATTTAATAGCTAGTGAATAATTGTACATACATTTTCATCAAAACCACAAATGCCAACTGGACATGAAAGATACAGCACAGAGATTGCGGAGACAGATCTGCATCTCCATTTTTGGGCTGCACCATAGACTAACCCTGAGGTTTAATATATTGCCAGTCTCAACCTCTTAGAGTTGCACATACCAGACAATAACACAGCTATCACTGAGGCCACCTCATCTTGTTTGTGAACAGATATGTAGGTTAGATTTGCTGAAATTTACTTGGACCCATTTGAAGTGGACTTCAACACTGCGCGCGCACACACACTCCCACACACGGATGCCTCCTGACATGGAGTAGGAGCTACGACCAACTACAGACTGGGAATTCTCCTCAAGGATATCCTGGTACAAGCTGTTAGCATGGCATTCCTGGCCAGTATACTCACTATAGTGTATGCTGTAAGCAATTAAAGTGCATTTTTAAATGTACATGTCTATAGTTTTGACAAACAGTATTTTGAGAGTAGGAGTATAAAGCATGTAATAATAACAAAACCATCACTGAGAACACACCATAGACGCAATCACAGTTATGGATCGCAGTGTTTTACATGCATCGACTTTACTGCATAAACATCTCTGTGTTTTGTCAGTGAGGGCTGGTGAATGTTCATTTAATAGTGGAGCTCCGCCAATGAAGTGAAATGAGGAAGAGCTGATTTTGTGGTTTTGCAAAAACATAGCTGCACGCTTCTACTACATCATGTGAAATTCTTTGTAAACAGAGGTGATCCAAGTGCATACCAGAGTTTTCAACACGTACAATATCTGCTTTATGTCCTGCCACAATAACACCAAATACTTTAATCCAATAGGAGGGAAAAACCAAAGAGTATGAAAGCACAGGATTTGGGAAGCTATGATAGAAGTTTACTTGCATTCAATAAAGTTTTTTTACCCAGGGATATTTTTGTAATCCTTCACCTAGGATCCAGCAGTGAAGCAATGGTGTTTGATTATCCAATTAGACCTGGCTGAGTCAATCAGGCACATCTAAAGGGCACGGCTGCTCCATCACAGTTCACTAGAGCAACACAGAAATGTGAGAGGCCTTAACACTGAAATAATTGGGGAAGTCCTGTTTTTTGGGGGGTTTTTTTAACACGCATGTTCAATTAAAACACTGTTTCTTAAATTGGTTTTGAACACCATGATAAGTGAGAGGAAAGCTTAGATAATTCAAGCATGAATAATATTGTGGAGGGACCTCACACTGTGCCTTTAATCCGTCTCTTGGTCACAGTGAAAATTTGAATTCTCAGAGAGGTAGATCAAAATCGGTGCAGGGTGGAGAGTTTCCTCTGAGGAGTTTGAATGTTTTGGTTAAATTGCTTCAACTATTGTTTGATAAAACTTATTTTGGAAATGTATACCTTTTGATGAAGCTCAACATCCTGAACATTACACAAAACCAAGAGGGTTCAGACGCTGTGACTTTTTGTCATATTTTTGACTCAGACATTATAATAAATATAGATGAGACTCGGTGGTCAATAAAATGCCCTCCGATTCAAAACAAACCAGTGTGTTGACTGACTCTGCAAGCACCACAAATTACAACAATTTGCCTGAAGTCATTCATAATTAGAGGGTCAGCTGTGCCAAAGCCTACAACATAATGGTTCTGGGCCACCTCTGTGGCTTTCACTCAAGGATCTTACCCTGAACTCACAGTAACATTTCCTGAAGAAGTTTCCATGGGCAACATTTCTCTGCCACCATTCTCTGCTAAATACTGCCCTCTGCAGGACACAGTTGGTAATGATCTGTGACCGGGAACAATAAGTCTACTTTTTAATAAATGTATATAAAGGGAGACAGTGTTTTTTGGTCATGCTTCCTACTCAAAGATTTATGCTATACACTGGGAGCTCTGAAGGCATTTTGAATGGCAGTTTTGCGCCTTTCATGTTTGTTGTGACTGACCCTGCTGAGATGCCTCCCTGGTGGTCAGCTGCAGAGTGTGACTGAACACTCTTTGAGCAGAGGTGCCACAGGTCATTTATGTCTAAGAAAGAATTATGACTATTTTTTCCTCATTTGTCATCATGGCAAAGCTCTGGGTACATAGACATGAATAGATCTCCACCCACACAGCTGGGTGGTCTGCCAAGCTGAATGTGACCCCAATAAAGACCTTTGTAGCGGGCTACTGTGAACAGAGCCTGCTCTAGCATGAACCTCACTTTTGTTCAAGTGTCAAGGGGCATTGATTCATGACACACTATGCAAAACACAAAGAAACAAATAGATTGACTGTTTGCTATAAACGTACCGCAAAGTTGACTTTTGTCATATAAAATGTATCACATACTATGATCTTTTTGTCCTGGAATGAAGATGGAAACTTTCCACTTTTACGCCGTTAGTTTAAACTGATACCTATGGATACACAACGCAACAGTAAAAAAATTGCCATGCAAGTCACGTGATGTAGCTTGCAAATTTCATCATTGTTGATGAAATGTGACTTCTACAAACTAGTAAATATGATATTTATAAGAACATACAACAGTGTTTTTTCTTCAAAGTTACACATGGCTGAGGTGGCCAGTGCAGTGAGACAGCCATTGGTGAAATATCCACCAGCTTTAATACACTAGTTTCAGTAAAACTATGCTTGATTATGCAACATCTAAACACTCAAACAATGTGGGAGTCTGATCCTCACGTCATCTCTTAGTCTAAAAAGTAAACTCACCCTCATCTTGTCAGTCTTTTAGAAGATGGAGTCTTTTGGGTCCATTTGAAGTGAAGGGGAATCCAACATTATTCTGCAAAATAAGTATTTACTTGTGTTGATCCATACATGTTTAAATTCAGTCAAAATTCTTCAGGACATTTTTCCATACATCTATAGATTTAAATCCCTGTCAATACTTTTTGCACTACAAGCACCTATGGATCAAAATGCTGCACATTTCGAAAATTTTTATTTAATAGCATACATACAGTAATTTTACATTATAAAACATTCACACATTATGCAATAGAATATATATTTTACGTACAGTTTGCAGTTCATCAGGCAACTTTAATTATCAAGAGTGTAAACAAATTAGCTTTTCGTTTTGTAATTGGCAGAAAAGCAAAGGTTTCAATAATCACATTATTGAAATGTTCTCTTAGGCCTGGACAGTTCCTTTAACATATTACTACATAATGCTAATACATGACAGGCACAAACTGGGATTTTCTGAAACTGAAGCGTGTAAATGGGAGTCAACACTCATCATTTTATTATTAACACCTGTATTTCTCCCCACGTGGCAAGTCACATTATGTTGACGTCTGTGTTTAATGTCAGAGTTTCTAGGAAAGTATTACCTTCCGCCGCGCGCCGCCTCGGCCCCATGACAGGTGTTTCAATTTAGGCTAATTAAGCACAGGTGCTGATGATCACCTCCGCTTGTTGCCGGAACCAACACGTCAGCGGGGCTGAGCTAAAAGGTCAGAAACATTTTTAATGATTAGTAGTGGCGAGCTGTCAGGTAGGTAAGAGAAACTTACCTAAATAAAACTACAATACAAATAAATTAGACTCTGAACAGTCCTGAGATCTGTTATAGTGCACGTATCATACATTGGTAAAGGCAGCAGTAGCAAGTAAAGAAGCCAATTACACCCATTTATCATCTCTGTAAGATCAGCAATAGGTTTGAGAAGTTTGAGACTGAACATTTTTACAGTAGAAGTCAAGCTCCTTCAAGGAAGAGGTCAGTATGTAGGCTGTGTGTATGGCATGAGAAAGAGCTGGTGATGATGATGAAGCTAGGTAGGTAGGTTAGCTGTGTAGTTGTGAATGTAGTACTGCAATGTTTGTGCACTTTAGGCTGTTTGTCAGTTAATAAATATTGCAACTCCGAAGACTGAGGTTCCCTCCTCCATCTTCAACTACAAGCCAGAAGACGAGCCAGAAAGGATGAGATAGACACAAGGCTGGAAAATACAGGATTTTATACCGACAATGGAGTGTCATTGTCAGTTAATGGTAAATAAGTTGAAGATTACCATACAAGTCATTTTCCTCTATATGTTTAGTGTCAGGTCAGGAGAATAATCCTTTGACTCCTTCAACCAGGAAGGAGAAAGGTAAAGATGTCCACGCAGAGAACAACCAGATGGAGGAGACAGACCTTCAACACAGGAAAGACAGGTGGCACAAAATCATGAGACTGAATTTAGTTGAGATCTGCTGCTGTCATGAAAAGGTATGTTTTAGCCTAGTCTATACTTTTGTGGTTAGTGCTGCTAATCTGTATAAGTCACCACACCACTGCAACACAAATGTATTAATACATTGGCAAGTGCATAATTTACATGAAACACAAATGATTAATATAGATTTATACAAATATTTTTTTCCATATGATCTCTGAACAATAGCTGCAACCTGCCCATACTACACGACAAGCTATTGCAAGAGGTGATTACTAATGAGCCAAAGTCCTTCACCCTTAAATCTCTTAGGTTCCCAACACTTTTTGTCTTGTGACGTCTTAAAATGTAGACATTTCTGCATGTGATGCATTTTCACTGGTTGCATAATACACTATGGATTATAGCAAAATTTTATTTATGGAATCAAACTTTATTTTGGACAGCATTTTTCTGGTCTCTTATCCTGTTAATTGCTTCATGACGCCTAAGATTTAGCTTGGACTCCGTGGGAGGTCCTGACTCCCATATTGGGAATCACTGCACTGGTTTATTTTGGCGGCATTAAAGACATTATTGTTATACTATTAGTATGGCATGAAAAAAAGTCACTGAATATGCAGTCACCCCTGCATTTGCTTGCCTTAAAGAATGGCCTATACCTCAATCATTTTGCAGGATTTTCAAATCAGATTTAACTTTCCTGCTGCAAATTAAATTATTCACACACTCAACAAGATGGATCATGTAATGTGAGATATTTGTCTCATTATATTTCACACATCAATTCATGGTGTTTCTAGTTTAAGTAGTTGCATATAATCTCAACAAATCTGGCTTTTGTTCAGAGCAAAGCTGGAAAACATGACACTGCAAATCACCAGTGAAGCTTAGTTACTTAGTCATTTCTTTTCTCTTCAGAACAATGTTTTTAAGTATAGTAAGATGTTCAGTCAAGAAAAATGTTGACTCATTTGCTGTGGTTATATCATGAAGGGTTTGCATGTGTTTTGCAAGTTTGACTTTTTTTTTTTTTTTTTTTTTTTTGTCAATAAGATAGGGTATTATAAGACCAAGTGAATTTTCAGTTTTTGAGGAGAGGAGGTTGTTATCCTTGCTGTATTCTTGGATTTCTGCCCCTTTCTTCCTTGCAGATTAGCTCAGGGTAAGCCAAATTAGATAAAGACTACAGAGCAGTTATCACTATTGTCCAATACATATTTAATAGATTTCAATACCAGGCTTTTTTTATGCTGCCGCATAACTTATTCTGAGGCTAATGTTCTCCTAATACAACATAAGTTTGTTGCGTCAAACATAGGAAAGTCAAAGGCTCAAGCACTGTGCTGTGACTCTGTTTTAAAAGGAAAACACTAGATTACAACTTTACATTAATTATAGTGCACAAGCCTCAAACTGTACTGTGCATGAACATTTAACATCATGTTGTGAAATCAAGGTTAATGGGTTATTATCCAGATAGCTTCGGCCTTAACAAGGTTTTCCTGCATTAACAGAGGTGGATCACAGCTGCTGCAGGGCTAACCTGCTCCAGAGCAGCTGAACTTCAGAGGATTAAGTCATGGAAGTAAAAACCCTTGGTTGTCCTTTTTTATCCAAAAAATAAATAAATACATAAATTATGCATATCATTAAATATTTCTTGTGATTATAAATACAATGTTTCAGACCAATTGACTTCATCAGACATTAATTGCACCTTGACTGCTCTTGCATCACATTTTCACAATGTTCATAAGACAAGAAGCAAAAATACTTACTTAAATAAATATAGAAATTTCTGCATTACTTACAGAAGGCTGTCTTGTTTGTTGTAGTAATTTGTCTGTAGTTATGACACTTTATCATAAAATAATTCAGAATCAATAAATCAATTATATTAACAGCTCCATCTCTTTGACGTGAATACACCTGTAGCTGGACAGGTTAACTAAGAATTCAGCGCTGGTTTGTGATCCTGGTTGTCCAGGTCGACCCATGTTAGGCTCAGAGAAGCCTGATAACGGAGACTTCCAGACTGAGTTAGACTTGCTTCACGGTACAGGGCCCGAGATCAAAGTTGGCGATAGCTCATGAAAAGGACATAAATACATAGACAACAGTGTGACCACAGTGGGCCTCGCTGAGGTTTATTCTGACTCTTCTATGTGTTCCTGATGGGTTTTAAAATAAAACCTGAGATGAATCCCTCCTTATTCTACTCTTGCATTTTACTGTAAACAATGAGGTCAAACATGGCACTTACTGTCCTTGTGAAATCACTACAATTAAGTAGTTTGCATTTTGAGGTTGCAGGTGCACCTTTAAACCAGATGGTACTGTGTCAGCATAAACCTTCACCTGCACAGACTGAAGAGATGAGTTCACCTCAACCAGAACGTGAATGTGACTAATCATCAGTATCACCATCATTTTTTGAATATTCTCTCTCTCTCTTACTCTTTAGATTAAAAACGTTGCATGTTACATTCGTTCATCAGTAGAGGGAGTCATAACACAATTCATTTGCGGTTGCAGCCTTTGTACTGAAGAATTGAATGCTCACTAATTTATATTTAGAGAGCCTCTCTATTCTATAAACTTGAAAAAAAATTATAAAAGCAATACGATTTAAGGAATTGTTTTTTGAGATGTTTTGCAGTGTAAATCCTCTACATTCAGATTTTCTCAAAGATTAACATCCTTCATCAGCAGCTGTCACTCTTATAAAGGCTTAATCCTCAAAAACTGCAGGTGTTTTCAAAATTCATTCTTCATGTCTGCATATTCTAGCATGTTTTTATTTCTCTGATAATAAAAATAAATAATTGCAACAAAACATATTCCCTTCATCGATGCCCATACCGAGAGCCAGCATCTGTGTTTGTAGCCAGGTATGATGGGAAATTCATGCATTTACTTTTAGAGGAGGGACAGAAGATGCCTCCCGTTCACTCAACCCACTGCTTGTGATTGACAGCTCTTCCTACAGCAAGGAAATAATGAGGAAGGGGAGGAGAGAGAAACCCACCGAGGGATTTTTAGCAAAAATAAAATTGTAATATTCATGATAAGACAACATGGCCCACGTGGCAGGAAGAAAACACAGTTAAGCTTTAGTACCAAATGTGATCTGATTTGCTTCCTTTGCTGCATTTGTGTCTAGTTTCCTGATGACATTTTAGATACAGTGAAAATAGAACTGGTTGTGGATAAAATAGGCCATGAATAGAAATAGCTCTGTAGCCTGGGCTCCGCAGTCTCTGTGTCAGTTACCTCGTGTGTGCTGTTAAGTCGATGGCTGTCTATTCTCCGTCCAGGTGCGTGTGTGCGTTTGCTCGTGTGTTGGAGATCCTGCCCAGGACTCACAAGCTCCTAGAATCCATGAGAAAGCATACGGCCTCTGCCAACTGCATTAAGATTAAAGGCACTGACAAGGAATGTGTTATTGCCAGCTCAGATGGGGCCTGCATAATCTGAGACCTGGTGGAAGCCAAAACTCGCCCACTCAACCCCTTCTGTTTCTTTTCTGCTGAAACTAGTTCACATCACAGGAATAGTTAAATCACTTTAGCTCTGATGAAGGCAATGGTCTTGCTAAACCTTGACAAAGTTGTGTAGAACATCATATTTAGAGAGTGCAGTAAAAATACATGAGGCAGTATTGATTTCCTGCAGGGGTTATGCCGTTTCCTCACTCTATCTGTCTATGTAGGCATTTTGTGTGGAGTCAGGTGGTCCTGGAAAACACTGATCAGCACTGTCCACTCCTCTCAGGCGAAAAGAGGAACATTATTAATGAAGCAGACCGAGAGGTGTTCTCATTCACCTAGGTTTAGTTGTAGTAGATGTGCAAACCCTATGAAACTTGTGGTACTGCATGCTCTTGCCTCTGGTTGTATTTTGCTGCAGCAAGGGCAGTGTGACAGTGATAGTGCATTGTTCTTTCAACTAAGGGAGTGTTTGTTCCCAGACCAGGCGGCATATATGACTCAGGCGACCAGATGGTCTCTGTTGTCTACTTCATCTTTGGGGATGACATTTCCTTCTTTGCAGGGAAGAGCATCACACAGGAAAATTAACCATCTCCATTTATGGGCATAACATTACTTAACTAGTAAGGCAGCACAAAGCAGCAGCACTGATCTAATTATATGTGCTGCAGAGAGCGATACACCTTACTGTCTCTTCAGTTTATATTATCATAACTTTGAGTTGGTACAACATCAATGTTCAAAGGATTGATGAGATGCTCCTCACATCAAAGACAATAAAATATAAGCCACATATAGATGAATAAACACATCTACTGTATGTCTTTATGATGCTATACTCTTTGTTGCAAAGGAACAACTTCCACAATATGAAATTAGATTTAGGTTTTAGCTATGAGAGGTGTCATCTTTGCAGGAGAAATATTAAAAGGCACCTGCTGTTTGAAAGGGAAATGCATAATTCCTCTAAAAATAACATCAAATAACAATTGAAAGAGGAGGCCACATCAAGACAGACAGAACTGCCAAACTCAGCGTGATTATTGCTTTGCTACAAAGAGCTCACCTCTATATGATGGATGGCGGCAGCACAGACGTGGCCCTGGGTCATTACTGCAGAAGTGTAAAAACTTGTATGTTTCATCTGTGCTGTTATTTCACAGTAGGGTGATAAAAATACCCCAGTTCATGACTTTTGGTAGTTTGATCACATTTTTCTTCTGCTGTCACTGATTGTAAAAAAAAAAAAATAATAATAATAAAAAAAATAAATAAATACCTGAAGGCGAATGGCTTTGGTTTGTTGTGGTCATCAAGAATGTGGATTTATGCCTGAGAAGAGGATCAATTCGAAAAGTCAAGCCAGCAAATGTCAAGAAATACACCTAGTTTCTCCTGGCCAAACTGAACCTTATGTTTTATTTGGGGCCATTGTGTCTGAGTGAGATCACTTCTGGATGTCTCATCTTTGTCCACTGCTGGATGCATCTACATCCACCGCTTGTTATGTCCCACAACTACTAGAATACATGTGATTAGTTTGGCAAAGAGGTAAATTTAGGGAAAAACCCAGAACTGTATTTTAAAAACCTGCTTCATCAGGACTGTGTGGGTGTGCTTTGATCAGATATGACTGATAGTGTCCTGGCAACGTAAGCAGTAGATACATAACAAACAAACACAGTTTAAGCATTTTAATTCAAGTTTAGCTAAATCCTGATTGGTGCATTGAAACATGACGTCACATTTTATCCTGCTGACTGCCGTCTATTTCAAACCACCAATAAGAGCACATTCAACAACACTAATAGATAAATCTCTACAGTGAACTAGAAACTAAAAGTTTTTATGTTGTAAGATCCCATCACTTCCCATGAAATGTTTTCAGGGCCTTTGATCATAGTGCAAGGTAACAGCAACAGGAGGCATGTGGTATGTAACAAAGAGGATTTGCTTCCTCTTCTCTGAGGCGATGTTGGGAAAGGATGTCTTTGCCAATACTTAATTGTTTAGAAACCTAGAGATTCATTTGTAGTACTCTGAATGCAGATCTGAATATTATTGACTTTGCTCATAGGCTTTCTCTCTTGTAATTGAGTCTACTTGTAGGATAATTGCTTCCCAGCAGCAACGACAACGGGTACTCCGCACCATCACCAGCTCCACTCTGAAGGGAAGCAGAGTAGGAGGCTCTTCTTCCTAGCACTGACTTAGCCCAGTGTTAATGTTGCATTAGAAATGAGGAGGAGATTAAGTCATAATGCTTTTGCTCATTGCTGCAATAAATCTGCAGTTTTTTAGTGTTAGTGAGGCAGCCCTGTTTGATTAAACATATCTATGTGGTGAGCAGAGGAGATAAGCAGTGCTGCTTACTTACTTCATGGCCCAGGAATGATCGTTCAATAATCCTGGAAACGGTAACCAGTGATAAACGCCTTCCAATGTTCAGCTAATGAATTTTGTCTGTGGGATGGTCGGGTCACTCACACACTCACACAAATGCTGTCTTTTTATTCTTAATTGGCAGGAATCAGTGCATTAGACAGTCTTTATTCACTGGCAATGCCCATAGAGAAATAAAGTGGCTGACGACTGTATCAGCAAGGAGCTCACTGATTTTAAAACATCAAACACAGGCAGCTGATGTTATTTTCACAGAACAAACTATTGGCAGTGCAACAGACAGAGGTTTGCGCAAGGATGAGGAAGATTCTCCTTAAGAGAAGCAGTGATGCAAGGTCAGCATTTCTTGTTAGACTCTAATAATGACTCAGTCATTTCCATCATAACCTACATCAAACCTTTTAGTAATGGATTATAAATGCCGTTGCCATCTCTGATACATTCAGTGTTTGTCATCCAACCTACTGATCTTTAGAAAGCAGCTGTGGAATGAAACCAGGCACATTTACTCCAGCACTGCACAGTACTGAAATACTTAGTGTTAATGGTTGTTTATTCTTCTACTTCAGTACAAGATACTTTTTACTACATTACATTTGTTTGTTTGTTTATACTGGTTACTTTTCAGATGAATGATAAGTTTATCAAATACGATTTTTTTTTTTAAATGAATCTAGTGGTTTTGAACCTCAGTGTCAGCTGGGAGATGTCTGAGCTGTGCTCATTTAAATGAGCTGAAATAGAAGTCACACACATTTCATACAGATAATTCATAAAAGGGCAAAGACTGGAGAAATAAAAAATAATTTATGTTGCAGAAATTTTTATTCTTTCTCAGCCAATTAATCCCATGAGCTCAGGTATAATGTGACCTTTTGGAGGGCTCCACCCCTAGGTTGGGTACCACTGGACTAACTGTAAAATTAGCTCCATTTCAACCAGCTACAACATTATCATGTTGCATATGCTTTAATGAATTCATCCTAACAACGTAACAATGACATTTATGATAAAAGAGTATTCATTAGGGGCCAGTTTCCTGCTGAATCAGCATTTTTAGTAGCAAATACTTTCAGTAGTGGTGCTAGTTTTAGTTGAATGAGGTTTTGAATGAAAGTAAGTTTGTTATTGAGTACTTTTACACCATGATAGTGGTATATTTACTTAACTAGAGTCGGTGTACTTTGTTTAAATAAATAAAAAAAAAAAAAAGCATTTCCGTCTCAGATTCGTTTTCAGTGCCAGCACCATGACTCCAGAGGGTACAGTGCTCTCTCTCATCCCCTCCATGTGCTGGAAAGTGGGAGGGGGCAGTCACACAATCAGCAGCCTTTTTCCAGGAGGACTTGGGAGCGGAGGGAGGGAGGGGAGCGCTCGGTGCTGCAGCTGGACGGCGGGGCGGCTCATGCTGTGGCGGGTATGACGGGATGCCGCCTGTGGCAGCGGTGTCGGAGTGATAATGAACGCCTTCAGTAAGTGCTGGGATGGATGAGGAAGGTTTGCTGTCAGCGCAGGGCGGGATAACAGTGTGCCGTTGTGCCGCGATGGTGTCACCTCTGTGCGCTTTTCCCTCTGCGATCCGGACAGGGGACACCAGCGGAGAAGTGACAAACCGGCGCCGGGATTCACACAGTTTCCAGCCTCAGAACAGACCGGCCAGGGAGTAGAGGAGCTGCCATGGAGAGACAGAGCAGAGGCAAGGAGGAAATGCCGACATCGAAGGAGGAGAAGCGCAAAGAAAAGAAGTCGAAATCTGGGAAGCTTTTCCGAAAGAAACCGCTGAAGTCTGTGGGGAGTTTCATGAACAAAATCATCAAAACTTTGGGCACTTTCACCCACTTTGGAGACACGGACGCGCAGGACGCAGAGGACGACGATGGGGGCTTTCGGAATGGCGCACCTTGCACCCTCAGCGCCAGCTCAGGAATTACCAAAGAGGATGTACAGGTGACTCGAGACCGAGCCGCGAAAAGCACTGCGAGCACGTCTTCTTCTCTGTGCATCGGCAGAGAGAAGCTGCTTTACCAATACGGAGACAAGATCCCGGGTGTCCTGGGGCTGAAAAACCACGGGAACACCTGTTTCATGAACGCCGTGGTCCAGTGTCTGAGCAACACCGACCTGCTGGCAGAGTATCTGGGGCTGGAGAGGTACAAGCTGGACCTGGGTCACACCAGAGTCAACGGGCTGGTGGAGAGTGAGGAGACCCGGCTGGCCAAGGGAGAAGTCACGGAGCAGCTGGCATCACTTGTGAGGGCTCTGTGGACTCTGGAGTACACGCCACAGCTGTCTGTGGACTTCAAGGTACCCAGAGTGCACATCAGCCATAATGCACCGTGCACACCAGCTCTGTAATGATAATTATAATAATAGCACACTGGGCAAAATCATTAACTGAATAGCTACTCTTGTGCTATTTGTTCCTTGATTTGTGCTCAAGTGCAGAATAAGCTGCTGTAGTCAAACATAATCACATGTTATAGTGGGCCTTAAACACCAGTGTGAGGCAGAGTGGTCTGAATGTAGTGATCAGACACTGTGTCACAAATCTTACGTCATTCACTGTAACTCCCAGCTGTTTAATAACCAGTCTTTTCCCCCAGGCAGGAACAGACATTAAGTATTAGACTTCAGGTGATAAACAGGCTGCTGCTCAGTGTCTGAGGGCACGGGGTCATGACACTATAAACATTAATGAAATATAAAAGGTTTGCCCTGTTGGCATCACCTTGTGTGATGATTTTAAGCTAATTGTGCCCTTTGCTTCCTAATGGCAGCTCCATGCACCACTATAAACTTGTGTTTTATATCCTCTTGGAGAGTGTGGCAGGGAACAGATGACTGCAAAACAGTGCATTACAGTGTTTATTTAGATGCACTACTGCTGTGATTCAAAGTGCACTGGCACAGGAAGGAGATGATTTACTTTTCACTGAAGAAATCTTCCTTCCCTGAGGATCGGGGCTGTGACACAGTCCTATCAGGGGACCCTCAGGCTTTCCAACTCTGCCCACGCTGGAGATAGGGGGAGAAAAGCAACCATACTTTATCTGCCTGCGGCTCTTTGCTCTGGATTTCTCTGAGCCATAGTTCAAGGCAAGAAGGAGATAATATGGAGCAGCGAACAAAGAAGCTCCACAATGGATCTATTCTTGGAAATGCTAATTGCTCTGTAAGAAAGGGGTACAAGTATGGCTACTGGAATATCTTGACCCGTACTGTATAGGTACTTGAATGTCTTTTCTCACACATGAATGCATTGTAATCAGGAGGCAAAGAGCCAACTAAATGTTGTCAGTTTGCAGCCTTTGAAATGCATCATTGACAGTCAGAATCAATTTACTTTTTCCCCTCTTTTTCTCTCCCATCTGTTGTGCTGTCTGAAAAACTCAGCTCCCCTGTTAAAAATAAATTCTGTCGACCACAATTGTTACAGCCAATAAATCCCCAATTCCACACTTTCATTTCCCTCCTACCTCATAGCGGTCTGATACCAAATATTTTCCGGACAACAATCGAGGGGAACAGCACGGAAACATCTTGCCAAGATTAAGAGACAGATTAAAAGAAAAGCACTGAACACTCCTCCTTGTATGGGATGAGATGTTTCCCGTGTTAAAGCGCACACACACACACACACACACACTCTGCTGTTGGCTGCCTCTTGGATATGGTTTGTGACCATAAGAGGTCCAGAGTTCATGCAGCCTAGGCCTTCTGAAATTGCTTAATACTGCAGCTGCCTGTAAGGAGGCTTTATAAAATAACTAGATAGCTCTAAGGCTTGTGTCTGACAGCCTGAATTAGCTCCCAGTTGCAGGAACTACAGACAGTATCAACCATTTATGCAGCAACCCCCAAAAATAATAGGTCTTTGTTTAAACGGCTCAATTAATCTGTTGTATTTGTAAGTTGATTATCAGGCTGTGCAGGCTTTTAAAGGTCAATGTTTTGCCATAAGGGCATTGCAAAGGTACAGCTAAAGCAATCAGATTAAAAGACTTAAAAGCAGGTACCTTTCGTACCCATCTTCACATCACATGAATTTTGATAAGGAACAATGAAAGAGGAAGTGTTGAAAGGGAATTCTCTTTTTGACAATTATCCTTTTAACAGGACGCACTCAGCTCCACTTTCTTTGTTTTAAGTGAATAATGTTCGTGTACAGCTGCTCTGTAAATGTGGAGTCATGCTCGTTTGATCAAAAGTTCTTCAGAGTTAATGAGTCAGCGGTGGCCTCTTCACAGGTCATTTGGCTGCAGAGTCCCAGTAAGGAGAAAAAACAAAACAACAAAGTCCTGCTGAATACCTGGCACTCTGCCACATTCCAGTACCACCTGGCCTGTGAGAGAAGAGAGGTGGAGGAAGTGAAACAGTTTTTATAAATCTTCTTGTTGCTTCGCAATGTTTCACATTGTCATGAGCTTCTTCTCTCACAGACATGTCTCCAATGGGTTGAGTTTCTTCAACCTGGCAGCAGATGTGTGCTTTTGATCTGGACAGTCCTAGTGTGTTTTTTGAATCCCCCCTGGAAGGATGGTGTGTTTGCACAGAGGGGCCTGGACAGGGACAACCCCTGAAACTCAAATAGTTACTCAACAGCCACTTTATCGGTTTCCATAACAAGAGAGGCCTGAGAAAGAAGGGAGTTAGGGTGAGCAGGCGTGATGACTGAACAGGCGTGTCATCTCCCTACAGCCTACATTGATGGGTATGTTTAGGTAGGTATGTGACAATATTTGTTTCACACCATGGTAATTTGTAATGGTTATCTGTGTTGCTGGTTGCAGGAAGTCAGACTGCAACTATCACTACATGAAAACTAGTAAGCAAGTGGCAATTTATGTCGTTTTCCCACGTACAAAGTGGAGGAAAAAAGGGGCTGAAACCATATCTAGACTTACTCCTTCATTGAGAACTCTGGATCAGGCCTTGTGCCCCACCCACCACCACTGCTTCTGGGAGGCTGTGACTCAATCAGACTCAGATGAGTCAATTGTGACCAAAATCAGAGACTAGCAGACACATCAGAACAGTTAGCACAGTTAACACCTTTTATTTGTTTGTTAGTTGTAACTGGCTGTGGCTGACAAAGTGTTAGTGGTTGTGTTTTTGCAAGTTCTGTGTTCCATGGTGCTGACTGATCGATTCGCTCATGATGTGTGTTGATTAAATTAAAAAAAAAAGTCAAATGGACATTTTAATAAGGTTAAAAACTTGATCTTCATTAGAGTTTTTATCTTTATTAGAGACTTTATCATTGGCTAATATTAAACAATATAAATTGTTGAAATAGATTCAGTAATAGATCAATCCGTTTAAACAGGTTAGTTATCTAAAAGTAATGAATAAACAGATGAATTAGTTAACAAGCTAAACAGAAGTGAATGAATGGTTAAAATATTTATATTTATCTGGAAGTAAATTGGACAATGGATGAAATAGCTACACTGAACTGCTTAAATATTTAAAAAGTAATCAAGTTGAAATATGTAAAAGTAATGGGTAGAGATATTGAATATTGGCTAAAGGATGTAGGGGACTGTTTTCTTATTTTGTCTTTATCTTCTAGTTAAAGGGTTATAAACTGGCCAGTGGCCATCATGTCACAGGGAGCAATAAAAAAAAAACACAGAGCACTTTCCACAGCCTCAATTATATTGCTGAGACAATTGCCACCTTCAAAAGGCTGATGGTAATTACTGTTATTGCTTTGCTGTAATGACTAGCTGCACAACAACTTTAGGTTAGTGTGTGTCCACGATTCTCATGGTTTAAATCAGTGTTTCTTCACAAAGCCTGAGTGTCTCAAAAGCATCAATTTAAAAAAAGATATGCTACATTGAATCTCCTCCACATTAGTAATTTCACAGTGTGGAGACCATTACAGAGCTGTGCATCATATAGACCATGTGTGCGTGTTTGAAATATACAGACAATGTTCAGAGAAAACATGTTTATGGTTGTAAATGCAGTGCAATCTAAAGACTTCACAGAATTCAGTTGTGCAGGAACTGTTCAGATCCTTTATTTAAGAGGAAATTATTAAATGTTAAAACTATTAATTAAATGTAGTTTAAGTATTAAAATAAAAGTGCTGGTTAGGTCCCTCTGACTGATTTATTATAATGTATGACATGATTAATACTGAAGTGTCAGCAGCATGTTGATGTTGTAGCTGCTGCAGGTGGAACTAGATGGAACTACTTTAGATTAATCTGAGCTCAAATGATTAATGGGAGAGAAAAGAAGAAAATACAATGTACAAATCTGTTTTCAGTTTTTAGACTTTTTCTGTAAGCTTGAGATATTGGCTCATTTGAGCATTTGTTGAAATTAAACCATGTGAGAAGTATACAGGGAAAAATCACTATAAAGAAGCATAAAATAAAACTTCTGAGAACAGAAGTTGTGCTTGAGTACACTGGCAGAATCAGTGGTTTATCATTTGTAAGGGCAAAAAGCAGCATTAACAGTGCAGTGACAATGTATACCAATAGTATAATACACTGACATAGAGCTGTCCATTTAAAACCGTAGCTCTCCTTCTTAACCTTACATACTTTCTGACAAACTTATCTTACAATTATCTTGAAGATCCAGTATCGGGTGACAACACTCAGCACTTTTTGACTTCTTTGAAATCCATGAGGCAAAGGACGCTTCACTTTTTCTTTCAAGACAAGATCAGAGGAGAAGATTAGAGAACCTTATCGCTCTGCCAAGACTCCACCAGCAGTTTTTCTCTGTTTATGAATTTTTATGTTCACTTTTTACTTCTGTCTGTAACTCCATCTCTGTGCTTTGAGGATGTAGTCCTGGCTCCTCTGAATGCCTTTTTTTTTCTTCTTCTTCTTCTTCTTTTTGAAGGGGAAGTTGACTTGAGTACACGTTTCTCCTCTATCTTTTATTCAAACAGCCTCCAGCCTCACCGACAGACATCCTACAACATGTTATGGTGTAATAGTTAAAAGGGCCATTTCACATATTAGTGGATTATGAAGCAATGATTACAGTCATCTGTTTCCTCTGCTATAATCTCTCATCACTGCCTGTGCTTCTCCAGGCTGCCAACTGTGGTTCATGCAGTTAATTCCTGTCTAATTGAGTTGAGTGCCATTCACATCTAAAGTCACATTATACTGTGTGTGAGCTAAAGTCTTTTCAACCTACTTTTAAGAGGAATTGTGTTCACACATCTTTTTTAATATGTCAAAAATATAGATTTTTAGTGTCCTGAGCAGAAACGAGGCAAGGCAATACTTCAGTAAAACTTTTAACAAGCGTGTTTTTGTTTTTTTTGTCCCGTCTTTGGCAAAAACAGAGTTTGGAAAACCACAATCTTAAATGAGTCTGCATCAGTTAAAAGCCTGGGCTAGGAGCAGATGAGGGAAGCGTGAACTGCTTTAGTGCAAATTTGCAATTCTAGGATTTCTCAGATCAGCGTTCTGTGGAGAACCCATAGCAGAGCTGCCTATTCAGGGGCCTCTGTTGCACCAATGAACGCACCCAAGCTGTCAAAACCCGTAAGCAAGCAGTGCTTGAGATTCACATTAAGTGTGAGAGAATTCTGTAAGAGGGATATCTTAGCAAGGCAGTTTTATTTGGCTTTTCCAGGTAACAACTAAGTCTTTAATTCTGACAAGCTGTCAGATAATAAAAGCCAGTTAAACCAACCACAATGTTTTTGTTTTTCACTGAAGTAAAATGTGGGATTATGTGGATGGAATAATTATATTCATGGATTTTCAGAAGGTTTCTCTGTGAAGTCACAAAGTAACACAGGCACTGTTACAGCACTGAACCATTTTCCTGCCTCATAAAAGGCACTTAATCAACCATACTGTCATGATTATGTATGGAGAAAAATTATGCTGCAGAAAAATGACAGTTTCATCAAGTCTGTTTGTCCTCTCTCCAGACTATAGTGTCCAAGTATGGATCGCAGTTTCGGGGTAATTCCCAACATGACGCCCTGGAGTTCCTCCTGTGGCTGCTGGACCGTGTCCATGAAGACGTCAATCTGGCCTCCCACAATAACAACAACAAGGCTCCTGGAAAGGTAAGAGCCGAGCAGGCTGATGGTTCATGACCCCAGTGTCACTGATCGGGCAATACGTCTTCTTTAATGTCACTTTTAAGGAAAGTTTCTTTGTGCATACTTATTTGATGCATATCTAATACATGACTCATCGTGATCAAAGAAATGTATACATACATAATATATCATGATCCAAACTTACTGTATTTGGCCTTTCTGTTTATTTTTATTTCTGTTTGCTCACCAGACCAAATGTTCATGTATGAACTAAGATAACATCTATGACATGCAGCAATGTAGATATCCCATACAATGTTTTCCTCCCTAACTATATCTGTGTTGCTTATTATCAAACCAGCAAGTCTAAGCTCACTGATGAGGTTGTCCAGGATTGTTTTGATAATTCCACAGACATCGTAATCTTATCTCCTCAGAGGTTACGTCCAGGTCCACACATTTGTTCAGCAGTGCAATTTTTAAGCCAGCAAAACTAGTGTGGCAGGTTAAGGTGTGCGGCGCTGCTCTGTGTCTAATGTGTTGTCTGTGGTAAGCACAAGTGTGGCGATTTGGTGTTTGATTTTCTCTCAGCATGGCTCCTCGAGGGAGGCCTGCAGGCACGGTGCATCCTCATCCTCCTTGAATGGAACTTTGAACTGAGACATTAAAGCAGAATTTTCATGTAATATTAAAGCATGTTTTCATTTTTGAAATAGACACCCCTTTTCTTTTGTAGTTTTATCAGGGTGATAACCAGTGGCATAATTTACTACAAGTGCTATACTTGCTGTTGGTGAGTCATTGCAAATAAATCTACTCAAACTCGGTGCCCGTTGTTTCCTGAGGCACTAACCACAATGATTTATTATGTTGTTTAATCATTATGGGATCAGGAGACATGGAGATCAGGGGGTCTTTCAATCCCAAGGCTATACATTTTCTATGAAAATTGGTCTGACCAAAATGCAACCTTCTCTTGCAGAAAAGGTAATGTTTTCAGGAAATGGACTGTCAGCACAGCATATCATTACAAAGCCAAGGTCATTTTGAAAAATTTGTCTGATCTGCAGATGTGAGGTCAGCTCATTTTCTCTGACCTAATACAGGGTTTGCTACACTCTTTCATTACACATGACATTTGGTCTTTCCAAAAGAAAATGAGTGATTGAGACAAATTCATCTTCTTGTATCAATGGAAATCTTAGTTATCAATTCCCCCAGATTTTTGTTGCTGTAATTCACATTAAATATCATATGGACTAAGCTCCCATGTCAGTGGGAGCTGAATTCTACTTTAATTAAGTGAATGATGGGGTTGGATGGGGGCATTGGGGAGGTCTGGACTGTGTCTTTTGGAGCACATGGATCTATAGAGGACATGACAGGAGGTTAGGGCTGGAGAGCTGCTGATAAGGTCTGTCATAGTGACACCACAGGAAGAATGTCGTCGCACCTTGTTAACAGCCCAGGACCTGGTGAGGTGGGGACTCAAACATGTACAAAAAAATATGTTGACTTAATCCTGGAGCATGCATCACACTAGAGATGGTGAATTTAAAGAACCTAAAGAACAAAATTTGAAACACAAGCTGTTGATGAAATGACACCCACTGCATTGATTGAGTGTGAAATGTTTGGGGAAGTTTGACGCATGTTGTACCTTTCTCAATCAGTTAGTAGGTGAATAAGCGGGTGGTTCTTAAATTGCAGGAGGCAAATCTGCAGCATTGGCCCTGCTGTACAGACTATGATTAGCCCATTCCCTTGTTAATCTTTGTCCCATCTTATGGGATTGTAAAAACCTGGGTCATGTTTAATTAGAGATCATTTCAGAAGAATACAGCACTGTAAAATAATATGCTGCATATGAATAAATATCCCTTGCAGCAAAAGAGGGAAAGAGAACAAGAAAGCAGTGCTGTGGCCTCTGTCCAGAGCAGAGAATCTCTTGTGACAGTTGTCTCTTATGTTTGTCCAGGCCTGCTGCCATCAGCCAGTGTGGGCTCTTTGCAGACACCAAGGTTGTCATGGATTTTGGTTTTATCAGTGAGGAAACATGCAGTCAGAGAGATACTCTGCTTAGTATCAGGGAAGGGAGGGAAGTAATTCTAGTAATTCTGTCTCCTAGTGAATCATGGGCTACTCCTTATCCTCTGCTTCGTCCCTGTTGTAGCTCTTGCGTACCATATCTCTTCAAGAATGTACAGCAAAGCTGTGGTATGCAGACTGCTATCACTGATCCACCCACAAAGAAGCTTTGTGAAGGGCCTCACTCAGGGCAGGAGTTGGCCGCTGAAAGAAACATGTCCAAATCACATTCCTCTAAAATGTTAAAGAGCCATTCAGGATCAGCTTTGGTCTTTGGATTTGTTTTTCTTGTTTACTTGTTTGTTTGTTGACTCATTTTAGTGTTAATTTCCTCCACCACCACACAACTGGAGGTCCTGCTGGTGGCAGCTAACTGGCAGAGTCATCCAGGGTCACAGCCAGGCCGATGGGAGGTGTCATCCCCATTTACCAGTCTACACACGTTCCCACTCACAGTTGAGGAGTTTGCAAGCTCAATCCTTCTACTAAAGGGTCCTTGGCTAATTGTTTTTAGGCATGTGTTGCTAATGACCACTTGGGCTGCAGCATAGCCACACACCCCATTCCACAGTCTCCTCGGGCTGGTTATGTAGTCACAACCACCGAGTGTCAGACTGGTCTGTAGTTAGATCTGAAGTATTTTGTGTTTATAATGGAGGGTGACAATTAACAATCCTGGACACACACAAGCAGACGCACGCTACAAACATTATAACATTTACCAATGACTCCCCATAGCTTTGACTCATGAGTCGTACATTCTCTTGTCTTGGTTTGTTGATCCTTTATCACTGAGGAAACAGTGCTTTATACTTGGACTGCTCTCTGTCTATCTGTCCGTCTCTCTCTACCTCTATCTCTCTCTCCCCCTCTCCCTTTCCCATCTCTCTCCCTCTGTCTATCTCGGTCTGTCTCTGTCTGTCTCTCTTTCTCTCTCTCTCTCTCTCTTAGCTTTATGAATGTGGCTCTTTGTAAGTGGCAGGAAGAAAGACTCACTTGTTGTGCAGCCTGACTACAGAGAAGGAGAGGTGAGGGTGAGTTCCCTGCGATAGTGTGGCGGTGGGTGGGGGGACAGTAAGCAGTAGTGACAGTCAGAGAGATGGAGAAACACAGAGAAATTACTTCTTTGATTCTACATGACAAAAATTGCTGATGGACTGTAGCTGTATACAAAATGTGCCTGTTTTTCTAAAGGAGCAGAATCCAAAAGATTGAATTTAATGTACAGTGTCAGAAAAAATTAGTGAAGCCTTTGTAATGATCTGGTTTTCTGCATAGATTGGTCATAAGATTCATGTAAGTCACAGACAAACAAAAATCCCTCAAACAATTATCTAATCGTTTGTGTCTTTATTGAACATTTGCCAACAATAACCTGAAACAAGCTCTTCCAGGGGTGGCTGATGTGCACTTTTGATTAATTGGTGGCTCTAAAATTGCCTGTAGACATGAGTGTGAATGGTTGTATGTCGCTATATGTTGGCTCTGCAATAGACTGGTCAGTTGTCCAGGATGTTCCCCACCCTCACCTAATGTCAGCTGGGATTGGCTCCAGCCCCCCTGCAACCCTGACAAATAAGTAGTGTAGATAATGGATGGATGAAAGCTCTTCCAGTAGCAGCTGATCAGAACTGCAGAGTTCAGAGGGAAGTTTGGACTGGTTTTCCAACAGAGCTGCTTCAGCTTAGACATATTCTCAGGATGTCTGGCTCTCTGAGGTCATTACACAGCATCTCTGCTGGATTTAGGTCTGGACTCTGACTGAGGTCTGACTCCAACTAGTGGATTTTCTTTGTTTGAAGTCATTCTGTAGTCATTATCCTGTCAGAGACCTTGATAAACTTAATTTTCCAATCGATGATGGTGGTGCTGTTCAGGCGCAGAGGCAGCAAAGCTACCAATCATGATGCTCCCAGATAGTCCAACCTTAGTTTTATCAGTCCACGAAACAGTCAAACTGCTCTTTGACAAACTTTCAGGCATCTATGTGATGTTTTTCTGGAGAACAGCAGCTTCCTCTGTGGTGTCCTGACATGGTCACTAAGCTCCATGAATCCATGATCACTTGTTGTTAACCAGCTCCAATGATTACTTAAAGCCTTTAGCTGTTACTCTGAGCTTCTATGTTATGTCATTGATCACTCTGTTGTGCTTTTGGTATCATCTTAGCTGGACGCCCACTTCTATGGAGAGTAGCCACAGAACTAAATCATCTCCATTTGTAGACAGTTTGACTGTGGACTGATGAATATCTAAATGCAAATCATCAAATTTTGAATCAAATCTAAGTCTTCTCAGATCTTTGTTTGTTTCACAGCAGCAGGTACATGTCTGTTTCTGTTCAGTGTATTTTAAATCACAGCAGCTATATGGCCCAGTTCAGACCTGGTATTAACATCCATGTCAGGTGACTCAATCACTAGTGGACAGCTTTAAGTACAGATGTGAACGCACCCAAGAGGCATAGAGAAAGCATGAGATCAGATCACTCAGACCACCTTCAGAGGTGGTCTAGGCCACATGTTGCCACATTCTTTTAGCAGAGTAAATGCAAATATGTCCATGGTCACATTGAAAGATGTGACGCCTACTCTACTGACCTCTGCTACTAATTAGTCATCGTGAACTGAAAATATTCTGAGATTTCAAATGGCTGAAACCCCACACACAGAGACACACAAGCACGTTGACAAAGGACCTGTCTGATTGGCTAAAGATAACTACACATACCTCTGTATTTGCATATAAAGGAAGGAAGTGAGATCTGATCAGTGATAACTCAAGACGCATGTTGAGGCCATGTGTGAGCTGACGTACTAAGAGCTGTCCACTTGTGATCGTATCACTGAAGACGGACATTAATGCAGGTGTGAACAGGACATAACTCCAATCAGGTTTCCCTGTTCCCTGTTTAACTCCTGGCTCCAGTTAGCTTTTGTTAATGCCACAAACTGGAGGGTTCACGTACTTGTTCCAAAGGACACTGTGAATGTTTGAATGATGTTTTCAATATGGGCAATGTAGTGCAAAATATGATATAATGCAATGATTTGTGTGTTATTAGTTACTTTTTCTTGCCACTGTATAATCATCAAAACAACAGGAAACGTGTATGTGAAAGCTTTAGGTTATTTCCTGTGTCACCCACAGTATTATGACCATAGGAGAGTAGTAGAAGTAGTGACGCAAGTTTTAAGGAATTTCCTTTATTTGCTCATTGCCTATATTAACAACTGATAGTTGGTTAAACATTAAATAAGTGACGCAACACACACAATTGCTAGTTTTACTGTTGTGGCCCATAATCACTGTGAAATCAAAGTAAATTTGATATTTGAGGAATAAATTAACCAGACATAATTTAATTTCCAATAACAAAATAATGCATTCATGAAAAATAACACCACTCTGACTCACTTTTGTGTCCAATGAATAGCCAGATAATAGTCTAACTTAGTTTTCATGTTTTATTTATTTGTTTAACAAGGACCACAAACATTATTGCAGACAGATGAGAATCACAGACGTAATTTGCAGCACTCATCTGTTGTAAAGGGTCAGAGTTAAAAGATCATTGTGTAGATGTTTGACTAGTGAATGAAACAATGCAATTAATGTGGTTCACATTCTTGGTTGTTGTTAAAGCCATTGTTATTATCATTATTATCATCATTATTGTGTTCAATAAATATCAATATTACTTCAGAAAACTAGATCATTACAAAAGCTTGACTGACTTTAGTTTGCACTGTGTGTCCCCAGTAAAACAGAACTGACTTCTTGATAAGTGTAGATAGGCCTGGACTTCATCCTCCTACACATTTAAATCACAGCAGGTACAATGTGGCACACCTGTTTTTATCAATTTTACTCTCTAGCCTTCCTCTGCCTGTAGATTTTATGTGTACTACGTGGGCGGTTGTGTATAGAAATTAGACACACATCCTGACAGTGACCCAAGATTACAAACTTAGTTTCTTTGAATTCATTCTAGCAGTATAAGCGCACCTCTAAACCCACAGCCGAGCCGTGCAGTTGCCTGTGTGTGGTCAGTGCTGCTCCCCACTCCTGTCAGGGCTAGATGTGACTGGTTCTGTGGTGATTCTCGTGTGTTTTGTGCTGTTTGTGTGTGCGTGTGTGTTTCCTCTCTGCTCTGTCTTTGATTCTGTCTGCCCTGCCAAGCTGAAATGGCTTCCTGTGGCTCAGAGCCACCCAGCTGGAAAAGCAGCTTGGAGGGAAGGGTCCAAGTGTGTGTTTGAGGTCTTCTCTCACCTCCGACCCAGATCAGCATTGATTGGATAAGAGACACAGATGCTGAGATGATGTCTGTGTGGATGTAAGTGTAAAATGAACTTAATGTGTCCATCTAAATGGTCAGTCAGTCAGTGTCTCTCTGTCAGTTATGAAGGTTGGATATGAGGCTGCTTTTTCCTAAAAATAAAGAAGGAGCTGGTTTCAGGCTTGGGGTTGTTCACTGTGGCATAGACACAATTAAGCTGAAACTGTTTGTCTGCTCTAGACAACATAATGCATCACCACTGGTTTAAAGAACAGTTAAAGGACATTTCTATAAACTGCACTTCTGCTCTGCAGGGAGTCCTGCCCACAAACCATTTCCTCATTAATGCTGAGCAAACACTAGAAGACTTTTAAAGACTGATGTCTGAAAACCTCTCAAATCCTAACACAGTGCATTTTAAGTCTCAAACTATTTTTATAAAGACTAGGAATCTGGCAAGATAAGTGTTCGCAAGACTATATTCACATCGATGACGATTATTATTATCATATGAAATTAATTCAGCATGATAATTGTCATAATTTGCCCCAAAAATGACTGTTTTGACTGTGTATTTATGATTTTCTGTTTTATTTTGAAATTAATTTCCTTGAGTCCAATTACCCTCCCTTATATATTTAATGCGAGTCTCACACTAAATGACTCATATTGTTGCACCTCCCCAGAGTTGCCACCATGCTCACTATCATCTTGTTGCTTTCTGTTTGGTACCAGAGCGTCATTGAACGTCACTATTTGCATGAGCCAAGACTAAAAACTCAATAATATTCAGCATGTTTAATATTATTGGAACATGAAGATGAAAAAAAAGATTGACTTGAGACAAGTGGAACCATCGCCTCACACCAAACGATCAAGATGATGGGAATGTGGTCAGGTGATCTGAAATCGCTCAAATTTATTTTGCGTGTCACTGAGTTTTCAGATACATGTTCAGGAGCATAAAAACTCTTCATCATGTTTTGTAGTGAAATACAGTTAGATCAACTGACTGGTTTGTTGTTTATTAAAGAGAAATTCCCTCCCACACACAAATTATTCCCGACTCTGCTGGGTCTGATTGGCAGACAGCACCAACCCCAACAGTTTAAGTGATTCAGATTTGCTGAGTGGAGGCTTTCCAGAGACTGTGTCAATTCAATTGCCTGAAACCGGGCTGACTGCAATGATTTAAACAGTTGTTGATAGAAATAATTTAAGCAGGGAGGCATGCCTGTCACGCCAGGTCCAGTTTTAATGTGTTATCTTGAGTTAAATTGAATCTGCCTGTGAAGATAAATGGATTTTTAAAAAAACAATAATTACCAATCCAACCTCACCAACAAATGCCAATTTAAAGAACCATCTTTAATCAAACACCTATAGCTAAATGTGTATTCCTACAATATGATACTTTCAATCCTCATTAGCTTATTGTGAGTATGGATGTGTGAACATATTTATTGCTGTTTGTGACAACCATTCAAACTCTACCTAAGTGGCAGGTACCAGAGGCTCCTATGGGTCTCTCTTGATGTGTGCAGTCATTTTATCCTCATCTGTGTCACCACAGTCATCAGCTGCAGAAACAGGAGGGTAATAATAAACCTCATCAGCTCAGGAGCTGCCTTCATTAGAATTAATATCCTTCAGCCTCTCCCGCTGCTCTCTTAAAGGTGGGATAAATCTTCTTAAGAGACGTCTCCCAAAGTCATATTCACCAGCAAACTTTGTCCTTACTTTTCAGGAGAAAGCTGTTGAAATGTGTATTACACCCTGTGTCCCATCCATGAATCAGCAATGATGAGCAATGATTGGCTCCACTGTGCTTCAGTGTTTGTTATATCTGTTCATATTTAGTACACCTGGAACAACATATAATGTAAATTACACCCAATTGTTGCTCATATTCAAATCCAAACATTCAAGCATTCATTATTTATACTGCTCATCCTTTGCGCATCGCGGGGGGGATGGTGTATCGTAGCAGACATTGGATGAAGTCATCAGTCTAACACAGGACTGACACATAGACACAAACGACCAATCACAGTTAGATTGACACCTACGGGCCATTTAGAGTCACCAGTTTAACCTGCATGTATTGCACCGTGGGAAGAAGCCAGTGCACCTGCAGGATGAACTTGACACAGAAAGGCCTCAGAAGCATCCTGCTGTGAGTACTAGGTGCTGCCCCAAAGGGAAACAGCTTTACCACTTCATAATTATCAATGGTATTTATTTATTATCCAACACTTTGTTTTTCAGTTGACCTCTCTGTGTGGAACTGATTATCTTATGTTTGATGCTTTAAAATGATAGTTCACCGTATTTGATGTGTGGTTGTGTGAAGCACTGATCTATAGTTAGTGTATTACCTGCATTAGATTTAGATCAGCGCACTCTGTTTAAAGAAGCAACTACAGTTTGTGCTATTGAACTACCACATTCCTATGGTTTGCTCTTTATTACGCCACAGATCAGCTATTTGAGTCAGAACTAATACACTGACTATAAATAAGAACTTCACACATCCCCCCAAATAACCCAAACTTTCACTTTAAGTACAGGTCACTTACTAATCATTGTTAATAATAAAAATCAAACACCTTACGCTGCCTGAGATCATCAAGCTTTGTTAAACCTGTGATAAAATGTATCCTAACTGCAAAGATTCAAAACAATCTCTCTGATTGTCAAATTTTTCTGCAAATGTGCAGAAAAGGTCTAAATTGGCTGTACTATAGGACTATAGGAAGCCTATCTTTGATAACATTAACCACAAGTTTCATGTCACCACTTCCTGTCTCTTGGTAAAGGCATAATGCTGCCTTCACATTAAAGTGTAATTATTGTGATATAAAAGCAAGAAGTTACCTCAGCAAATGACTGGAGCAGAACAGAAAACTTTATCTGTGGATTGGATCAGTGACGTTTAGCCAAAAACTGATCCAAAGGAAGAGTTTTTTATTTTTTTTATCTGCAGGAAAACAAATATGCTTAATCAACTATCATTAATAAGGTCAGTATTGGCTCTGACATGGTGTGGCTATGCTCATCATCAGTACTTATCTGTGACAGGCTCACACAGCTGGAGTCTATCCCAGCATGCACTGGGACAAAAGACAATCTCGATCACGTGGCCAGTTCACTACAGGCAGAATATCTTCAGTCAGTCACACTCGTCCAAACCTGTGATTGATTTCTTCAGTGATCAGTCCGTTTCCTGGTAAGGACAGTGGAAACGCAGCAGGACGTGGAAACTCAGGCAGAGAAATGGCAGCGAGAGGCTGGGAATCACTCCTGCTGGGAGAAACTAACCACGGAGAGCACATCATTTTCTCAGTCAGTGTCTTGCATTCACTCACTCTGAGGCCAGACTATTTGGGCAGTTAGCAAAGGGCTTTTGGTTAAGTCAATGTCATGTTTAGTATTACTCACAACACTCATGTCCTGCTTTTAAAATGTGACTTGTCTGTATCAGACCTAAACAAAAAAATGCTTCTTATTGTCAGCCACTGTCTCTGTGTCACTGCAACTCAGTATGTTGACGGTGCGTTAAGACTTTTTAGAGCTTCCCTCCTGACCAGCTTCTCATCATGGTGTTTGTCACCATGTCTTCCTGAGCGATGAGTTTTTTTCCTCTGTCTCTTTCATTTCTCTTGTTGAAAGCTCCTTCATTTCCATCTGCTGATGATGAAATTCATTTTGTTCCCCTTCCCTCTTGTCATGAGGTTCTCATTTTCAGCATTTTACTGCCTCTACAATGGGTTTTTCATTATATCTCTTACCTTCTGAGAGCTGCATTCACTGAACAGCTGTACATGATAAACAGGACACCAGGACCCTCAATTATTTCTTCAACATTCAAAAAAAAAATTTTGAAAATCTGAAAATGACAGACACAAAAAAATAATCAGACTTGTATAACTGTATGGACACAGGCCTCCAAACAATTCCCCTATAAATAACAATTAACATGAAAATGTGTACAATTAGGAAAGCCTCATGGTCCTCTGATAACCATATATGATCAATGTCAAGCCCTCATGAATATTGATACATGCTACATGTTTCTGTCACAAACAAAACCAAGTCTTAGGACTGATGGCTGCAGCAACTAGGACAGATATTAAACAAAGTGGTCAGACATGGAGGTTGACAACTAGAACTCGTCGTTCTTCCATCAGAAGATGGACGTGGCCTCTATGCTTTCACCCATAGGTGTCTGAGGGGTGCTTTTGAACCTGAGAGTGGGCTGCTCTACAGTTGCTATCTTGCCCGTGCCAACTGCCAAACTCCAGCTAAATCCAAAGTGGAGGGACGCATGTGGATCCGGGACTTCTGTGCATGCCAGTTTGTTGCAACAATACTCTTGCCAGCCTGTCACTCAAAGACACACCCTTCATTATGCAGAAGTTTAAGTTTTAATAAAATTTGGTGAATTATAGAAAATTTCATCCCTGTGCAGTTTTCATGCAGGAAGAAATTAGCTATAACCAAAGCGTTTTTTTGTACCTGTCTGTAAACATATCTATTGTAAAGTTGGTCATTTAAACATGGGAGTCTATAGGGACTCGGTTTCGGAGACAGCCTCAAGCAGCCATTGAAGAAACTGCAGTTTCTGTTTTTTCCATGCTTGCTTCATATTCCAGTCTCAGGGGTTGCCACTTGGGCAAATTGAATCATCTTAGTTTAGAGTTTGCGCACACATGCTAATTAGCATTAAACTCAGATTACAGCTGAGGTACAGCTCATTATCAATGTCATCAGTATGTTTGTAAGTCTTGGATCATAAACCAAACAAGTGGATAAAATTCACCCTGCAGGGAACATGGATGTCTGTAGAAATCCATCCAGTTATTGAGTCATTTCAGTCTGGACCAAAGTGGTGACATATGTACTGACAACTGCTCAGTAATGATGTGTTTGCGCCAAAATTAAAGGAGCGGTTTACATATTTAGTGTTTCATTGTGGCAGCTTTAGGACTAGCTGATCCCAGAGTGACTGGGACTCTGCTGCTCGACAACTCACCTTTGCTCTGTAAACAAACCTGACTTTGTGACACCTCATTGAGCTCTTTGACAGAAATTCATTATGTTGTTTGTACCTCGGCACAGGGAGGTCAGAGCAGTGAACGAGATCTGCGGAGCCAGTACAGATGTGGTATTTTGCTCAGTCGTTTCATCAGAGCTGATGCTTGCTCTCACTGTATCACCATGGTGGTAATGATATTACAGTATTGTGCTGAAGTAATACTTTGTGTGACATTACAATGAAGATGATAAATTGAAGATAATACATGATATAATACAGATGCACATTTATTCTCATAGATGTTAAAGAGATAACAGGAGTCACCTTTATAACATTTGTGATCTTACTGGTAGCTACATACAGATGTACTGACCTGCTACAGAGCCGGTCCACCCTTCAAACTGTCCATGCACATCTGGGCACTTAGCATGTCCATACAAATACACCCCACCATGAGTAACTGCCCTTGGGGAATAATGTGCAGGAGGGTCAGAGAGTATCATTATTATTGGGTTTATTTATAGAGATGTATGAACGCCACAGGAGGCACTGTTGTGGGAGACTGTCCATTATTTATCAAAGCTCTGTATGTTAGTTGTGTGTACTACTCAGACTTTCTTATTCATTCAGCCATTCAAGCCACTCTCTTTTCTCTCATTCTGTCTCCATCTGTCTATTTTCTCTCTCTGTTACAATCACCACAGGGTGCTGTTGGGTCTTGTTCTCAATCACCCCACTATAGTGCTTTCTCCAGCAGAAGCACATGTCCATCCCTGTGTGTTTCTACAGCTTGTTTAAATTATTCACATCAGGGCCATTACTGGAGCACTCGTCCCCCTTGTTCTGATCTACCACCCCATCCCTGAAAATCCATCAGGATGAGAAAGGTGGTCTGTGAGGATGGGGATGGGGGGGCACATTTCCTGGATTTTCACCACAGTGGAGCGAGAGTGCCTGAGTTCCTTTGCAGTGGATCTACTCGCAGAGATGAATCACTCCCAGCAACATTTTTTTGGG
This sequence comes from Rachycentron canadum, assembly GCA_038496675.1. Lineage (NCBI taxonomy): Eukaryota > Metazoa > Chordata > Actinopteri > Carangiformes > Rachycentridae > Rachycentron > Rachycentron canadum. The sequence goes on from CM076664.1 coordinate 18,570,489, forward strand.
TGAATTATTGAAAGCCTCCCCACAGGGACAGAGTGCACTGTTAATCTGTGCGATTTCAGGCTTTCATGCTGAAGTACAGATGACCAGGAGTCAACAGACTTGGATTTAGTGAGTGAGCGAGCTGCTCATCTGTGTGTCTGCATCCTCACTGCTGAAACGGATAATGAGTGAATGCAGCACTGTTTTCTCGGCTGCCAAAACTCTCTTCAATAACATTGATCTCAGTGTGGGAAAGAGCAAATAAAAGTCATTCACATTTACAACATCAGCATTTGTTGTCAATAGTTTGATTTAGTCAACATGCGCTAATGTTGATTTTTATATTATATAAAATAATTCTCCTGTCATCTAGAAGAATCATTATCTGTATTAATGTTTATCTAGAGGGTAGAAAACCTAAATTTTGGTGTATTTCACAATGGTCACCCCATTAAAATAGCCTGATATCAGCTGGTGTTCCCTGTTGTTGGGAGGAAATTTCCCTCTTCAGGCAACTGTCTGATTTTCAGGAGCCAGCCGCACAACAATGTGCTTATCACGGTTTGCTTTCTCCATCACTCTAGCCGCTCTCCCCCTCCTCTCTCAGTCATCTTAAAAATCACAGTCAGTGAACTCTGGCCTCCTGCTGACAGTGCTGAGCCAGCGGCCAGGCTCCAGCCCACCACTCACTTGCATGCTGTATCTTTGTCATTTATCTAAATCCCAGAAATCAATTACAGCACGCTAAGGTGCCAGCGTTGAAGGATTTGAGTTTTAATTTGTCCCGTGCTCCTTGGCCACTGGCAACTCTCCTGGCACTGAGGTTTATGGATTAAGCAGAGGTAGACAGTTCTCTGGCTCCACATATTTTGGATATTAGCAGTGAACGTTTTCTGTGTTAAAATTTGTCCTTGTTACCTTTTCAGGTAAGTGGACCTGGTTTTAGTACCAGTTCATTATGAGCTCAGCCATTAACTTCAGTCCCTAATTACAACCTGTCAAGTCAAAGAAAATTGTGTTTGTCGTTTTGATGACATTTTTCTCAGTCTAGAGAGATGAAGCTAACCTCCTGAGTCTGCAGTCATTTACTGTCATTAGTTAAAGGTGGAGGAAGACAAAATCCCTCTGTTTCTCAAATCAGATTGTCATTATTTCCAATTGATCAGATTGGATGAATGTGTCCAGATATCAACAACCTGTCAGCATGGCTTCCTGTGGTAACGACATAGGTGGAGTTACCCTAGTAATGTGGGTAACACAAGCATGAGAAGTTGGAGGTCCATCACATCCTCCCTTCAGACAGTTGTTCTTTCGAGCCACAGGAGCAGAAGTCTCCGCCAGACCAGACTAACGCAGCATCTCTCTGATATCTGCTGGCAGCAGCATGGGTTCTGATCTGTCTGTCTCTCTGGATTTGATGTCGTCATTGTGTGCCATGTTACAACTGATGCAAAAGACACTTTGAAATCAGATTTGAATGGATGGAGCATCCAGACTGAGATGCATCTTTAGATCTGGCCAGGGAAAAACATTTAACACACTGCTGCATTTTAGTTCTGGTGAGACTGCTGTTAACACTGTCTTTTTACAAACCAACATGCCAGAGTAAACATGAAGTCACATAGACTGACAGGTATTGCACTGATTGGACAACTGTCATCCTGCATCATCAGCACCCCGTGAGGGGGAAATCAAATTCTGGTGAGCACCTGCAGTTTATGCAGCAGTTTAAAATGTGTGTACGTTGTTTTGGCTGGTGCCTCTGATGGAGAAAGAACTGATTATAAACACTATTAGTAAAATTAGACAGCAAATCAAATGTTATGAGTGTTATGACAAACGAGCAGAGACAGGTTATTTAAGAGACGTCTTGTGCAGTGATATACCAAAGATCACTGTCACACTTTTTAATGAGCTTAATGAGCTGCAGAGCAGATACAAACACATCAGACCACAGACTCAATGCTTTTGACTGTGTGATTAATCAGGGGAGCTCTACACACTCACATGCTGATGCACACACGTGTTTGGTTCAAGACAGCAGATGGATTTCATTGTAGTTTAGTTCATGCTAAACTATTATATTTACGATCATAAAATCCAATAGTTGGTTTGTTTGCTCAGACTCCAAACAGACCATATTACAATTGTTGGGAGCCAACTGAGACCCTTCTTTTTTAGACCATCACGGATCATTTGTTAGGTCTGCACCAGAGTTTGAGTAAAAACTTTCACAGCTTCACAGCAGCCCAAACAAACCAGACACTTTGTTTTAACTAAACCAAACAGTTTAGGTGTCATATTCATTTATTGGCACTTGAGCCATAGATGCTCCTGTACTCAAACCTTATAGCCACATAAGTGAGATCAGGACTAGTCCTAGAGGGGAACCTGCTGTGAAAATATCCAAGGAGGGATCAAGATAAACTGCTGATGCACCAAAGAGAAAAGGTAACCACACGCTACCACAAAATAATCTGATGTAAAGGAGCTGGCAAAAACAGAAGAAGCCAACACTTTGAAAATGGTTGAAAATAGTTACTCCAAAAAAAAAAAAAAAACAAACCAATTCACAGTAAGCTCCAAGACAAACCAAATCAGTCGCCACAATGTCTGAGACAGGAGGCAGCAACACAGGCTAATTTACTCCAAAGCCCTCTAAGCCCCCACATGTCACATACCGGCATGAAGCGACAGTATGTGATAATGAGGAGAGACAATAACCAAGTGATAGTGATATTTATAGGAATGATAGAAGTGCAGATGCTTAATAATAACTGAGTAAAATTAACAAAACAAGGTTGATGTGGGAGAAATGTGTGTGTGTGTGTGTGTGTGTGTGTGTGTGTGTGTGTGTGCGTGTGTGCGTGTGTGTGCACTGTGCTCTTCCCCTCCTTCTCTTCCCTTGTGGTAATAGCCATCTATTGGTAAGACCTGACACTAAAAATAGCTCCTCAGATTTCCCCTCCCTCTGTTGCCTGCCTGTTTTGTTGCATTTTTATCAGTTTGAAGGTGGCATATTTTTCTGACAGCCAATTTCAAAGATAGAATCTCAATTTCAGAGCGACACATGGCACCTCTTAAGATGGACCCCCCTTTCTGTCGGGGTTGCTTAACAACCTGTAAAACAATTTCTTAGACCAGCAGTGGTTACTCTTTGGGGACCGCTATCTGGCCACGATCAGTTAGATGAGGGAGACCTTATCAGAGCCACATGTCAGTGGGCACGTAACCCATCCCACTTTCTCACTGTACTTAAATGTCCATGTCGTCAACAGCTACTGTTAACACACAGCTGACGCCTTTCGGTCTATTAACATGGCAGAGCCTGGCAGGGATTTCTAAGAAGTGATAAGACCGACCGTGTTTGCACTTGGTGGCCTGAACATTGCTTTGTTATCTCCACATAAAGATAGCAATGGAATCCATTACCAAGTATGTGGTGGGAAAAGGGAGCTGGAGAGTCTGAGGGGTTGCATTGCATTACCCTCTTTCACACAATTCCTAGCCGTACATTGCATGTGTTACATGAACCAGTAACAAATAGATCACCTGGGCTCAATCTCCCCTTTTGGAGGTCCTGACATTTCGTGGGAGTAATTGAAAAGCGGAAAGTGGAAAACCCTGACATCTATGCAAAGAGGAAAGTGTAAGAGAGGAGGCAGAGTTTTGTCATTGTGTGTGTCTGTTGAAGCACAGAGCAGCAGGAAGGTCAGGTTTCAGTCTCGCGCTCCGTCTTTGCAAAGCTCACATGCTTTTAGAAGAATAGACTCAGGATCTGAAATGGTGGTGAACTGTAAAAGACTCTCCTGCCTCTCTGCCTGCGTCCATCGCGCACTGATTTCTCAGGCACGCACACACACGCCTCCCACTTCCCGCTCCCCTTTTTAGAAATTCTAAACCTCCTTTCAGCTCCGTTTGTGAGCAGAGGTCATGGTCGAGCTGCCAGCCTGGGAACGGTGGCAGCCAGCACAGGACCTAGAAATCTGAGGAATAGTAAACAGAGAGAGAGCGTGTGTCAACAGAGAAGGCTTGGAAAGTGCATTTCCGTTTGGCCTGGCCAGCTTGGTGTAAAAGCACAGCTGAAATGATACGATGACTTAATGCATTTTCAAGTACCTGACTTTTACACCAGGCTATTGTGGGATTGATAGCGTGCGAGCACAGAAATGCTAACAAGGTGCTTGTATGCAATATTATGGCCTTTTAAGCAGAACCACTTGGTAACTGAAAGAATGTTTTTCAGGACATTTTCCAGCTGGTAAGGTGTGAAGTGGTGTTGATACTGTACAAAGATATCCAAACAATATGACTGCTTATTATAACTTTTCATCTTTAGTTTTTTAGTCCTCTGCATTTCTTGCTGAGGGTTGGATGAGAAGATTGGTCTAATAACTAAAACCTACAATGTATCTCAATAAATTTAGTGTAAAAGCAACACAACTGTGTTAAGTGGACTTTAACACCTCCCCGACCCTTTAGGAGACTTGTGGCAGGTCGGAGTCTATTCGCTCCAATGGGACAAGTAAACCTGAAAATCAACCCTTAGTTCCTGAAATAAATATTTCAGTTTTTTCATCCAGTCTGCATCAACTGGATGATGATGCAGATGGATTTGTCTCCGTGGCTGAGCTTCTGTCCCATTCTGAGCTCAGTCCAGATTCAGATGGTTCATTCACTGAAGCAGAGGCTCAGGGATTGTTGGAGGGAGTGGACAAGGTAGACACAGTAGCATTTGAGGCAGTTTGGAATAACATCAACATCAGACATTTCAGTATCTTAGCTTTTTCCCAAGCCCCAGACACTCGAAACCTCAAGAAAATTAACTTTCAAGACTCCCAACAATAAAATGTTGCGAGATCTGGAAACACAGATCTCCTCTCTCTGTTCTGCTCTGGTCTAGTGTCTCTGCAAACTTGAAACTTTACTTTACTTAATGACACTGTTATTGTTCCTATTTGACTATTTTTGGAGGGAAAAGATGAGACTGATATGATCTTGTTCAGGGTTGATTAGATAATAAGCTGACAGATAAAAACCAGCGGCAAAATTAGGTGCAAATTTCAAATGTCTACAGTTGCATTGTTGTCTTCTGTATTGTTATGTTTTGATTGGACAACCGATCATCACCACGCCCACTTAGCAGACAGGAAGTAGTCACCATTTCATGCCATTGCCACTACTTGTAATGTGTCGTGTTTTATGTCACAAATTGTCACTGTATCTTCTCTTGTAAACATTTGTGCCCTATCGTCGTAGTGTGAGTTACACTACAGTATGTTGGCCTGAAAGAAAGCATATTTATTGCTCTGTAAAAGCGATACAGAAGAGTGTTCACTCCGTTGTGTGTCATTAACACTCAGCAGCAGTTGGCGTGTGCCATCCCACACGTTTGTTTGGTGACCTTGCAAGTCTTTCTGTGATCAGACTCTGTTTTTTGTTTTGTTTTTTTATCTTTTCCCCTTCTCCTTTTATCTCCATCCAAGGCCAGCTTCCTCTCTGTTGAAGGTGAGTAGATGAAAGAATAAAGACAGAGCTTTCCCAGGGGGTTATGTGTAGGTCAGTGCTTTCCACCACAGTGATTTTCACAAAATCATTTTATTGCCAAAGAAAAGCAAAAATGTGCTAAAGCTGCGCTCGATGGGAGCCTTTTTTTCCAAATGTGTTGTTGCACTGCTTCAGTGTCAGGTTATTGCCACAGTGGCTCTTGACAGGCTGAGCTATGTATGATGGATCTCTGAAGACTGTGACTCTGTGACAGCTCTGTGTTCATGGGTGGCCTCCTCTGTGCTGCAGGGCCCCGCTGGAGCCGAAGAGGCACCGTCTCCTGAGCCGCCCCAGTCCCAGCAGCCACAAGTCCAGTACAGCTTTGTCCAGGAACATTTCCAGGCCCAGTACAAGTGAGTCTCTTTCCCTAACATACCACACTCACACCTGCCATAAATAAAATGTCACAATTAGCAGCAACTTAGCAGAAGGGCTCTAAGTGATCCATAGCAACATATAAAGATTTCATGTCCACATCAGACTGCCCACCTACGCTTGGCATTTAGGCTTCATTGTTCAGATTATGGTGTAATTTCTAGATACAGCATTGGGGATGTCATTATTTCTTTGACCCAGAGGTCCTCATAGACACAGATGCCAGGTTAGAAGAACAGTAAATCTTCACTAGTCAGTAATCACCAAGTAGACAAAAGCAGTAATACTGAAAAGGTCTAATGAAAAAGTACCCTGGTGCCCCAACCTCTGGGCCTCCCAGGGAAATAGAAATCCCTTTAGTAAAAGTACTTATTTAGAGTGCTTACCTTTTGTGCTGGGTGAAATAATTGAGATTGTTAGCTGTGCCAACGGCAAAGTATTTTTCACCGTTGTAAATCTGTGTGAATTTGCCTGAGATTGACTGAGATGAAGAGATTTTTTTGTGGTTACAAAAAAACAGCTTGTCACCACACTGTATGATTAACATTTGTCATACAGCTGGATGTCCCGACGACTCCCATCAATCAGTCATTTAGTCTCAGATAAAGAGCCAGTTAATGGGTCTGTAGGCAGTGAAGCATCACTTGGAGGTTGAGTCTATTTGGCAAACTCATCTATGTCTTGGAGGAAACAACAAATCATATTTTTTGTTTTCGAGAAGAGTATGATTTTCGCACAATAGATGTGTTGCAAGGGTTTAAATGTTAAAACATTTTCAAAAAAGACATCAGACTCCTGTGTGGATGCACCGCTTGACTCCTCCCCTTTTCATATAATGTCTTGTTTGGTCTTATACAATGAGTTTTATATTCTTTATATTCTCCCTTGGGAGCTAATAACATCAGTTTGTGTCTCCCAGCTCCTGATGAAGCAAAACCTCAGGACCCACGTCAGGACCAAACTGACCAACTACATAGGTCTTAGTTTCATCACCAAAATCATGTTAAATTAATGAAATAAATAATAATAATGATATTTTTCAAGAAAGTAGTCCCTCCAGACTGAACTGCTAACATCTTATTTGTCGGTACTGTCTTCCATCTGCCAATTCCTCGGAAAATTGTCAGCTCAGTGTGACTGCCAGTAATACATCTGTCAGAGCGCATCTCTTAATTGCTACCCTGGCTGTCAAATGTTTCAGCTGTGAGACCTTGGGTGTGTCTAGACAGGAAGCAGCAGTCTTAACAGCCTGACAGGCAAAATTTGTTCCCCTCTACCACTCAAATACTATACTATCCAGAGACAGTGTATATATTATTATTATTATAGAGGCAGTATGGGATCACCTGGACAGAAGTGAGGTGAGGTAATAGCAGCGTAGTATAATATACCAGCAGGTGACTTCAGAAAACTTCAGGACAGTCTCCCCAAAAGTTCAAGATGTGCTTAGTGCTAAGGGAGGTCACAGTAAATACTAACTTTTGCCTGTAGGAGTGTGTGTGTATATCACTATATATATTATATATTATATATATATATATATATATATANAATTAATGAAATAAATAATAATAATGATATTTTTCAAGAAAGTAGTCCCTCCAGACTGAACTGCTAACATCTTATTTGTCGGTACTGTCTTCCATCTGCCAATTCCTCGGAAAATTGTCAGCTCAGTGTGACTGCCAGTAATACATCTGTCAGAGCGCATCTCTTAATTGCTACCCTGGCTGTCAAATGTTTCAGCTGTGAGACCTTGGGTGTGTCTAGACAGGAAGCAGCAGTCTTAACAGCCTGACAGGCAAAATTTGTTCCCCTCTACCACTCAAATACTATACTATCCAGAGACAGTGTATATATTATTATTATTATAGAGGCAGTATGGGATCACCTGGACAGAAGTGAGGTGAGGTAATAGCAGCGTAGTATAATATACCAGCAGGTGACTTCAGAAAACTTCAGGACAGTCTCCCCAAAAGTTCAAGATGTGCTTAGTGCTAAGGGAGGTCACAGTAAATACTAACTTTTGCCTGTAGGAGTGTGTGTGTATATCACTATATATATTATATATTATATATATATATATATATATATAATATATATAAGTGCAAACTTCACAAGGAAACTAACTCCCACATGTACAGTGAGTTTACAGTCTGAGTCTGTTTTACCAATGCAACAATTACAGACAGCTGGCATCACTGGGGTGTGAGGTTTTAAATGGAGATAAATGCTCTCTTGTCATGGCTGGAATTGAACTTTGAACAAATATCTCTTGATTCTTATCCCCTTCTTTTCCTCCGAAGGAACCGAGTCCTGAGGCCCCTCCACTGCCTGTGTAACACTTCACAATGCAATGTCCAATGTGATCCAGCATCTAGAGTTGACAGAGCGGAGAATTATCCTTGTAATAGCCTGCTTTGTCACTGTGCAATCAGGGCGACCATTATACACGTTCAGACAAGTTAAATCACTGTCCAAGCTAGACAAGGCCGAGAGTTATTTCATTTTTCATTTCATATTTTCAGCTTATGTTATCTGTCATCACGTCCCGGAGCTGATCACAACGATCCACCCTCAAGCTTCATTTTGAGATAAACTTGCCATTTTCAAGTGCAAAATTTACAGCTCTTACCTCTGACTTTATTTATAGATCTATTGTTCGGGCCCCCCCTGATCAAATAAGACTGTGATCTTTGTCTATATGTAGGTAAGGCCGTGGCTGCAGTCAGAGATGTCTGTCTGTAAAGTATTGTTCATTGCAGTGAAGCCCAGTTGACGGGCAGCCGAGCATTTTAAATTACAGCCATGGTGCCGTTTAGCAGGAGAACAGCTCAGGTTACTGTGATGCCACTTTCTCTGAGAGACCCTCGCTTCTTGAACACGTGACCTTTGTTTTGATCATATCTCTTACTGGTACTTCACAATTTTCCAGGCCCAGTAATGGATCTGTTTATTATGTGTTTATTGCCATTTCAATTAGTGAATTATGAGGCGTGCATTAAGGTTTATGCCTTTTTGATTTCAGAGCATTAGCGTGGTGAATAAACTACCTTTCATCCCCCAGCAGAGGATAGCTGCCAGGCTTGGCGAGAAGATTAGCCGCCAATCTGTTTAATTTTAACCTGAGACTTTTTTTGTTTTTAATTGCCTCTCTCAAGAAAGAGAATCAATTAGATAAAGATACCGAGGTGATGTATCACTCGGGAAAATTCAAAGCCTTCGGCAATGTGTTGGAGTGCAAAGCATCCAGCTCAGAGCCTCTTTAGCATGGCTGCATCCCAGAAGTGGGGGGGTGGGACACATACCTCTCAACCTTTGCACGCTTCCTCCATTAGAGCATCACCAGAATATCACCTCTTCCTTCGCCCCTTTTCTCTTTTTAAGTGTTTTCAAGCAGCGCGGGGCACATCTATGTTTCAGTGGATCCTGAGTGTGATTTGTATGCATGGAGCGCAGCTACCCTCACTGTTTCCTGGCGAGAATAAGACATCCGTAGGGCAGCCATTCTACTCTGCCAAGAGGGAGAGATCCACTAAGAGCCAGTGTCAGCTGGGCTTGCTTGAATAGAGCTTTATTCACTCCCCCCTCTCCCCCCCTACTCTGGGTCTGTCAGGTGCCTTCCTATAGGGGAAACACATTTCAACAGTTCATCTATGGCTTTATTTCCAGTCGTAGGACGTCAGGTGAAGCTTGTAAAGGCTCAACACACTTTACACAACAATGTTATCAATTTATGTGTAGCTTTCCACACTGTTACTGTCGGAGTGTGACTGATAAAGTTATTTCACCTCACATATTTGAAATGAAACCATAAAACAGACTAATAACAGCAGACCTGTACCCTGCAGCCCACTGCATGAAGATTAAATTATGGCCCTGTTTATCCAGAGAGGTTTACTGTAGATGTTTTTTCATCATTGTCTATTGCACTGTGCTTAACTCCATTGTGTTGAGAGGTGTGAATTATAGCAGAAGAGCAATGACTGGTGCTATTTTGTCTCTGTTTTATTAGCCCCAACCTGTCAAAACCACTGGGAATATGTTTGTAACTGTATTCCTTTCAGCAGCACCATCCTACACAGTGAAACATTACACACAATCATACCAATGACCTACAGGGTTGTCTTTCTGAAGAGAGTCTTTTTTTATTCTCTACACAATCTTCCTTTATTTGTTTTCTCTTTTCCACTATATCATCAGCTGGTTTTGAAATGAATGGACACGTTTGCTCACACACTCAGCTTTCAATATGGCCTCATGAATACCAGATGAAATCAGCTGTTGCTTCAAGATAAGTGTGCAAATCATCCCCTGAAGACAGAGCACAGAGCAGTTACATAGTAACTTTTTTGTTGTTGACATAATTAATTGAATATCAAAGAATATATCGAAGAGTATTATTTTGGTTTGTTAATTTCACACTGTGAGGGGCAGTGGCTAGCCGTTTCAACAAATTAATCCAGGGCTGCGATTGAAAAGTCAAAGAATCTCCTTTCATGTGATAAAATCTCATTTCCTTGATGAGGTCAAGGAAAGATGTGAAGGAAAGTTCACAAGGAAATGAGAGCTGCAGTGTGGAGAGAATCCTACTTCATTTACATTTGGCTTTTTATTTTTAAACCAGCTTTATTTCTAACACATGGACAATAAATACACTTTTCCTAATGACAAAATTAATTAATTAACTCGCTGGACTGAATGAGGAAGTTGCTATTAACATGATAACAAATTATATATTGTATTATATAAGTGTGTAGAGTTTCCATACATCCAAACAGACCTCTTCCAGCAATAGCACCAACAGAGTGCTCTGTTGTTTCTAAATTTATGCGGGTCTGCTGGGGTGAAATTACAATGGTTGGTGTTGCTTTAAAAGTTGCTGCGGCAAGAATTTGTTTGACAATATTTCCTTCTTTCTTTCATAAAGGAAAGTCCAGTGTCTCTTATGCTAAGGGCGATAAGATAGGAAGTTCCTTTCCTTATCATTTAGAGAATTTAACCATCTCTTATCATGGCTGCTGCTCAGATACTTCCAGGTCTTTTCACTCAGTTAAGAAGCAAAAAGGCCTTTTCAACTACAGCCCATGAATGTAACTTTTTTAACTTTTACCTCTCTGTATATATAGTATAAGATCTATATGATCATGTTGCTAATCTGTAATCTGTAATGAAAGAGGTTGATAGAATGCAACAAGAATCACTTTATTATTGTGTATTTATATAAATATATCTTATCCAGAAAATCTTGCTCAGTTTACAAAATCACCTCCAGCCATCAGCCCATTAACTTCAGTGGGCTCTCTGACTCACTGCTCAGACAATTAGCTCACTGGAATTATTTCCTCCTGTTAAAATGACGAGGGATTAAATTGTGCAAGTGTAATCATGAACAAAAGCGACTGAATGGAAAACTTGGAAGAGAAAATCACTGCTGCGTGCATTCAGTCATTTCCTTTTTCAGTGATCAGTGTCCTGTACGTTCAGAGGCAGAGGAAGAAGGGAAACTGCCTACTTCTCACTGCTCAGAATCTCGTAATGGCATCACATGAGCATTAACAGCACTGGTGAGAGTGATGCAACAAGATGGAAACCGCCTCTGCAGGTTCCCCTGTACTGCACCAATCAACCCAGGGGGCTTCTACTACTACTTTCCAACCCCCCTCCCAACCCCAACCCTTTGTCTCTCTCATTCTCACCAGTTACATCACTCATTTTTTCCTTTCTCACCATCAGATCAAGGAACAGCGAGTTCATTTTTCCTGTGTTGTTCACTTGTGTAACAAGATTAAGCCATCTCCTTTCCTGCCCAACTTAATCAGGACGACTTTGAGATTAATTAGGAAGTGTGTGTGTCAACTCAGCAGAGCTGTTTTTTTAAGACTAATGTGACTCTGTGCTTTGTTTTCCCCAGATCTTCACTGACATGCCCCCACTGTCTGAAACAGAGCAACACCTTTGACCCTTTCCTCTGCATCTCACTCCCCATTCCTCTTCGCCAGACCAGGTGAGCGCTGCTGTTTGGACTGTACTTATGTAGCACTTTTATCAAATTGCTTCACAATACAGGCCACATTCTCCCACTCACATGCACATTCACACACTGAGGGGTTCCATAAATACTGACAAACCCATTATAAGTAAATGATTGTGTGACCAGTGCCTGATCTCATCAACATATGACCACTCAGGCTATTTTTACACTTTTCATTTGGTTATGAAACAAAAATTTAATTTGTGATGAGAAGATTGATGCCACTCTCATGTCTGTATGGTAAATATAAAGTTAACGTATGGTTAGCTTAGCATAAAGACAGGAAACAGGAAATATCCCTGACTTACTCAATCAAACAAATGAAATATAGCATTAATAACATTAACCATTAATTAATGGCCATTAGAGTTGAAAGACTTTTATACAGCGCTATGCTAGCTGTTTACCACTGTTTACTGTCTCTATGCTAAGCTAAACTGTCTGGTTCAAGCTTCATATTTAGCAACTTGAAACCAGTAGCATCATACAACTCATCTGACTGTGTGCAAACATGAATAAGTTACAGTATGAAAAGAAGCTGGACAACACCCAGTTTTGTTCATGCACCACATACAGTAGGAACACAAGTCATTGTGGAAATGAACGCCTGTTATCAAAAAAGGAAAAGCTGGTGGAAAACCCTCTCAGCTTCGAGGAACAATGTGTTATTCAGCTTCACATCACAACACACTCTCAGCCTCCATGTCAGGCCAGTGCAGGTCAGCCTGTTCAGGATATCCTGATATTTTGAAGGAGGGAGACCCCATTCACTCTGTTTTCAGCCAGTGCATCTTTCACTTTAGTTATAGTCTCCGAACAAGGACACATCCAAAACCATCCATCAGTTCAACCATATTAAATGTTAACGTTAAACAATAGCTTGACATTAATGCAGTTTTGTGGGGGGGCAGGTCAGGAGGTCGCCTTCCTCTATATAACATGATATGAGGTAGATATAACATGATAATTAGTGAGGTTCAAAGGTGCTGGGAAGCAAACTTGGTTGGCTCTGACTTCAGCTAGCTCTTTCCCCATTTCCAGTCTTAATGCTAAGGTAACATAACTGCTAAACTGGCTCCAGCTGCTTATTGAACACAGAGAAGGTATCGATCTTTTCATCTCACCCACAGCAAGAAACCAAATAAGTGTTATTGCCAAAAGGTCCAGCTGCTGCTTTTAATATCAACATATGCATTTGATTGACAGACTTATTTAGGCTAAAATGTACCTTTTACACAGCACAGCCCCTTAAACTTTTTTATATGATTGACACACGGGTGTGCGCTGCTCTTTTAAGGTTTGCCAGCATTTTTTTCTTTCTAGTTATTTACTTCCTTTTAGTTTTCTAGTCTTTGAAATAGTTCATGCAAGTTCAGCCAACATCCCTTCTAATTTGGGAAATGGCTTTTAAGAGCTTTATTCTGACAGAGCTCCAAGTATTTAGTTACCATCCCCTTTTTTCCACTGTGCGTCACATAGGGTGAGGGAAAACACTTCTGAAGAGATAAACAGATGGATTGTCTTTTAAAGCATTTTTTAAAATTTCTCTGTGTGAGGAGAGCAGCTCACTCTCAGCCAGATCATGTCTGTAAGCCATAAACACATACTGTTTGTTACCAAACCAACATTTGCTGTGCCTGGCTATCAAAACACTGGGCTTGTGTCCCTTGGCAGTCACGTGCACTTTGCATGCTGGATGGTTTTGTTTACACTATATGGCATCTCAGTGAATGTGATGTGGACCTTTTACATATAACTGCAGCTATTCATTCATCATTAACTGATCAACATGTTATGGTTGTAGATTTTCTAAAGGCATTACAGTTGATGAATAATGAATCATTTTCGAGATCATTGTAACTAAATAATGTAAGAGTAAAGAAAACAAATTGGTAAGTTAAGAAAAATTATTGTTTCAAATTAATACTGAAATTTAAGCTTTGATGACCAGTGCAATTTGCTGTCACCCTCTTTTGCTTTGTTCATCCTGTACAGGACTAAAATTGAGAATAAATTGGGAAGACCTCCTTGAGCAGTGGCTTGATTAGTGCTGTTTCCTGTCTCTCACCCAAATCAGCAGAACAGGAGTAAACACATTGGTTCAGTCATTTGTCCAACAATACTTCTCTAGCATAACAAGGGCCGGTAAAATTATGCAGAGATCTCCTGTTATGCAGAAATCTGCCTTCCAGTTAGTTATAGAACCAACTTCAAAGTGCTGTTGTTAGTTTATGGATCTGGATGGTAATGGCTTAGGGCTAAAATGCATTTTTGATATGCTTGAGGGACATAAACCCAGTAGGTCCCTTAGATCTTTCAGCCAGTTGTGCCAGAACCACACATAGTGAAGCTAATAGTTCAACATAGATTTAGTTTGTGGAGACAGTGAGACAGTTTTGATGGTAACAGAACCTCCATAGACCTACATTAAACAAATGTACATAATTTGTATGTGCACACACATCGGAAAGACATATCATACACATACTGTGGTATCAGGATCTCTAGTGTCCAAATTTTTAGATTTATGTCAATAATTTTCATTCTTTTAAAGACACTCTAGGTCAGTTTGTGGGTTCTGTGTTCACATGTATAGCATGTGTTGGTAGCTATGCCCCTGTTTTTATTTATAGCTTTCTCATTATTTAATCAGACACTTCAGACCAACTTCACATTTATTAGGGCTTGTCCATTATATATGCAAAATTCGTTTTATTTTCCCATGCAATCCAAATGTAGTTCTGACCTATAATTTCCAATGTTTCAAACTCTGCTAGAGTTCAACAATTACAAAGCTTTTGTTTAAGGAGACTTACTAAACTTGCTCAGCAACCTCTCAAAGGCGATGTGGGATGGGAGCCATGTCTCGTAGAGCAGAGAGGTCAACTGGTGAAGTTGTGGAATTGGCAGAGGCTGAGCTTGTGTCAAAGTGTAGCTATAAACCCCCAATGGATGAATCTCATGCTGCCTCCTTATATGTGGGTTATTTACAATGTGACAATGTTGAAGTTATTTAGTTATTTATTTAGGTTCTTATTCTTCTTTATATCCATTCATCCATTATCAATGCCACTTGTCCCCAGAAGGTCGCAGGTGGGCTGTAGCCAATCCTCGCTAACATTGGGTTAAGGTAGAGTTCATCCTGGACAGGTCACCATCACAGGGCTGGCATATAGAGACAAACAGCATTTTAAACAGCACAAACACCTGACAAACAGCACCTATACCTACAGGCCCTTAAGAATCACCTTTAACCTGAACCTGCATGTCTATGGGAGGAAGCCGGAGGGAGAACTCCACACAGAAAGGTCTCAGACCAGCTGGTGCCACCCTCTTTATATCGATATTTTGAAAATTGCAAGGTTTTTAAATGGTCTTTTGAAAATTCCACTAATGTGAACATTGGAATAAAAAAGTTTAGATTTAATGGATTTATTAATGGTGTCAGATTATTTAACAGTGACAACTTTAACAAAGTTGTTAACAACTTGTACTCTGTGGTTGGCAGATTCATCCTTTGCTTTGAAAAAATTCATAGAAGATGCTTGGCAGCTGAGACAGAGGACTCTGTGTCCAATATAACATTCAGCTTTGAAGTGTGTTTGTCATTTAGGCAACAAGGTTGTTCTTAAACCCATATGGTGTGAAGCTCGAAAAGTCAATCAATCAACCAATCATGTACTCTTCATTAATTGGTTAATTTGGGTAAAATCTAAATGTTTTCTTGTATATTTTGTGAGCAGGTAAACTGATATGAACACATATTTTTGTGACATAAACAGACTCAGATAGCAGCTTTGTGTTACATCCTGGTGATGTACTGTACCTAACCACCCAGGATGCCAGCGGGAGATTAGTACAACAAGAGGTACCTAAGAGGTTATTTTAAGTTCATGCAGCAGACATCTTTGTGGAACAAAGGTTTCTGTTTTAGTTTTGATTTTGTTTTTATTTGTGTCTTAAAGAGGAAATATTCAGAATTTGTGTTTCAGGTTTAACTTATTTCTTTTCAGTCCAATTATTTAAGTTTTTTCTCTGAGATAAAATTGAGTTTGACAGTCTCTGGACCACAGGTGCATACAGAGACACACTCCCACAGGTACCTGGTAGAGGTCCTCCATGTCACGTCAGTGTACTGTTATTCAGAGAGGCCATTATGTCCCAGCACCCTGCTCATGTCAGCACTGACTCTGGAGAGGTCAGAGCCAAGCGCTGTGTGTTTTTAAAAATGCAATAGAGATTCCATTATTTCAACACATAAAACTCTTAATGATCTATTATTAATGTTAAAATGTATTGATTTATTCATGACAGTCTTCTTTTGTCCCTCCTGGCCATAGAGGAGGCTGCAGTAGAAATGGCACAGAAATCAAAATAAAGGCTGTTCTATTTCCCACTGTCCCTGATTGTGTGTTTTCGTCCGTGGCAGGCCGTTGTATGTGACTCTGGTGTTTAGCACCAAAGGACAGAGGTACCTGCGGGCCGGGCTGGCAGTGCCTTTGTTTGGCTCTGTGGCCTGCCTAAGGAGGATGGTGGCCGATGAGGGGAAAATTTCTCCAGACCAGGTAACATGAAGCAGGAATTAATCAGCGTGGACCTGGATTCCTCATAAATGTTCCTGTTTTAAACCATATTTTACTGTAACAGAGCAGCACCTTGAATGGCACATGAGTGTGATTTACTCTCTTAGAGTATACTGTTACTGTTAATGTTCGATCAAGTTTGGTCAAAGTCCACTCACAGTATTATAAGATTTACAATGGCACTGTAATAAGGAAACTAACCTCTGTCTGTCTGTCTATCTGTCTGTCTGTCTGTCTGTCTGTCCGTCTGTCTGTCTCCAGGTGATCCTGACAGAGGTTTACTCCACAGGGTTTCAGCGCTCTTTCTTTGATGAAGATGATCTAACCAGCATCGCTGAGAATGATGTCATCTACGCCTTCCAGGCTCCGCCCCTCTACATCAGAGGAGGCTCTGCACGGATCTCAGGTATCTGCATGACTGACAATGAAAACTGAAGCAAAACAGGCACCTATTTTTAGTCACAACATGCTGTCTCTGACTATATCCAGTTTGTGCTATCAAATTAGTGTTTCTCCCTACTTTAAAGGGGAATGTAGCCAAACAAACCAATTTTATTAACTTATTTTGCTTAATGAAACCCTCAGGGAACACACCTTACTGCATGAGGCCTGTGGGGAGCACATTAAGAACTATATATCTTCACATAGAGCTCTATGAATCACACATTCCCTGTGCAGATTTCTCTTGTGCTATCAGATGTATGTAGATTTATGTCTTATGTCTCTCTTGTCATTTCATCTGTTTCTCAGCCAGGGATGTAAAGTGTGAGCTCTGAAGTACTTCAGTGCATAGTGTCCCCTTGTTTTTCCCTTTGTGCTGTCAGCAAATAGGTTCTGCGCTGTTGTGCCATCTCACAGGGCTGTAAGTCCCAGCATTGTGTTAACACTGCCGTTCTGTCTGAAGAATGTGACTTTTAGTGCTTTAATTTACGTTGCTCAATGACCACACAAAGCAGTGCTGCCTAAAAGAAGCCCAGCCCCTCGCCCGCCTCATCAGTCTGGCCGGTCTGTGTGCTGGCTCAAACTAAATTCCCCGGTGTTCTCACTGGCTCTGACTTCTGGGGTTGATAGAGAGTCCACATCACCACTCAACACATCTCGGTGCACAGCAGATTGTGCTCTCATTCACACTGATATGTGAGAATACACATTTTAAGAGGAACATTAACATCTTTGGAAATGTGTTTGTTTGCTGTCAAACGCAGTCACTTTTTCTCCTTGTGTATCTTATTTGAGGTAAAAAAAACTCAAAGCCTGATGTCACATGATACGAAAACATCAACATTAACTTGTACTGTTACTTCATGTAATATACTCTTACCTTCCTAATAAATATACCACCAGTTTCTCTTAAATTGGTGAAATGCATAATTTATTTTCATTTCTCTCAATAAAAGGCAAGTACAACTGGAGCACATAAATATTCTGTTTGTGATAAGTGAAAGCTATAAAAGAGTAAGGAGCATAACTATAAAATGCACCTTTTTATTTTATTTTTTTCAGACCAGTCACAACCTTGATTATTTGGCATTTTCAAAATTGTGATCTTTATGCAAAGGTCTAACTTTCTGCCCTTTCTGTCATCCATAAATACATAAAGGTAAAATGGAACTTTTCCCCATTAAATGTCTAAAAACAACTGAACCTTTTAAATATTTTGAGTTGTGTCCTCATACTATTAAAAATTTTTAACTTTTGGAGAAATCCATTATTTTAATCAAGATAACAGTCGCTTCATTTGGTCACCTGTTAGTAGCATTATGTCTGCTTTAGTATTTTTATGTGCAGTGCAAATTATCAATGTGGATTATGTCCATAAGGATCGAATTAAGATATGAGTGTCCATGAGCCCAGCCAAGACAACTTGTAGGCAATTAAAGCACAAACATGCATGGTGAAAACTAAGGGGTAATTCAGATGAGGCACATTTGTTTCTTTGTTATTCGAACCACGCTTGATTGATGAAATTTCACTGGCATTCCTTCAGTTACCCACAGTCCTAACTTTGATTTAATACCTCCTGATGTGAAAGGCTGTTACACAATGAGTGCTGTTCAGTGCCTGCCATGAATGGAAGAATACATACATACCGCTGTGTCAAAAACAAAGCAGTGATGATGTGACCTTCCCAGCTCCCAACCTCCCAGCTCTAGTCTCTAATTAATCTCTTATCATCATCATCGTCTTAGTGCTGCATATTTCACTTCTCTTATAACCTCCTCATCCTTTTTCTGCCTCTTCTGTATTAAGAACACTTTTCCTCTGACCTTTTACCTTTTTACTTATATGATTGTTACTGGGTTTTTCTTTGTATAATTTGAATTAATAGTTCAACTCCCAAGAGTTTGGGGATCAATGCCACTCTATATGTACAATGAATATAAAGGCAGCAGCTACTTAGTTTATCTTAGCTTAAAGAATAGAAATGGGTAGCTTGGCTGTGTTTCCAGTTTTTTAGATTGGTGTCAATCTTTTCATCCAACTCTTTGCCAGAAAGTGAATAAGGTATTTCATAGTAGTGTCAAACTATTCCTTTTTAAGTAACTTTATAACAGCTTTATGTGGTGAACTGACTATTAGCCCTTTCACTCTTGATGGAGCTGCAGACACATTTTAGTCGTTACTTTGACACCATTCAAATCATCGTGGTGAATTGAGGACAGTGGAAACATGATTAAGTGCCCTCGTTTGTATTTGGACTGCAGCGTTTTCCTGAGCTTACCATCTGGCAGTCAAGTAATTGAGGTTTACATTAAAAATTAATATTGTATAAAATCTCAAAGAGTCATCTGAGAGAGAAATCTTCTCTGTTTGGGATTTGATGGTGCACTGACAGAAATTAATCAGCATAATATTACTGTATGGAGTGCTGGTGCCAATGATGAGATTTGGGGAATATGGGATCACCTGCCAAAGAATATTTGGAAATAGATAATTGGCTTTTACACTTTAAGATCCATTTGACATGGTTTTATCTCTGTTACAAACAGAAAACAGGTTCCTCCCCCTCTTCATTTATCATGCAGTTTTCAGTAAAATGAGATCAACTCTCATACTGTAGTTTGAAATTTAATTATCTTATAGACATTTTACTGTTTATATGTATTAAACAGTAGTGATTTAAGCTTCACCTCCACTTTGCAGATTGTTCCCATGAGGAGGATTTATTTGTTGTTGCTATAGTCTATTACATCGTGGAAATTTGGCGATTAAAATGAAAGAAGTTATTTGTGTTCCTCCTGACTTTCCTGACTTTGGTGATTCGCTAAACTAAAAACCACTGGTTAGACTGCCATGAAATTACCTTCAGCCTACAGTCTATATCTTTCTTGTTTCCTTTGGGATGAATTATAATGATGTTGTAAATCCCTTAAGGGACCTATTTTTAAGTTTTGCCGTTGCTACATAGCCAATGTTAACTTTAAGTCATGTTACTCATCTAGAGCTGCCTACAGACATGGAAAGCAACAGCAACGTTAACTCTTCTTTCTATCACTTCTTTTCTTCTACTGAAGTTAGCATGCTAACCAGCATAGTCCTGGACAGTCTCGTCACTTTCCGATAGCGACTTTATGAGTCTCCAATCTGCCCTGAAGACACAGTGCTGCTCAGAAGGCGTATTAAAACCTTTTTGTCAAGCAAAAATCACCACAACCAGCTCCCAGCAAGAAACTGCATTCAGCAGCAGTAAAAACATACAAATAGCCCCTTTAGCTTTTCATGCAGCACCACCATCAGGTTACAGTTATAGTTTATTGGATACTGTTGTGACCAAACACCTGAAACAACTATGACATTCTCACTAGCCTCAGCTGTACTTAGTGTCTCGTGCTAATAGGCAGATGTTAACATGCTAACACACTAAACTAAGCATGCTGTCATTAACATATAGCTCACCTCGCAGAGCTTTAGCATGGCTGAAGACTAATAGTTGTGTTATATCTAATCTGTATCTGGGAGCTGAAGAAATGTATATTTTTTGTGATGCTTACTTCATCAGCCTGCCCCATTTTTCCATGAAACCTTTGCCACAAATAACATAAATCCAGCCAACCCAGTGTTGCTCTGTTCAAACAGGAAAACAATAAAATGTAAATAATAATAAAAAGTAATTCGGGAGATGATGAGATTAGTTTACTCAGTTGCACATACTCAACTATGAAACCAAGTCTGACCTTTAATCTTACAGCTGGTTATAGTTAACTTTGGAGCACATGTTCATGATAGTGTCATTTTCTCAATCCGTAAATTAATTTCTTTAAGCAAATTACTTGTTATGTAATAATTTTTTTTAACTATGGAAAAATTCCCCAAAAAAAAAAAAGCTTAAGTCAGATAACATGCATGTGTCTAACCACCATTTCTCTTCAAAGACCTTGACTATGACTGAGCAGACGGCTAATGGGATTGGGGGTGTACTGTAGCTGTGGGTAGACTAGATCCCTTTAGAGGCAGAGGTGTTTAATTATGGGCTTTCACATAGTCTGGCTATGTTTAGTCTGGCTCATCCTGTGTGTGTGTTTGACAATGAAAGAAGCCTGAGAGTGCAGAGGAATGATGAGTTCACAGGCTTCCTGCGGTTTCTCAGAATTAGTTAGAGGCTTTTTCATAATAAGAGATTATGATCAACAGGTATGTAGGCAAAACAAAACTAACATTTGCTGTGGTGTGTAAGTGTGTGTTTATGGTACATGTTTTCAAATGGTTGTACCTCTGTGCCTCTTTCAGTTGTTCAACAGTATAACACATACACACTCCTCATACTGCTACCATTATTCATCCTGTAAACAAGGTAAATAAAAAGTGAGATCAGTGACAGCGGCCTTGAAAAAAATGTGTTGCAATTGTGTGGCAGCCACCCATACAAAAACTTTGATTTAATGAACAATGTGAGGTAGTTCTCCACCTCAGCATCTCTGTGTAAATCTTGGGACAGACCAGGAGGTGACCTCTGCATTCAACTGCAGCTTCATGAACATGTTTCACTGGGCATTTAAAAGGAGATTCTTTCCCTCATAAATCATTCCCTCTGCTGTCAGAGGTCGTTCCTGTAAATTACAGAGAACGATTTAAGCAAGTTTTATCACTTGCTTGATTAGAAGGACATTAATAAATGAAAAGCTGTGCATACTTCATCATTATGCTCATTCTCAGGGTCAAGACACCGCAATCAGAGGTTTAATGTTAAAGCTTTGAGTTTTTATGTGTGTATATGTAGACTTTGATTAGTTTTAAATAGGTCTTTCACTTCATACAGACACATCTTAATGACCTCACATCCCAATTACTGCTGTAAGGGAGGGTGTGCTAACACGGCGTCTTGCTGCTTTGTGAGGATCTTAGCAACAGGATGCTCAGCAGTGGCATTTGCTGTGTCAGTGATGAATCATGTGTCAGGTATAAACAACAGTGTTTAATGAAAAGTTTGAGGACGGCACAGCCACCGTGGTCAATCAATACCTTCTCGTCTGTGTCTCAGGGTCTAATTTACCATGTGATTTATTGCCATGAACTTCTGAGATGCTGACCTGTGTGCTAAGCCCAGCAGTTGTCAGCTGTGTAACGAAAACATGTCACGGCTGACGTCACGTCACACTAGGATCTTATAATCTCAGCTTTTTGCAGTCAGTTAGTCACACTCCTAGCTGTTGTTGGAGACGCAAGGGGAACGAGGAGTGCTGCTTGGCCCCCCACCAGGACAGGATGTGGAGCAGAAGCTGCATCAGATAATACCTCCTGCTGAGAGTGCAGGCAGCCATTGGTCCATCTGTTCTCCCCTCTGAATCACTGTTCCCCAAATAGAAAGCTGCTGTCTCGCCACTTTATATATCTCAATTCTCCTCCTCTCTCTGTGTTAGAGGTGTTAAGTTTAATGATCACATTTTCTGTACTTTAAATCAGTTCATCTTTCCTTTGAAGGAGCGAATGTGAAACTTAATGCTGTAAGGTATCAATATAAAAGTAAGCTGTTTGCCAAAAGAGTGTGAAATTTTGATCAGCTAGATGCTCTGATCTTATCTACAGTTAAAAAAAAAAAAAAATGGAATCTCCTTGTTCCCTTCACTATTTTTTCTTTGTTTCTCATTTCTTTACCGTCTTTGACTTTCTCTTGTGTTCTCCTTCCTCTCCCAGGGTACCATCACAGCCTGCCATCCTCTCCATACTCCACTGGGCCTGAGGGTCAGAGGTTACCTTCATCTGGGACATTGTCGTCAGAGTTCCTCAACCAGGGCGTCCCGGTCAAGATCCTGCTGTTGGTGTGCAATGCTGCAGGAGCAGGCCAACAGGCTGTTAGGTAAATAACATCATTTGATCCTTTGCTAAACACCACCCTTCAAATCATACCTCATCAACCATGACTACAGCAGGTACAGCTTTAGGTTTCTTTAAGTGAGTTCAGCATCGGACTTCATTCCCTTACTCGCTAAGAGCTGTCTCCAGCAGAATAAAGCCACACCAATGTTAACTCTTGTTTCTAACAGTCTTCTATTTAAATGTGTTATATGTGAGTTCTCTCTGCCCCGAACATGGTTGCCTGCCAGGACTGAGTAGCGGTGATTCTCCAAATGGTATATCTGCCATTGTTATTATCTATTCTTAGATTTTCTGACTTGATCATCCATCATTAAGGTTTTCATTGGTAACAGCCTTTAATCAAAAATGTGTTTGATGTACAGTATTTCAGTTCACATGTATTATATCAAGCCTTGCTCTAGTGGAGCATATCAAGGTCATTTTAGCTCCCTGTTGGAGAAGGGACTCACATCTCACTGTGAGATGAGTTTCATATCAAACAACTGAGGAATCTGACATCTGGCACGATATAAAGATCCATTAGACACACTCGTCTCCCTGACAGAGTCCAGCGAGATCAATATAGGTGAGCTCGCCAACACAGCTGTGAGAAAGTCCAATCCCATCCATGAGGGTCGTCCTCTCAGTTTCTCCTTTTAAACGCCTCCCCGCCATTGATCAAACCACCAACCTATCTGACTCTCATCAGATGACAGCTGGAGGACTTGTCTGTGCCAAGAAAATGACATTGGAGTCACATACTTGTTTCTCACTCTGCTTCTCTGTAGAAGATCATCACAGGCATATTTCTGAAAATCAGCACAGTGTGGCAGCTCTGTGTTGTTGGTTTAAACTGTGAAACTGATGGATAGTAGTGGATGGTAATTCAAAATGTTTCTCTTTTTACATGTTGGTGTGTTATATGTTTTGTGCTACCTCTCCTAACCCTACATATTGATGTTGACTCTTTTGTCTGTGAAGAGAGGGGAAAAATAAAAAAAGATCATTGTGAACTGGTAGATAATGCATATCACTCATGAAAAATCTTTTTCTAGAGGGATATAAAAGAACAAGATGTCAAACTTCTAAATGGTTTCACTGCATTCTGTGTTAATTTGTAGGTTGTTTGAGTTAAATCACTTTTCATTAGGTCAATGACGATAGAGAATTGTTAACAAATTGCCTCTGAATTTAAACCAAGCCAACAGCAAAAGTATGGAATTGTTTTGTCTCTGGCTCCAAAGCAGTTTCCAATTAAATTAATTAAATTAATTTTAATTCCTTTTCCTTCCCACGTTGTGCAGCATAGTTCTTTTCCCATGTTGCGGTCACACAGCCACCACAGAGAGTTAATGGTTACCATGCTGAACAGTAATCCAAGCTAATTTGTTTGGAGGATCTCCATGGTTTCTACTTATGATCAAATAGGAAAATTGAATGACTAAGGATGTGTTTGGTTTTTACTGTTGCATATTACAAAGTCTGCAAAAAAGAAGCATGAAATACAAAAAAAAAATGGGGGGGAAGCTTATTTTTCATTCATTGTCCCCTTACTTCCAACCGTTTAATCTACAGTTTTATAATACACTATCATCCTTTACTGTGAATGTGCCTGTGTGTGACTTTGTCTCCTTAAGCACACACGCATATGATGTCACACTAATAAATCCCGAGCATACAATGGAGGGCTGCCCTCAATTAAATGTGTATTATAATGAATGTTTTATGTGATCTATCATCTGAAATGAAGGTTGTCCCTGTCCTCATCATTATCATTTTCACTCCTTATTATCTCCTCCTTTCCCTCCACAGAAAGGCTGTAATGAGAATTCTGCTCTAAAGCTGATAATGTTAATAAATAATTATTTACATTACAATTGAATAGGATGAGGAGATATGTGCAGTGCTTGAGTGTCAGTGCTGTGAGATGTGTTTCAACCCTGTAGCACTAATTTCCTCTGTTCCTGTTCAAGGTTTGGACCTCCATTTCTGATGAGGGAGGACCGATCTATTTCTTGGGACCAGCTGCAGCAGAGCATCCTCAGCAAACTTTATTACCTGATGATCAATGGCGCTCAGGCACAGGTACTGGGCAGATACTTATAATGTGGTAATTAATTGTAATTCAGTTTTTTTTCTTACCTGCATTCAGGGGAGTATGTCTTCCAGTTAAAATCTGCAAACTGGTAATGATCTCACTTCCAGTTAAATGACTAAAAAGATCCTTACCCTGCTAATTAAATCAGTGGGACACGAACAGTCATACATTAAATCTTCAGCAGTACAACATCATCTGGAGTGGGGGGATTTATTGTTTATTTAATTTTTATTCACAGCCAGAAAAGCCTTGACAAAAGTTACAATATGTCCCTGTGCAGTAAGTCAATAGAAATTACTGCATGATGCTTGTAAAACTCATATTTAATAGCTGTGTAGTGTGGGCGGGTGAATTTTGAGCACCAGCTGGAGGCTGAGAGGGGACATGGTTCCCTCCTGCCATGCCGGCTGGTGCACCTGTTCCAAGACATGTTTATTGGCTTGGGACAGAGCAAAGCATGCCCACACAAAGACACTGTGTGGTACAGGTGTGACAGCTCCAAGTGCCAGCTGGAGGCAAAGAGGAAATGGTTTCATCTTACTGCACCCACTGGAGTGCCACACCAGTGTCGGGTAAACTGGTTTGGGACAGGTTATGGTTTTGTACACGGACAATAACAGTCAAAGGGAGACAGACACACACATGGCTGCTCTCTCCTTCATACAGGTTTTTTGCTTGCTGTTTTGTGCGTCCATAAGATAGATTGTGGACAGCATCTCCATTTGTAGTCCTGTTTAAAACCACTTCAGTGCCTCTGCTGCAGAGTCATGTTTGCCCTGGGACCATTACTTCTGTCCATTCATCTCCCAGTACAGACATATTACTACCCTATCACATTTACTGTTGCTCCAGTCTCTGGCTGCAATAGCCCCTCTGCCTTCATTAGTGCTAGTATTAAGTGTATACCAGGCTTCCTCAGGAGGTCAAAGCTGTTTGCAGCGAACAGAGTTCAGTCTTAGTTAGGATGTTAATACACAGGATGGAAAAGTAATTGAAAAAATATGAATGTGCTGTAGGTGATTAACATTAGACACAAAAAATAAATTATTTTTAAGTGAATGAGTGGAGTTTCAACAAGGTATTGTATACAATAAAGGCAGCTAGAGAGAATAACTACAGTTCATGCAACTGAATATTTTAAAAAGGTTACAGGAAAAAAATAATTGTGTTTATCTGAATGCAAAGCTCAATGTGTAATTTATTAACACTATGCAGTAATTTGGAGCTATATCTTTTATTCCTAATAATTATAAGTTTAAAGAAAGAAAAAAATATTATCACAACTATGCTAATGTAAAAATTTACTTAGTTTACTTACAGCCCTCTAAAGCCTTGAGCTACCATGCTAATCTTGCTTTTTGATACAGACTTCAAACTGTAGTTCAGAATATTGGAAAAAATGCTAATTGGCTTTGTTGTAGAGAGTTTGCTTAGATGGGAAGATTTTTATTGCTGTTATTACTATACAATAAATATGAAACCTGAGCTATGAGACTGTTATCTTAGCTTCAGACATAAGATGTGTCCCGATTCAGGGGCCAAATCCTTTGGAGGAGTCTCTGTGGTGTGGTCCTCCGTAGACCGCAATGGCCAAATTGAGATGAGAAGGTTTACGGAGGATTTTTTCTTTGCATCACCAGCTGCGTCACCTTACCACCAGGTCACAAAGCACATCTCGTCTACCAACCTTGACAGCACTTAATAACTTTTTATTCACAAACACCTGAAGATTTAAGGCCTCTGGTTTTAACATTTGTATCATTAACTGAAACCCAATACTTACATGTGAGAGTGTCATCCTCAGGCTCTCTGTTGTGATTTTTGCTGACTATTTTCATTACTGGCACACAGTGAATCTTGGGTTAGGATTAGCCATGAAGGATCCACCTATTGCAGCTTTGTTTCCAGGAAAAGGAGGACGCATTTGATAGATGGGTAACTAAGAATCTATCTATCCATCCATCCATCCATCTCCTCAGGTAAGTTCAGGTGTCAGACATATATTAAGGATCCTTCGAAATGGGACAGCCTAGTCGTGCCAACTGTGACGCATACTGTCCCTGAATTGGGACACAGCTATAGGCTGGAAACAGCTAGCCTTGCTCTGCTTAATGGTAGTTGCCAGAAACCAGCAAAACCCTGAGGAACTTACTGCTTCCAGTCAATAAAAAGTCTAAGACATAAACCCCCTTAAACAAGTTATGTTTTTTTCTACACAAGAATAATGTCTTAATTAATGATAATTAACTTTACACAAGAGGCTTATTGTAGCTTTGTTTTCCATAAAGACATGAAAATTATGCCAATATTCCAACTCTGCCAGGAAGTGAATAAACATATTTTCCAAAATGTTGAACTATTACTTTAAGAGTTGCTGTATAGTATTCACCTCTTCAGAAACACACAAAATGCTGATTTTCCATCATTTGTCATTTGTTCATCAATTAAGTATTTATTACAAGCCTCATTTTACCGCACAATGTACACTATAATATATTTGCATATATATTGCTGTGACAGACAGTAGGGCAGTGTGTGCTAATGAGACTAAATGAGTCAGAAGCTAACTCTTTGTCATTGGTCTATATCTACAATGAAGCATGGTATTCTCATTTACTTTGCCACTGATGGTGTGACTAGTGTAAAACATGGGGGCATAATGACAAAAATGCCACAGGCGTTTTTTTCTTAGATGCACCCCTGCTGTATGTCACTGTCGAATCAATTATTCACTTCACTATAACCAAAGGCTCCATTTTCTTGCTTGTTTCTGCTTGCTCACTTGCTTGTACTGTACAAATACCTGTGTTTCAGTATTTGATTGTGTGAAGTTGCATGCTGTTAATCATGTAGTCAAACTGATTTCTGATCAATGTCGGAGCTGCAACAGAGAGACTGGATTATACAAGAAAAGTGTTGACCAGCTTGGTGCATTTTACACACAGCTCTTTGAGAAGTGCCAGGGGAGAGACAAGAAGAGTCAGGTGCAGCATTTTCAGTAACTCAGTTGGAGATCGGTAGTCTCCTTTGTGCCCCATGCTGTCAGCCATTTAATTAAAACCAGGCTCGTACAGTATAATCAGTTTGCTGGAGCCTACCTCTGCCAAGAAAGAAGCAATGCTCAGAGCAGATGTTTGCTCTGAATCTTTCATCTCAACAGAATCTGTAGTTTTCCTGCATCAATGAATTACACTCACAAGCGGATTTCTCTGCTTCTTTCTAATTTTAGTTTCAGCTAAGATGCAATTGAGAAACAAAAACATGACATCTCTGACAGCCATTCTTCCTGCTACTGACACCAATAGACAAGTTGATTTGAACAGTGGCTCGACCAAGCTGTGTAATGTCCTACAACACACTCATGGCTGATGATCTAAAATTTAGATGGTCAGATGACCATTGTCACACAGTGACACAACAGTACATGATTTCTACCCAGGAATCTAGTGTAAGCTCAGAACAGGGCTACATTTTAGATCAGGGGAACCTGAAGTGTTGGGATTTTAGTGTGATAACTTACACACAGTGCATGTAATGACCC
This sequence comes from Rachycentron canadum, assembly GCA_038496675.1. NCBI lineage: Eukaryota > Metazoa > Chordata > Actinopteri > Carangiformes > Rachycentridae > Rachycentron > Rachycentron canadum. The sequence goes on from CM076664.1 coordinate 18,598,940, forward strand.
TGAATGTTTACACTGCCAAATGTAAATCTACAATACACACACACACACACACACACAATACTACTTCACACTATTTCACAACATAATGATACACTGTGCTCTTTTCATGGCTTGTAATTGGAGATCTTTTGCCTTGTCAGGCACAAACAATGCCACAAACATTCCAGATTTGCCTTGGCCGAAAGCAAGACCAAGGATTTTCTCGTGGGAAAACGATATAAAGGTTTAGTCTCCACTAGTGTCTGTGGAGTCTTCATATGTTCATATGCTTCTCTGGCAGGATGCAGCGATGGATTTTCACAGGTTCCCTCCTCCTCTTCTCTGCAGTCACACTGACAGTGACGGTGCTCAGAGCCTGACCACATCTCAAATGCTCATTTGTTCATTTTTCCTTTCACTCCCACTTACTGTCTTCACATTGTGTTACCCTTACATATTCCACTTCATCTGTCCATCTATCCACTGGAAGGAAAACAAACATGGACTCTTTACTGATGTGGTGTTCAAACAGTGTGATCTGTCTCATCATGGACATCAGACAATTTCATATCCAAGCATCAGAAAGTTCATTTAAAGGTCTTAAGTCTCTCTTTGCTTGGTGTCATGCCTGTAGCTACAGGCTCTAGTGAAAATCGTCTGCCTCGCCAGTTTCTGATCCATGTACGAGACATGGAAATAAACACCATTGCTCTGGTATTAGTTAGCTAGTAAGCTAGGTAGCTCTAGTATCGTCAGTATATGATAAGGAAAAATGTAAAGCCAGCTAGTGTAAACTTTCAGAAATGCATTAAAGAGCTGGACAGATTTGCTAACGTCAACTGTTACCATCCCAGACCAGCAGTGGATTAGGGGACTTTTTTGGGACCTCAAACCTCACAAACTAATACAATATAAAATGCCCCTGACCATTGAAGTAACAGTTAACATTGCAGTTAGTAAGTAAACAGGCTAATGTTTTCAGATTGTATTTGAGAAGACAAATGAACCCTTTACTTTATACCCTACACTTTATTTCTTTTTGTTTTGTTTTTTTGAGATGGGAAAAATAAAAACAAACCAGCATCAAAGTATCATCTTTACTACAGCCTCAACATGTGAAGAGGTTCAGAGTGTGGCAGGCCTGTCAGGAAATTTCTAATCTACAGACCTGGTGAATCCTCTTGTTCAAGTCAGTACCTTTGCAAACACCTTTGGAATGTGTGGAAATGTTATCATCTCATTTTTCAAACAATGTTTGGGGGGAAAAGAGAGAAGTTGGAGTTAGCAGCACTCCCTGGGTGGTCTTATCATGTACATACAAGCCTTTTCTCTGGAACTCACATTGAGCCCAAACAAGTCTGTAATGAAAAGAAAACCCATTTTGGGTTTAAACTTGTCATCTCAAATTTTTATATACAGCAGATAGAAAATGAAATCACAGAAAAGAAACATACGGCTTTGAAGCACCACAGGGAAGTTTGATGTCTGTAGTGTCCATAAACACATGATGCCGAAACGCTGAAGAGAGAAAAATAAAGTTTAACAACAGCACTCTGTATGTGAGCTCAGAATGAGGCCATGAAAGCAGGAGTTTACTTGGTCTTCAGATAGTACTAACTGCTCCAGTGTTGTACCAGGTGACTGGCACTTGATGCCGATACTTTCAATGATACAGTATTTTGCACATGTGAGGCAGTAATTAAGAAGTGTTGTGTAACTTCCCCAAAGGGTTATGCATTCCTTTGGGTTCTTGTGTTCCTCATATGAACATTTTCCAGGAATCTGCTGTCTGCTTTACTGCGCTCCTCATCATCACAGATCTCCTCCAAAAACTCAGCGTGGGTGTTTGTGTTTGGGCTCAGCAGCTACACACACAGATTTGACTGGAACAAGAGGAAATCAGTTTCATTTTTGCAAAGCGCTCCTAAATTCCTAAAGCACCTCAAATCTAAACAGATCACGGAGTAATATGAGCATATTTCAAACGAGGAGAAAAAAGTATTATTACCTCAGTTTTTTTATTTTGCATCTCTTCTAAACTTGGGCTTTCACTCCAGTAGAGAACAATATGAGAGTAGTCAGATTATCTAAGGGTTTATTAATGTTTTTGTTTCTCTAAGATGGTACTTTAAATGCAAAAAAGAGAGACGTTAACGCTGGTGCTACATGTTGAATCAAGCTGTAAGCTTAAAATGCAGGTGCAGGGCTCAGCCTATATTTCATGATGACCCACTTTAAACTCCTCTTTTTGTGACCCCAGCCTGCACACAGCAAAATGATCTACAGTATGTTAGATATAACCCAGCATAGCTGCCAATGTTTATTAAAGTTCACACCCAATGCTGCATTTGTTATAGTTTTGAACGTCTGTCCAAGAGAAATTTCAGTATAAGACATTCATGTGCCACAAAAATTAACTGTCACAAAAATATCAGAAATAAATATAGTTTTTCAGCAGTGTCAGTTCAACAGGGTGGACACTGATTTTTATCTTTAAGGGCTCTATTTTTGTTCTGGTGCACGGCACAAAACCCAGTGAGTGAGCTGGTATTTTCCTGCAGCCCTCTGAAGTTATTTCCTGAACTGTGCCAGTTTGTTATCTTGGTGAGTTGCTGCTGAGGAAGGAGAGGTGATGCAGGGGCCACGGCTGCTGGTGTATGTAGCCGTGAGTGCACTTTGCTCAAGGCACTTTTGTTCTACGGTATTTCGGTCAGTTTATTCAGTGAGATCACACCTATGTAAACCAGTTGATGTGACCGTACAAACAAAAGTTTAAATAAAGACTGATAAATGAGTCTTACCAGCTGTAGTATTTAGGCAGCAGATATGTGTTCCATGTATAGTCTCAGACGTGGCACTGTGCACTGTCAATCCACAGATACCCCCCATCAGATCCACTGGTTAAATTGGCTGCATAAAGCAGAAAACTGACACAAAATACCTGTGCTTATAATTAATGAATCCACAGTTTTTACTACAGATCAACAGACGTGCTGGATACCAACACACTGAGAAGATAAGTTTAAAATTCCCTCTCCACTAATAAATCCCTCTGGACCACCAGTTCTTCTTCATCTTGTTGTTTCAAGTCTGGCCAAAGTCGTGCCTGGAGCTCCACATTTCTCATTACAGTTCACATGGAAATGTCATGCGATAGAGACTGTTCAGGTTACGTTTTATTGTTTCATTTATTTCTAAAAGCAAAAGAGTGTCATTTTAAAATCTAATTTCTTTATGCATCATTCAAAAGTCAATTTAACCTAAAAGACTCATTATCTGCTCTTGTTTGTGAGCTTTGAAATTCTTTACATCCCAGACATCAACGAGTTTTCTCCAGGATTCCCGTATTCTTGGTGTACCATGACAAAAATAGTCTGTGTGATTTGCCATGATTGTTGCAGCCTCTAACACACCCACCTATCATGTATGATAATGTATTCTTTCTGGTCCCACCCTGTTTCGTTAAGAGCTCTGCAGGTGTGCCAAGCTCGCATGACCATGAAAATGCCAAAGTGCACTTGGCATGCATTTGTCTGCGCTCTGCAGCATGTCATTGAGTTCATGAAAATAGACCCATAAGTGTTAATCATGGTTCATTGGCTAAGGCACAAGAAATTCTCATTCCTCATTATTGTCTGTCATAGAGCAATGAATAGATGGGTTGATCTATTCTAACCCTGCTGTCTCCACTATGGAGGACAGTTCATCTGATGCTGGTGGTTAACTGATATAATTATTTGCTGCAGAAACTAATCTCTCAACCTGTTTTGTACTGTGATAATAAGATGAGGCCTGAGGTGATGGTCGCTGTACCTGTTGAGATGGATCATGATGGTGAACTAATGGCTGTACAAAACACTATTTGCTCTTTGTCTCTAAAATGGTACAGAAAGAGACACATCAGCAATTTAAACAAACCATTCAAAACTTCTTTTCTTTCTTGCACATACATCTTGGAGTCATAAAGTCATTTAAATCCCCATTTCTATGGCCTGAAGTCTCCAAACTGAGCAGCAGTGTCTCACCACAGCAAAGGTCATGAGAAATATTGGTGCTGCTGCATCATTGTGTGTCCTTAATTTTCCATTATGAAAGTATCTCACAGCAGTTACACAAAACCATGATGGATGAATAACACATAACTACAAGCAGTGACATTTCTCATAATTTGTTGTGGTGAATCAGTATGTGGTGGCAGCGCTCATTTTAGACCTTAACAAGCCATGTCAGTGTCTTTGAGAGACCACACTGAGTAATGCTTTGAGCTGAATGCTAACATCAGCTAACATGCAGTGGAACAGCTGAGGTTATGGGAACACCATCAGTTCTGCAGGTGCCTGGCTGTGAAATACGAGACAAATGTATTCTTTGAACTGATGATGATGATAATGATGATAACGGCAATAATAACAATCATAATAATAATCTTACTTAATAGCACCTTTCAAAACACAGGTACAAATTACTTTAAAGACAAGAAACAAAATACATGAAGAGACATTAGGGAAAAGTTCATCCTGAAGGGGACATGAACATCTGAACTAGATTTCATGGCACTCAATCTAATAATTTGATTAGATTTCATTAACTTTAAATAAAAGCTGTCAACCTGCTGGGGCACTAGAGGGAATGACCAAAGTCATTAGGATTCACCCTCTGGGAACCATGAATGTGTAAATTTTATGTCAATCCACTCAATAGTTGTTGAGATATTTCAAAGAGTAATGAGACAAACTGAGATGATTTAGTGAGTGCAAAAAGAAGAGTGGATCCCATATTCCCAGCTTTTCTTTTTAGTATTGTGTGTGCTTATTTGTCGGACCAATAAAGGTGAAGATCAGCACAATAAACACTGGTGCACAAGCATCTTTAGGTACTCTGACAAATTAGAGTTGAGTCTGGCTTAGCAGACTAATGTCATTTAGTAATTAGTACAACTGTAGTTATTTGGATCAAGTTAATATACAAAGTCTCAACAATGTTTAAAAAGAGGATGCAATAAAGTGTGATAGTACTCCTGTTGTGCAGTTTTCACAGTGCTTTTATTGTGCTCTTTCAGAACACCAGAGTGCTGTTCAACGTTCGTGTGGTGGGAGGATCAGCATTTTACAGCTACCTGTCACCTCAGGACGGACGGCCACTCTACCACCCTGCTGTCGACAGGTGAGGATGTTGAAAATATACAGAATGTCAACGTGCTCTGGATGTGTGAACTGATTTTGAAGTGAACTGAAGTGCCCACAGTGACAGAGACACATAAAAGGCCCCATATCGCTCTAATTCTCTAAGTGTACCTGGCAGATACATCCTTTCACCACATTTCTAGAGTAGATAGCCAGAATATATTTCTTCCATGTATGTACTGGAAAGAAGAGCATTTCTGCAAATGTGACCACAGGAAGCATTCAGCCCAGAGTGACTGTTATTGTGTTGGCTGACTTGATGTCTGGACACTACCTCTCCTATTATTAGACCAGAGGATTATTAGATTATTCTAAATGTGCTCTTTTGTAGTAGAATTACTGGTATCATGTTCAAACATTTCAATACTGAAATGATCCAATGTTCCCTCAAGCTCATTCAAATTTGATCTAACGTAATCAATTTTAATGCAATTTAAATCTGCTCTAATCTAATCTAATAAAGTGTTTCTTGGGAGCTACGGGCTGACAACCAGTGTCTAAACACATATGGACACATTCTTAGTATAACTTTTAAAGTTGTTAAGGGCCAGCATTTGTTGTTGATTGATACAGTCTGTGCAGATGTTCTGACGCAGATGTTTGATTTCTCATCTTTGGATTTTATATCAGCTGTAAATGTTGTATGATTTATTTTACAGCAGCAGTCTGAAATGTGCAGACATTTTATCCCTTTTCATGATTGCATATCTGATGCTTTCCACTTGCAGAAGTGAATTGATGTTTCAAAGGGGCATTTTGGCAAAGTCTTGAAAGGAACTCCATTTGTGTTGTCGCTAAGAACAGTTCACTCATTCGTTGAATGGTGCTGATGGGGGCAAATGTCTTTGAAATCTTTTGAAATGCAAATGTGCAGCACACTGTATCCTAGAAACTAATGTAATGATAGTGTTTGAACTCTAATGATTCAGAAATATGTTCTGTCCCCAAGTCAACCCACATCAAACAGTACAAAAATGTGCCATTGCAAGTGTTTCAGTGGACTCTGTTCACTCCTGTCAGCCTCTGTGAACTGTGTGCCTATGTGTCATGTCATATACGTTACTGTTTTCTTACACAGGACATGTGACTGATATGAACTTAGAAATGGATCTGTTTATCACTTTTTTTCTTTTGCTATTAGGTGATATTACTTTATTTGTAAGTAAATATGATTAAAAGAGTCCTAAATCATCGATGTTTAACATACAGCATAGACAACACCATGTGCACAAACAACTCTGCAAACTGTTGGATAGAAACTGACTGATTGCCCTGAAATTTTGCACATTCATGGTCGCCAGAAAATGAATCCTACTAACTTTCATGATCTCCTGACTTTTACTTTAGCGACACCATGAGGTTGACTTTTGTGGTTTTTAGGTCAATGTTTCTACAACTATTGGATGCAAACATTAGTGTAGACACGCTAAGCTAAGTTGGTGAACATGGTAAACTGAGCTAGCATTGTCATTCTGAGCATGTTAACATGCTGACATTAGCATTTTGCTCTAAAGCACTAATGTGTAAACATCTGTAAGTGAATAGCATCACATATTTTACAGTTCAGTGAAAACAGGTGTTAATAGGTGCCCTTTGGTAGATTCTCACTCTTTGACTTTGCATCTACAGTTTTCTTTGCACCTTGCAAATTAAATTGAGCTTTGCTTGTTGTCCCTAACCTTGTTAGAGTCAAATAACACAGCTAGTAAGTAGGCCTTGAGTTAAGATTATTTTGTCAGTTCACTGTTGGTGTTTTGAAGCTTTTCTCTGAAGTGACTTAAGTTATTGTCGTTATAACGATGTCTGAAGTTTATATTGTAACTTATAATACATTTGTCTACATATAGATCCCAAATTAAATCCCAGAAAGTCTCTTTTTCACACACAAAAAAGACATAATTAAGAAGAAAGTGTTAAGTAAGGAAGGTGCCTGCAGATGAAGGATTCATTCTGTGTGCTAATACTGACACCTAGTGCTTAAAAATAATCGATACAATTGTACTCCGAATGATTTGGGTAAATTTCCTGCAAATGTTGAAAGTGCAGTAAGTTTTGTAAATCTCTCATGTTTTAGAGCTCTGAAGCTCTGTGGCTCAGGAGGACCTCCACACGTCAAGCTCATCATTGAGTGGGAGCACAGAATCAAAGACTGGTCAGTGGGTTTTGTCTTACAGACCAACATTTTCAACACATTTTTCTCTGTTAACCTGACATGAATCTACTCTCTGCATATCTTAATTCACCCTTTTGTTTTATTTTTATTTTGGGGCACAGCCTGTTTGGTAACATTCAGGAGGAGGTGGTGAAAGATGCGGAGAGTGTTAGAAATCAGCAGCAGCAGCACGTCCAACAGTACAGCTGCACCTTGGATGAGTGTTTCCAGCTCTACACCAAAGAGGAGCAGGTAGTCTGTCTGGTATTATAGAAACCTGCGATAACCCTTAACAGCCGTGTGTCGTGACACTGAGCCTCCTAAATCCCTCCATAATCTCCTCTTGCAGGATTCTGTGGGTACAAAGGCTTTTTCTGAACTGCTGTTGTTGATAATATGACATGAATCCTGCCTTTAATGTTTCTTCATAGTAAATTGGTAGTAACGGCAGTGATGTGATTAATACTACATGCTGTTTCTCATTATCTGATAGCAACAACAGTTTTGTCTTCTTCCAGCAGGTGTCATTACTGATCAAGTTTTTCTTTTTAAATAACTATGAGCCAAACTCTCCAAAACATATTTATAAACAAATATATACACACACACACACACATATGGATTCAATATACACTTTGGTTATCCAAGAAAAAAACATGAAACAACAACAGAGCTTTAGTTTATGGAAGTTGGGACACATTGACAATAGGTTTAATCTATCATTTGATTTATATACATTAACATTGTTTTTATTGTTTTTTTCTTCATTGCTAAGATTAAATATAATTGATATGCGCTATTTACAGTTTACCATTAAACAAAATAGCAAGTAAAAGGTTGATGTATAAATAGAGAGATGACTTAAATAAATTAATTCTATGAATAAATGATAAAATCTGAAATGAGGATCTAATAAATACAGCCTGTACATGTGTGTAGTGTGTGCACACATACTCCATAGCCTGTCTAGACTGTTGCCATCATGTGTAGTGTTACTGATTCATCACTGACAGTCTTCTTATAAAACTCTGCTCATCAAGAGTCAGCAGTCGGTTGCTGCTGAACAAGACACTGCTTTCATAGTTAATATTAATAAAGAGCAGAAAGCAAACATGTATAAAGTAAAAGAAAAATTCACACATTTCACCATAATATTATGATGTAATTATATATTACTATATTATGACTCATACTGGTCTTCCTACAAAGATGTACTATAGTGTAAACTGTAACATCCTGGGCAAAATACATAGTTAATGCAGTGTTATCCACAGTCAAGTCCACATTGACTGCTGCTATGCTGTTTTGTGCGTAAGTGCTGTTGCTTCTAGCATGTGACACCACACAGTGGAGCTGCAGACGTTGGGGAGACATTGTTGTCAATCTGTTCTCAGTCAAATGTTTCTCTGGATGAGTTGACTGTAAATGAGCACAGCTCAGTTTCTCAGGTAAACCTTAACTTAAACGTGAATAATGCAGGTTAAATCAGATAAGTCAGATAAATTTAAAGTGTCAGGGCAAAAGCTCTGAATGCTTCCTTCAATGGAATATTTCAATTTTTCTTTTTTGACTAAAGTGCAAAGACTTTTTTTTTTTGTTTTTGCTTTCGGTATAAGGATGAATACTTTCTGAATGCCCTGTATGTCTCACTTGCAATTCAGCACCAATGGCCCTGACAGAACAAACACAATTTTTGCAAAGAGCAACAACGAAATGATGTTGTGCAATGTAACAACTTGTCACTGCCTAGTATTAAAGGTGGGAATCAAAAGGAGGGGAGGGTGGGGCATGATAGGCACAAAGCTAGTAACCATGGCAACAGTTTCAAAATTTACTTCCTGTCTGCAAGTGGAGCTGGTTATGGCTGATGTGAAAGGAGTGTGAGTTTCCAAGGTTTAGTCATATACCATATCAAAGAGTGTAATTAAGGGTCTTTCAGGGCTTTCTTGTCTCTCATGCTCTCCTCCACCAGCTTGCCCCAGATGATGCCTGGAAGTGCCCACACTGTAAGCAGCTGCAGCAGGGCATGGTGAAGATGAGCCTGTGGACGCTGCCAGACATCCTGATCCTGCACCTGAAGCGTTTCAGGCAGGTGGGGGAACGGAGGAACAAGCTCACCACGTTTGTGCATTTCCCCCTGGCGGGCCTGGACATGACGCCTCACATGGTGAACCGCAACCACAGCACCCATCCCCACCCCCTCCAGCCTGGATGGAAGCAGTCCCGACGACCCGACCTGGCTTCTCCTGACTTCCTGTACGATCTGTACGCTGTGTGCAACCACCATGGAGGAATGCACGGTGGACATTACACAGGTCTGAGTAACATCTGAGGAGTGACCTATATTAATAATAATATGTTTATTAATAGAGCACCTTTCAAAAGATGTAAAGAGATTTACAGTAAAATACAATCCCAAACATGAAAGATAAAACAAGATGGCATAATTACAGTTACAACTAATTCCAGCTGTAAACCCAGATCTCTAAGATAAAATGAGTCTTTAGAAGAGATGTAAAAGAGGACACTGAATTTATATGGTTGCCCTCAGTACCAAGAGGAGATTTCTGAAGGACTGGCTGACAACCACTAAAGAGCAGCCTGGATTAGTCTGATGTTGCTTCCTGAACCTGGTGGCAGTGTTTTGAATCAGAGCATTACAATAGCAAAAAAAAGTATTTAGAAATGTGACATTTAGAAATGAATACTTGGTTAAGGGACTCAGGCAAACAAAGTTGGACTGCAACACTTCATTCACTCGAACATCAAAAGAAAATTGTGCCTATATAATTGACCTCTAGAGAATTCACTCCAATTACATGAAAGTGTGTTAATGCTAGTGCTGATGTTTATAAGAGCCGTTATGATGAATCATTTGACTGCAGGAAAGATGGTCAATATTTAGAAAGACAGGATGGAAATCAACATCATGTCTATGTATGAGTTGCCCTAGGGGTAGCAAGTTGATAGTAAAGTAAAAGAGAACTAGTGTTGACCCCTGGGACACCCTGCAAAAGAGATACATTTTTACACTCTTTAGTCTCCTTGCCTCATGAACATCTCTTTCCTGTGTGATTGTGATTACAGCCTTCTGTAGGAACTCGGTTGACGGTCAGTGGTACAGCTATGATGACAGCAGTGCTGAGCCAGTTCCAGAGGGGGAGGTGTGCACACGTGGAGCCTACATCCTCTTCTATCAGAGAAGAAACACCATACCCCCCTGGTCTGCCAGTTCCTCACTCACAGGTTTGTTTTCAAATGTGACCAGCCAGAGTCATGCATTATGTTTAAGGTGATGCTAGATGAGCATCTCTTTGGAGGCAATCTCTGTTTATTCTGACAAAAGTAGTCCAAGCACACAGTCCTCTGGGTTATGGGTGACAACACAAGTTACACAAAACGACACATTAATGTACTTGCAATCGAACTCATGAACATATGAACATTGGCTCAAAACACTGCTCACCTCAGATTTAAGGGCTGGACATGCACTTTATAATGGTGGTCTCACTGAAGTGCTTGTAGGGGTACACAAGCAGATTTTGTGTAATACATATTACACACATATAGCTATAAAAGACTCTGTTACACAAATCCTCTGTAGCAGTTTGCAGCAGTGTAGAGAACAGAATCTGCATAAACATCCAACTGACAGGAAGGTGGGAGTGTCATTGTACTTTGCACCATCATTATTTACAGATTGCCCTGTAAAAATCAGCTATTTTTCTGCATTATTCTGTATTATTTAAATTGTTTAACACACTGCTTCTTAAAGGCATCAGTGCAATCTGAAAACCAGAAACTCTACGGCTGGAGAGACAGACTGTTGCCATCAAAGGTCTCCATTTCCTGGAATTAGAGAAGCAGTCGGCATCTTAATGAATGTATTCACAGATGGGTGGAAAGGCTTTCGATACCCTGTGATCACAGATTTTATTCTGCAGTGTGGAAACAGGATTGTTTGCTCACCATTACATTTAGGGGGCAGTAGATGTAGCTGTGGCAAGGCCATTTTGTCTTGGTGTTCATGTTCATGACCACACAGGGCTTGTTTTAATGAGCCAATATTTAGAAAATTAGCTCTTTTCTCCTATTCCATTCTTTTATAGGTTCCACCAGCTCATCCACCTCTGACCATTGGCTGGTCCGGCTGACGGGGGGCAGTGAGAGGGGCAGTGTGGTGTCAGGAGGACCCGTCCCTGTACCACGAGGGCCCATACAAGCCCCAGATTCTCCTGAGCTGCCAGTTTTTGGAGATGAACCCTCCAAAACAGCAGAAACAAGTAAGTCTAGGGACTAGTATCTTTTAATTGTCCCATTTCTTGACATTGAAATCATTAATATTTTTTTATAAGAAAAGCAATAATTTATTGTTATTGGCTAATCTTTAAGACTTAAGTCCCAGTTTCTTCACTGACCCTTATCATTATCATGGTAACAGCAAGTGGGCTTCAGTACTATAACAGACAATCACTGAGCAATTACTACATCAGAAATGTTATTTACAGAGCGGCCAAACCAACTTTTATGTTTTCATGAAGAAGTCAGTCAACAATAATCGCATAATAATTATCTGGCATTTTAAACACAATATAAGGTCTCTTTAGTGTGTAGTATGTCATGTATCATGTCTTTTCCCTTAGATGGGTTCGACGCCAAGCCCTTTGTCCGTGGGACCCAAGGCAGGAGTGTCAGCATGAGATCACCAACTAGGCCCAAAGAGACTATGAGCAAAGTTCTGCCACTCCGGTGGTCCTTTGGCTCCAAAGACCGCATTAAACACCCAACCCAGAACCGCCCTGGGGAGCTGGTGGAATACCTGGAGTCTGGGCGCCGGCCACGATGTACCAAAGACCCTATCGTCACACTGGTGGCCACCCCACCACAAAAGACTGCCCAAGGAAGAGCTTTTGAGGCAGGACAGGACTGCAGCTCACCCAGCAGCAGCAGCCTGAGTTATACAGACAGACCCAGCTCTGACACTTGTTACTCCCCCAAAATACCAGAAGGACAGAGCAGACCTTGTGTGGAGAGAAACGTCATCCAGGGAGTCGGTAACAGCATCAACATCAAAGCCGGAGATGATGGTTGTCTGAGGCAGAGGTCATCCAAGAGAGCAAGGCAGGACCAGGGCCGGACCCAGGACCTTCACCTGCACAGAGGAGTCATCCTAGGGGGTCATATCAGCCACAGTGCACCCCCAAGCAGAGACTCCACTTTGAGAAGAACCAAGGTACAAACAGGGGTGACCTCCAGGGCACAAAAAGACCTGTTACACATGGTCATTCAAGCTGAAGTCAGAAGGGGGCAGACGGGACAGGAGGGTCGCAGCCATGACAGTCTCTTGTCTTTTTTCAAACCTGGTTTCATGAAGAAAGACAATCCTAGGTCACCAGTCAAGGGGCAGGATGGGTGTATAAATGGCCATGGACAACTGGAGAAGCCGGCAGGCAGTAATGTAGCCAAACTGTCCCTCTCTAATGGGATGCTGACTGCTGTGGCGCTTGAAGAGAGGAAGGCCTGTGTCCTCCCAAGGTGTGACACCCATAAATGTAAAGTACAGCTTGTGAACGGAAAGGCCGGGAATCATCACCCTGTTGACATGCAGCGTGCTCACAGCTCCAGCAACATCCAGACAAAGCTGGATCTGACGTTTCGCAGGTGTGCCTCCCTGCAGAGGAACGGCGAAATAGTAGTTCCTCCAGCCCACCGCATCCTGGTGTCAGACAAGCCCAGCTATGCCACTCTGCAGCGGACACGATACAGTACCACCTCCCTGGGTAGGCACCGGCCTGAACCTGCAGTGCAGGCTTAGCTAGAATACTATACAAATACAGATTTTAGCAGGCATTTTCTATTCTGCTGGTGTCAAACAAGCACCTATAGAGACAAGTTAGTGCACAAGGGTGAAATCTTTCTTCTCTCAGCTTTAAGGCAAAGCAAGTTTATTAGTATGGCACATTAGTACACAGAGGTCATTCAATGTGCTCAACAGAAATAAAAGAAGCATAAAAATGGAGGTAAAAAGAATAATAAAAGAACAGTATGAAAGCAGAATAAAAACACAGATTATAAAACAGATAGTTATAATTAAGGACCAAGATTAAATGAAGGCAATGGAGAACAGAGCAGTTTTTAGCTTCATCTTAAAGCCGGTTAAAAACTGTTTGGGCTGGTTTGATCCATTGGGAGCTGGTTTTCATCAGTGAGCTGCACACCGGCTGAAAGACATTTCACTGTTTCGATGCAGATCTTCGAGACCTATTAGGCTCATATACATTAGACATTTCACAAATATAATGTAATATAGACCATTTAGTGCCTTGCAAACAATAACTGCAATTCAATACTGTATGAAACCTGTCGGTGCAAAGACCCGAGAACTGGAGTGATGTGCTCCCTTCTCTTAGTTTTAGTCAGAGCCCAAGCAGCAGCACTTTGGATAAGCTATAGCTGTTTAATGGTTTTATTTGGTCGACCAGTGAGAAGAGTTTTGTGGAGCTCCAAATCTTGATGATGTGAAGGCATGAATAAGTATCTCTAAATCTTGGTTAGATACAAGGTCTCTGATCCTAGATGTGTTTTTGAGGTTTAGTTGTAGCTTTGATATTGTCACTGAAACTAAGATAACCATCTGTGATTGCACCAAGGGTTGAAGGCTTTAATGCTCTAGACCCCAAGTAGGTGGTAAGTTACAGCCTTCCTTCTTTGTTCCTAAATAGAACAATCTGTCTTTTCTTGTTTAATTGAAGGAAGTTTTATATTATGTTTTTCCAGTCAATTAATTTTTTCAAGCACAGGCACAGGTTGAATAGAAGGGGCCCAAGAATGGAGCCTAGTGAGACTCAGCTTGAGGTGTAGAAGTGTCCAGATTTCTCTCTTTTATGAGGGGTTTGATAACTGCAGTTTTCAGTGATCCTGGAAAAGGTTCATTCACAATCTGTAAAAGTTCAGATTCTAATGAGCTAAAACATTTTTAAAAAACCTTGTGGGCAGAGGATTAATGTAGGCAATAATGGCTTAAAATAGATGCAGCACCATCACTTCAATACTTACCATCTAATGCTTTTTTCTGATGGGAAAAAAAAAGTAAAATCACTAACTTTTTACTGATATAAACTCTTGAGGTGTTGGGGACTGTCATAAAAAAAAGCACAAGTAGTGTCCATATAATTCCCATTAATGATGTCAGAGAAAGAAGATAATGTAGCCCTGCATAACTCAGATTTATGAATGCAGTCTCTCTCTAAAAAATGAAATAAACAATTAGTTTTTCTCCTCCGGCTTTCATTCAGCCTTCCCACATTCTCTCTTTTCATTTGCATTTCCATGGTGCTTTATGTTCATCATTCATTTTAACCTTAACGGCTGCAATAGCATCAAGGATCCTGAGAATTTTGCTGTTAAACTGACTAAGACGGTCGAACTTTCCCTGGTAAACAGAAAAATAATGATGCAGTAAACAGGATATGAGAAAGCTTAGGTAAAGCAGTAACTGACAGTGTGGTACAATTTCAGTCTGACAAAATAAGAGGAAGACTTTGTAGTAAATGCTCAATGTACACAAGTCTGTTATCAGTATTATCACTCATTGATTACTTCAGTTAGTGGTTACCATGTGACTGATTACTTTGTGTTGTGTTTTTTTTAATAAGTGCCTCTGTGACAGCCCAGAATGACATTTGAGCACTAGGACATCTGGTCTGATCTCTACGCTCAGCACAGAGAATCTCGTGGCAGGAGGCGCCGCTGGAAACAAAGTACATCTCCTCGCTCCCCTTCATAGTACTGTTCTAAGTTCTTACCTGTGTGTGTCTTAAACTAAATCTATGCAGAGTTGAATTTACTGAGGAGAGAAACTGCTGTAATGTGATTTTTGTTCTCCTCATTTTGTTTTACAAAGCAGTCTACTGTTAACATATAGATTTTTTTTTTTTTTTGGCATTTATGATCAATGTTTGAAAATCAGAGGGTGATTTAGTAACTTAGCATGTTTTTAGCCCATTATACATAGACTTTCATTCAACCAACATTTGTTTGGGAAGTAAATATATACTATATATATACATAATAAAGATAATGGGCTAAAACATGTAAAATAGTTTTTATACACTGCAAAAAGTACTAACACCTGCACTGTACATTGGCTGCTATAACAACAAGCATCATTGCTTTGTCATTTATAGTTGTCCTGCCATATTAGCATTGCACTTTCTTCAAATATGTTTCCATATGTTGTTACGTGACCAGAGCTTACACACTATGTTAAATTGATGATTTAGAGCCAATTAAAAATTGGCAAAAAGCAGGAATTTGATATTGGAGAGAGATTAGTCTCAATAATAGTGACAAATGCATGACCTGCAAATAAAAACAAGAATTATAAATGTGTATGAGATCTGTGTGCAATTTATGTTATAGAAACAGCCCAATCCACAAACAAATACTAAAGCATTGTATACAACATATACAACATTCAGTCCAGGCCACACAACACTGAAAACAACACAAATGTAACACAATTCAAACATGTCACGTGTAATGATGTGTAAATACATGCAAAAGAACCTATTAGATATTTATCTGCACAGGAAGCTCTTCAAATTTATCAATACCTGAGATATTTAAAGTTGAATCTGCAAATATATATAAATGTGTGGTTTTTATGTGTTTTATCTGATGTATATTTAATTTGCTTATTAATGTTTTTATTTGTAAAATTGTTTCACACAGAAATCATACACATCTGTAAATGTTGATTTTATTTGTATTATATTATGTGACATTTGTTGGCCCTAAAAACATTTTTTGAAAGTAATTTTTTTGCTGTTTTTCAGCCATATAAAGTGATTAAACTACATCCTGTAACAACAGAAAAATAAACAGTGGGACATTTTGGATGTACACCAGATGAAAAATTAGGGATTTTTTTTGTTTGTTTGTTTTTCACAAGTTAAAATGGAAGAATTATCTTAAGCTACAGTTTTTGATCAGGTTTTGTCTTTGGAGGGGTGATTTTTGGCTATATCAGAAAAACAGGTGGGATTTGGCTCTGACAAAACAAAATATACATCTATTAACTGCCCCAGCAGCTGCAGAGGGGTTCTGTACAGAGGATCCACATACACACACCACACACTCACACTATTATCATTTCTCTACAACCACTGAGATATAATGTGTCCTAATGAAAACCACCCTTATTCACATTCATATGCGCTGTAATGAAGTGACCACCACAGACAGAGTCAGGATATCTGATATATATTTAACTCAATGTCATCAGACATGATCATTGTTTCTGTATCTGCCACCACATCTGCTTTTTCTGCAGAAAACCTTAAAGGGGAAACGATTCATAGTAATTTTCCTTAATTTTCACTTGATGGTTTGTGTCTAATTTGAATTTTTGTTAACTGATGCATCACAAAGTTGTGACTGAGGATTATTAGGGAATAGAAAAATTAGTCTAGATTGGCTGCCTACACTGTAACTGTTTTCACATTTCATGTTGTGTGACATTACTGTTTAACTACACCCTTTACCAAAATGAAATGAGGGTCAGTGAAGGATGTTTCTGAGACATTACTTGGTAAATGTAGCTAGATTATATTTTATTAACTTTTTTAAAACTCTACATTTTGTACCTGATGTGTAATTATGTAATTTAAGTACCAGATTAAAACTGTATGTTTCAGGTTACTGTATCAGATAATTACATGCGCTGAGTGGGGTTGAATTGGGCACACACAAAAATCCCTGTACTGGACTGTATATAATGTCTGCTTAATGTACTGCAAGTGTTATGGGTCGCAAATTAAACACAGCATTTCTCACACATGAATTCAGTGGAGCTGAATGATTTATGTCAGCCTGAGTTTGTCGTCATTCTTATCTTTGGCTCACATCAAGCGACTGTGGTGGTTCTTAGAATTCAAGAGAGAGAGTATGCTTGAGTCAAGGTACTTATCAGAACTGTGATAAAGGCTCATTTCCCTGAAATGCTGTAAAGTGAGGCCAGAGTACTGAGAAACATTGGTGCAGATGTTGCTTGACATTCAGCCGTGGTGCCTGGATGAAGTGAATAAATGTAATTGTGTATTTAGTGTCTATGGCAAACAAAGAACTGGACTACTGCTAACCTTAAAACCCCTGAGAAAAAATGGCAGCAGTTATCTATTACCTCAAGAAGGTTCTGGGCTCTGACTTTCAGGCCAGAGTTTGCATATTTTCCTTGTGCCTGTGTGTGTTTCCTCCCACAATCCAAATATTAATGCAGGTTAGGATAATTGGAGACTCTAAATTGAATGAACCAGACTAGTCATTCTGGCTGAACTCCAGAGATCCTGTGTGGAGGTGGAAGAAACAAAAGCAGAAGTCCCGAAGCAAAGTTCCCAGCTGCTTCTAGCCAAACTTTCAGGCCTGTAGGAGATTCAGTTTGTTATTTAATAAGACCTTGATATCAGCTCCATCACTTTTGTGCCTCAATGCACTTCTTATTTATTTGGTTGCATTTTTTGTAAGATACATAGGCAGACACAGAGTATCTTTTAAAGAAGATCCTTTAATATGTAAATTCCTGCAGCTGCTTTATACAGATGATGTGATGTGCAAGAAACCAGTTTCTGTTACAAAATGTTTTCCACCTACAGGGTTAGGGTTTTTACAAGTATGTGTGTGCAAAAGACAGACAAAATTAGGCTCCATGTCCCATTTCTTGTTCCAACATAGACCAGCTCTCTTTTGGTAAGTTAGAAACATAATCACAGGCAATGTTTCAATATTATAGTTACTCTTCTGCAGCACTGCAGACTTCCAGCTGGGCAGTGGAACATGCTGCTGATCAAATGTAGAAGAAATACTGCTTCCACTTTCTGACATTTTCAGGGAACCTTTCAGAAAGATAGACTCTAACAGAGATGAGGCATACCACACTAACATATTAATCACCACATCAGCTTCTGATGTCAGTGGGAACAGTTGGTATCCAGTTTGTTGCTGGAATTTTCACACAAACAAAATACAAAATATGAAAACATGCGAAAGACACTCTTGTTGAATGTTGAAAATACGTTACTACATTACATTTTTTCTTTTAGTCTTTCATTCTATCAGCTGCCAGGTTCATGCTTTTTGCTCTGTAATTGGACTTTTTCTCAAAATTGACTAAATAGCTCCATGTGACCACCCAGGATATCAGGGGAAAAAGATGACCTCTCAGTTGAGAGGGTTTAATCACTCTGGATATGGCTGATCCTCATTTTAATTTTACTTATCGTTGTACACAAGTGTTGATGTTGGTAAGTTGCTGTGACTTCCATTTAGATAGGATTTAGGTGGAATACCAGTCCCTGCATCGTTAGCCACCTCATCTGTTCTTCAACAGTAGCAGTCAAATCAGTGTATCAGTATGGAGGGTAGTACTGGTGCTATTAATTATTTCGCTGGATGTTCAGAAGCTTAAATAAGTCACATTTAAATGGTTATGTATTTGCAATAGCTAAAGCAAAAGTGATTATTTTTCTTTCTGCCCATATCTTTCTTTATATGTTTGTATATTCTGCAAATTAATATTTATAGATAATTGACCATTTCCGATATTATGCATATGGAGTAAAAGTACTCATTTGCATGTATAACACATGCTTTCATTATTTTACATAAGTATAAGCATCAACATATAATTATAAAAGCACAACAATTACGCAAAATGGCCCATTTGTACAATGCACAGTATAAAGGAAGGAAAGGAAAATACAAATACTTGAAACTCATACATAAATACATTTAAAACACAACTAGAGGATTGAAATCACTTTAATGTCTGTATGACAAATATGTAGCTAGACTGAGTTAGCAGCTGGTTAGCAAGGTGTGGCATATTTATGGTGTCAACACTTCACAGATGTCATTTTAAGGTTAAGGTAAGTGTCAGCTATAAGCTCATCTAATTCATTTTTTATAATAATTCAGACAGCCAGTTTACCCTTGTTTCCAGTATTTGTGCTAAGCTAAGATAAATATATCCTAACTTTAGCTATATAATAACCTTACAGATATGAGAGTGGTGTCTATCAAGCCCTTTAAAATAAACAATATTAAATAAACAAACAAAAAAGCTGTGAAACTCTTCCTTTACACTTGTTTATTTATTTCTGTAGACATTAATTCAGGCACACCTGAGAGGAATTTGTACGTCAACTGAAAAGGTTTTCTAAATTAGATTTAGCTCCATGTGAACATGTCACAAAGAAAAACAGATAAACAAGTCACCACAGCACATGTGTGTTGTTTATACCAATGATACATGGCAGGGTTCACTGATAAGTTTGTTTCATTTACTCAGCTTCTTTGCATCCACACATTTGGTTTGGTTGTCACACAGTGACATCAATGTCCTAATGGCCACACAGACACACATTTGTGAGTATATTCAGCATGATACAGGAGTCATGGGGGTGTTTGTGAGAAATGGAGATTGGTGCCTGCCTTTGGAACTAATTCATTACATTAAGAATAATTGGTGCCTTAGTTCACGTGGAGATTGGTAGGATGATGTGTTATTGTTCAGAGGCCTTTGCTTCCATTTTTAGCAGTTTGTTATCTATGGGCTAACCTCTGCATCAATGCCTGGTCATTTGCACGAATTTGTATGCTTTTATTGTGACTTTTCTTTTGCTGTGATCATGAAAGTCCGGCACAGGGATAGGTCATGACATCATGATATCAACAGTTACTGTTTTCTACAGATTGAGAGAAAACAGAGAGTGAGTTTAAAAGGCTACAATAATGTGCTCTGCACACACAGCAAGAATCACTAGTATTTATCTTCAAATATCTCAAAATCCTGCACATTATACTACATAACACAAACTATGCCTGCTGCAGAAAATTTAAAATCTTATTACAAGGATGGCTGGGCTTCACCACAGGGTATAGAAAAAATGATCTGTATACTTTTGTATCACACCGTCAAGTCTTACAATAAATCAGAGTATTGACATTTTTAAATTAAAATTACTTTGCTTAAATTAATTTTCTTTAATCACAAAAAACGACTTTGAGATCCATACATACCTATTTCTTCCAGCATGTGTTGCTCACAGGTAACATTAAAAATAAGTGTTTTCAAGGCTTTACATTTAAATTTATTTATCCCATTAACTAATTTAATCTGTTCTGCAGAGACCCATTATTATTCATTAGCCAACATACACATTGGTGCATGTTAGACATCAAAGCATCAATTCAATTTTAAATTCAAATTGCACATTACGTGGCACTGTTTATGACAGAGAGGGACAGAGAATAACAATTACCTTGTTGTCATTATTTTGGGTGGGGGGTGGGAGAAATTACTTTGATTCTTACTGTGAAAGCATTTGCTTTCACCCTCTTAAGTCAAAAATAAAATACACAAAATGTGTTATGCATCATACATGCCCCTGCATACAATTGAATGTGCAGCAGTTCAGGACCCAGATGCAGTCGAAGTAAATGCTATATCTCAAGTAACTACTGAGAGGCTCAGAGAGCCACTGAAGAGTTCTTCACTGAAGTAAAGGCTGAGCTGGAGTGTGCAGGAACTGGAGCCAGGAGAGGTAGCCTCACCCTCACCACTCACACACAGATAAACAGGGTACGAGGAAACACAAGCCAAGGCAGAAAAAAACAAACTCAGAGATGCGATATTTCAATTTAATTCAACACTTTATTGACACGTAGTTAAACACACAGAGACAAATACCTGCATCACAGCTTCACAAGCTACGATGGCCACATAGATACAGTATAATGTCATTTTGGATAGGATGAGATTGAGTGGTTACGTGGAGTCATCATTGTCACATATGTAGGTCCTATAGACCGTCACATCCCACTGAAAATAAACAGCTGAATGCATTTAAATGCATCATGTGATTGACACAGTTTTTTGCCACAATATAGAATAAATTATAGCATTTAAAAAATCACATAATGCAGTTGTTTCTATATGAATGGATTCCATGATTTTTGCAGGGAAATACAAGAGTCATATATTTGCTATTCACATGATGGTCAGGCTGCTATTGCCATGGTGGACTGGCTCAAAAACATGCACACACACATTCACTGGCAAAACTGTAAGACAGACAATGAAATGGCTCTGAAATCCAACAATACTGACTGTAGATTACAACACAAAACAGCTAAAACTATCAATTACAGTTCGAACAACTATTCATAAATGCTATTTCAGATAGTAAAATGTATTGTGATGAAATACAGATTCATGGTTTGCAGAATCATGTGATCATGTGATTTTATTTTGGTGACAATAACAATAACTATTGTTATAGTCAATCTCCTTTGACTATGTTGGTTTATTAAAAATTATGCAGAGGTACAATAACGATGAATCATTCAATTGTTCAACATATGACTCAGTTTTCTTATTTTACTCAGTTTGCTGAGACAAAAATATTAAACTATAATATTATAAGCTAGAAGATGACGATACTGAACTTGCCTTGTAATGCCAGACATCATATAATAACTAGGCCCATAAATGTAGTGTATAGTTCAGTCAAGCCCTATTTGGAATGAAAATGCGTGCTTCATTATGCCTTTGTGTAAACAGAGGTGTTTTCTGGAGAAACCACAGTGGTCATTAGAGGCAGAAGGTGATTTGTCGGCAGTGGTGGTCGGCAGTGGTCATGGACCAGCAGGTCCATCTCAGTGCACAGCCACAGTGACAGGCAGCATGTTTTGAAGTAGTTCCCTTGATGACTACGAGTGAGATGGATGCGTGCTGTCTGCTGCCATCCTCAGACTCATACTGCCATCAGCCAGGGTGGGGGCAACTCTGAAACCCCTGTGAGAAGGACGAACAGCTATGATGAACTGCCTCTTGAACGTTTCACTTAAAATAATATAGATAAATGGGTTAATGCAGCTGTTGGCATAGCCCATGCTGATGGCAATGTTGTAGGCATACAGAAAAGCAAAGGTGGGCCGTTGTACTCCCAGGTGGGCCAACTGCAAGATGTAGTAGGGGGCCCAGCAAAAGAAAAATGCCAAACAAATGGCCACTGCCATAGAGGTCACCTTCCTTGTCCGCACCCTCTGGCTTCGCTGGGGCAGTGGAGCAACTGTAGCCGACATGTTTTGGAGAATCTTGTAAAACACTACACAGATGACCCCCAAAGGCAGGGCAAAGCCCAAGAGGAAGTGGTAGAGGGTGAACCAGTATGTATCTGTTGCAGGGTTGGGAAGCAGGAGGGCACACCCAACAGAGCCATCCTTGAGACGCATGAGTCCTGTATACATCCAGACTGGGGTGATGGAGATCAGAGAAAACACCCACACCAAAGCAACTGCTGCCCCGGCCATGAAGGGAGTTCGAACATGTTTGAAGCGGATGGGATGTACTGTGGCCAGATAACGATCCAGAGTCATTACAGTCAGGATGTATGTACTGACAATCTGGCTATTGGAATCAAGCGCTGTGATGACTGTACACATGGTGCCTCCAAAGCACCAGGAGCCATTACCCACAAGCTGGTGAATGAGGAAAGGCATGCCAAGGAGAAAGAGGAGGTCTGCAATGGACAAACTGAAGATAAATATGTCTGGTACAGTTTGCTGGGAGCAGAGCTTAGTCTTCTTAACAATGGTGTAGATGACTATACAGTTTCCAAAGATCCCAAAAAAACAGATGACACCAAAGATGCTGGGCATGAGCACATTGCTGTACTGTTCTTGATCTGGCAACAATAATACAAAAAGAGTGCTCCCTGTCAGTCACTTATATATTGATGCCTGTGATTTTTCTATCAATATCATTTATTTCTTTTTGTATTTAAGTCATGAAGATCACAATACTCACTCACTAATGTCAAATATAAATAAACAAACCTAAAACGTTTTAGGATAACTTTACAGAGTAAAATTCAATTTCTGTTAAAGGTCTGTTACTCAATTAAAAGAAATTATTAAAAAAAAAAAAAAACAAGAAGAAGAAGAGGAAAGAAACAACCTACCTTTCTCTAGATTCTCAGGACTGAAGGATGAATTTGATGTAAAGGGAAATTCCATCCCAAATAGCCTTTGGTGGTGATAATAATAATAATAATTAGAATAAGAAGAATTTACAAAACCGTTAGAATATAAGATATCATGGGAACAGCTGCATAAAAGGACAAGAAAATAGTTCAAGTCAATCAAATAAAAATAACTTAAAAACGGCTTAAAATATTACTGTATGAAAGTGATCGTGTGGAAGCACGCGCACATTTCTTAGTTTATCTAAAGGTCGCGTCAGTGCACGAGTCAAGTACACACGCGCCCAGAAAGGAAAAAACACAGCGACGAAGCAGCGTCGCTTCTTTCAGTCTGAAAACTGACGGCAGCACGTAAGAAGGAAAGACAAGCAAAGCCTAACACAGGGGGAGAGAGAGGGAGAGAGAGATTTCCCGCGCTCAGAGTTTGTCTTTGTGTTTCTGCTCAGTGGTTCAGTCTAAAGCTGTGTGCTGCCTGTAAGACACATCTGTACCGGGATGAGAGCTACTGAGAGGGAACTGGGCGAGAGAGAGAGACATGGTCAAGTTGTCTCTCTTCATTTGATCCTGTCTGTCTCCTCCTCACATATAGTGCTGTGTTAGTAACCACTGTGTTTAGTAAATACACAAACCACTGCTCATGTGTTATCAGCTATAAACTGCCCAGCTGCATTATTTCAATGACATTAATAGCTGCGTCGCATTTTCATATACAGACCTTTATACCGAGTATTAACACTGTTGTTCCTACAACAGTGAAGGCTATTTATCTTACAAGTCTATGTCTGATTTAAACTTTTGCCACACATGGGGATTTGGCGCGCACGGTGCAGTTATCCTCCTAAAATGTGTTATCAAGGCTGTTTTCAGAAGGATTCATGTTTCCACTAGGTGTCAGTGTTGCCAAGGTATTAAAATGTCTCAGTTGTCACAGATGGATAAGGCACAATTAAAAGCAGATGTCCAAAAAATGAAAACAAGGGCGACCAAATATTTAAAATATTTGTCAAATAATCGGTTGTGTAGTGGGATAAAGGTAACAACCAACACACTCCCTCTCTGCTGACAATAGTTGTGTGAAAAAGTCTATTTTAGGGGCTATTTCTTTCTTTCTTATTTGGCAAATCATCTAAAACATTTTTTAAAAAAAAAGTGTCTGCCAAACTGTTAATGTGTGTGTTTTGGCTGCTTTGCAGATTGCATGTTTTAGAGATCACACTCTTTTGACCCATAAAAGTCATCAAGACACTGCAGGACATGCAGCTTTCACCTGGCTCACTATATAAGACATGAAACCAGTAACTAACTCCTGACTAGGACAAGCCCGAAGAGTAAAGTGTTATTTGGCAGAACATAAATCATAAATCTTAAAGTATTATGATGCTCCAGCAGGATTGAATATTTTATCTGATGCCCCACCTTGCTTTGTTTCAGCCTAACTTAATATTTAATGACTAACATGGGTTGACATGGAAGCAGCTGTGTGGGTTAACCATCCAACTCTTATCTCACTGAGCCAGACAGGTAAACAATAGATAGATAGATAGATAGATAGATAGATAGATAGATAGATAGATAGATAGATAGATAGATGAACTGAATGACAGAATGAACTGATATGAACTAGCTGTAGCTAAAGACAGTTGTAGGTGTCAGTAACAGGTCTGTGGTGGGTTTGACAGCAGTGGAGCAGACTGACAGGGAGGAGCTCCAGTCACAACAGCAGGCAGACCCTCCCAGCGCTGAGGAAGGAAGCGGAAATAAACGTCGCAAACCTTATGCTAGTAGCTAGATTTAGGCTCGTAGGACGGGGTGTAAGCGACACCAGACACACATCGTTTGTAGCCTCTCCAGAGGAAACAGGGAGTGGATAGTTACACGACAGGCTTTTGTTTGTTACGGTGGCAGCACTGAAACGGAATCTCTCGAGTGGTGAGTTTTACTGGCGCTTTCTCATTTCATAAAAGTTGTGTGCTGTTTCCTTTCACGACGCAGGCTAGTCAAGTTCACTAACGTTAGCTGGGCTAACTGTGCCAGTAAGCTAGCAACAACAGCTTGCGCTATGAAAAAAAAAAAAAAAAAGAAGAAGGTGTTTTCTTCCTTTTCACATTTGCCAACGTGAAGCTACCCAGTAGGCCTCGAGCGTTGACACACATCTGGTGTTTGTTTCAAACCGGGCCCTGGTTTTGAGTAATGTCATCGTAAACCAGGCCGTTGTGAGCGATTCGACGGGTTAAGTTTGATCACCACCGCATCGCAGTTATTGTTACCCGACCGTTAGCCGGCATGCTAGCCCCAGCGTTCTAGAACACTGGGCGCAGTCTGCTCGCTCGGACGGAATCGATTCACTCGAACTCGCGTGAAAACGGTGAAAACGCGGTCGGACGCTCAACATTGATCATTGGGAGGATGATAAAATGTAACGTTGGTAGCCGATACACGGAGATGAGAGGCTGAACCCTAAATCATAGATGTTGCTCTGCCCCTCTAGGACTTCAGTTTATCGCACCCTTATCTGTCTTTAATTCCTCTGTCACCCAATGTGTGTGTGTGTTTTTTTTTTTGTTTGTTTGTTTTGGTGAGATGTTATTCATAACATTATAGTAGTATGAAAAAAAAAGATTTCTGTCAACAATAGATACTGTTTGACTTTATGGCTGTCTTGGCAAACGTATGGACTGGTTATCTGTGACGAGAGATGGATTGATTTTTGTGTTTAGAAAAAAAGCAAGCAAAGTTTTGATGTCTAGATGTAATTTGCCTTATGTTAGCTGCTCCTTTTCGGCACGGCAGGCAGATTTAATGACTTTACTAGTCGCACAGTTGTATTAGTGTGAACCCCTCAGAGCTGTACGGTAACATATTGGCAAACATCTTAATGGGATAACGTAGCTTTATCCATTTAACTAAGCAACTACAGGTTTAGCCAGTGTATCCCTGTCAGCTCTGCCTAAGTAGGCTGCTGACTTACCTCTGGTTGGGCCAGGTGGATGGCTGTCAAGAAGGTATGTAGGAAGTATCACTGGTAGTAGTGAACTTTGCATCAAGATGTTCTAGTTACCTGAAGTAGCAGAAATGAGACTGTGCACCCAGGCTTCATCTTGACCATCACTACTTGTGTGCTATGTTTTGGATATAGGGTATTTTATGCTTTAAATGAAACATATTGGGATAAAATTTGCCAAGATTTCAACATGTCTTTACTAACAAACCATTTGAGCGAGTCTGATTGAGTGTCACATTGTTTCTTGTTTGCAGGTACTTTACTGTGACCTTTATGTGAGGTCTAAGCTTCAAGGGAACGGGTCATAGAAGGGAGGAGAGACTCGGAGAAAAGCATCTGGCCACAGAAGCCTGGATACGTGTTTTTATTTTTTATTCAGTTCCTGAAACACAAAACCACAACCAAGTAGTTTTCCAGCAAGCAGAGAGGACCATGGAGGCCATTGCCAAATACGATTTCAATGCAACTGCTGATGATGAGCTTAGTTTCAAGCGGGGAGAAATCCTTAAAGTAAGTGAAAACTATCTGATTCTCATTTGATGTTAGGGCTTGTTTGTATTACTCATTATTATGAAATACCTGAAAATATTTGATTGCTGTGCCTTTATTTCCTGCGTAATTAATCATATCAGTCCTGCATTAAATAAAACTGCCATCAACAGTACCAGTTTCAGCCAGGAATGTGAATTTGTTTTAAAAGTAACAGTGTGATTTAAAATCATTATCATCACCCAAATAAAGCTACAGTGTTAAGTCTGTCGTCAAGTCAATTTTTAAAAAAGATCAGTTAACTTGGGCTATAGCCTAAAATTCAAAACACACTGCTGCATCATGTGATGGTTCACATGGTAATTAAGTGTGGCAACAGAAGAACACAATTTTAGGCCAAGATTCTGTGGCCCAGTGTATGATAGCAAAGTACCCTAAAGGACTGGTGCTAATGTTACTCTGCTGAAGGCACACTGAATTTAAAAAAAAAAATTAAAAAAAAAAAAGGCAAAAGCTGCAAGGTTTTTGTTTGGGTTTTGTTCCATTATGAGTTATTTAAAGTCCTCTGTGTCAAACCCCAGGCTTGTCTGTATCCTCAGGCATGAGAAGCTTGTTCAAAGCCTGGTACTTTGCTGTTGCGTGAAAAGGGTTTATGTCATTCTCTGACCTTGATGAAGAAGTTAAGATATTAGAAAGCACAAACTGCACTTTTCCTACAATGTTTTTTTTTTTTTTTTTTTTTTTTGTTTGTTTTTTTTGGGGGGGGGGTATGAAATGATCATAATCCTTTTTTTAGACAGGATGATCAGATGACACTGCATAAAAATTAGATAAACATTTCATGTTTCTACTTCTTCTAAGGAAATGTGTTCATCCTTGATCAGCACAATATATTGTTTGTGTGAGCAACATCTGCTTGAGATTTGTTGTGATGCATTGTAACAGACACAGACTTTTCTATTTCATAATATTGACTTTTTTTTTTTCTCCACAATAAATTACCCAGTTTAGAAGATTGTCACCATCAGTTGAAAACCTGAATGATTTGCTGCTGTGTAGTGTAGAATGGAACAAGAGAATCCTGCACAGCACTAATACTAATAAGTGACTGGCAATAAGTACCAATGACGTTTAAATTTAATTTAATTTTAAATTAAACTCCCAACATAGTTTTACTGAATTCCTTGCACAGAATTTAAAAGGCTCTCTGCATTTCAGTCCGTGTGTGATGAGCCCTGTGCCAGTGATGTGGGTAGTGTGCATTGAAGTCTGCTAGTGTGGTTGAGTTGACTCTTCTATTGGGATGAGTGCTGTCTTTTTCCCAGAATAAGAGATTTAAGAAGTGACTTTTGAAGAAGGTAGCTTATCTCACCAGGGGGGGGCTAGAGGGAGGGGGAGAGGGAGAGATGGTCAGGAAAGCTCAGCTCAGGAAACACTGAGCTAAATATGAGTTCTTATTAAATTTAAAAGGGGAGAAGGTACTTTACCTTTCCTCTTATTTCAGTGGCTAGCTGTCTTGTTGGGAAAATCTGAAACTTTTTACCAGATGGCAGAGTCCCAGCCCAAATGTTAATGGGAAATGCCGTAGATTTTTGTTGCCTTTAATTGACATAATTAGAGATGAGATGTGCCTGGGTAATTTAGACAAAACTGACTTTTGTGATTATTTGCTGTAAAGTTTTAAGTGTCCCAGTTCCAATCTGTTGATCAGCTTATATATAATGTTAGCATAGCTATACCCCAAAGGGACTAGCCTTGTTTTAGCTATGTGACCTCTACAACATTTTGTTTGCTAATTTTTCTGCCTTGTTTTGTAGCCTGTCATTCTACATTATGCTACATAGCACTTTGGTCTCTCTTGCTCACTATCTCACTTTGCTCTTTGCACTCTGCCTTTTACACCAGTTGGATATTTGGTTGCATAAGAGCTTTTTTTTTTTTTTTTTTTTTTTTTTAAACGTTGATAATACTAAACTACACTCCCCTCACAATTGGCAACGTTACCATGAACAAAAGACCATAATAAAAAAAAAATTATCATCAAATGTACATGTTGCTTTACCTGATGCTGTAGAGTGTGCAATACACAAGCATTTGGAGTAGTAATATCTGTAAGGACAATCTGAGGTGCAGGGTGTTCATTGTGGCTCCTTTGCCTCCATCACCAGTGCTATCTGCCTGCTGATACTAATACTAAACAGCCCTGCTCTTAGGACAAAGGCTCCCTCTCATGAGCGATCAGGCCTGTGTTAAGGCTTTGCTTGTATGTAGCATCCTTAACTTCACACTATTTCCAGTATCACTGGGAGATGGTGGCTGTGTTGCTGTCTCTAGCCCTCACAATTGCACACTGTAAAATAAGTTTCAGACTGAATTTCGTTCACATCATCATGAATGTTTACAATATGTGAATTTCAATGTGATTCAGTAGCACTAACTATTTTGAAGGCCAAATATTAGGCAGCTCCAGCTCTGGCACACAGTCACACAGCAGTTTTCCTCCTTGTTTCAACTGCTTTTAGAACAGACTTTTATGTAAGCATTTATCTCATGGTCTGCCACTAATGGGATGAAAGGCCTGTTCTGGGGATGTGAAATGTTGATGTATTTGTTCATTATGAGAAGTGTACATGCCACCTTTGATCACTTGTCATAATACCCGTGTAGGTGTGGGATTACAAATGGGACTGGATAAAGTACCACACTGGATGAAAAATATTTGATGCTGTATAAAAATTAACCTTAAAACCGGAATTCCAATAAGTTCTATACTGACAGAGAAAACTGTGAACCCTCTGAGAATTTAATTTGGTTTTTGGAGACTCTGACTTTGACTACACATTTTAGCTATCACTTTGCCATGTTACATCTGCTTTAATTAGTAATGTGTGTGACAATACTAATGAGCTCAAAAGAAGCCTATAGTGTCACCAAGGTTTTTAGTAATCGGGTTCCAGGCACTGTGTCACTGTGAGTCACACAGCTGGTCGACCAGACCAGGCTCAACCTCTAATTTGCAGCTTTGAGTCATACGCCAACATTTAGTTTATTTGCCAGTTGATGTGTAGTGAAACAGAGGCTCCAACCCCTCTAGTCTTACTTCTTATGACAGATGCTAGGAAGCAGAAGCAAGGCAGAGCTATTGATGTAGCCAGTATATCTCCTGTTGTAATTAGGTATGTATTTTTACTCCACATATTTTGTGCCTTATCAGCCAGAGCATGATGAGTTGGTGCAACTGCCTTCCTGTTTTATCTTTGCAACCAGATTCAAATTGTTCAACTGTTTTAACTCTCATCGTGAATCAGGCATGAGACAAATGTGATACAGAAATAAGGACATTTGACAGCACAAGCACAAACTTGTACATAAAATATCTCAGTACTAATGTGCAGAGTTTGGCATATTTGCATAATTCAAGCTAGTTCTGTTTCAGTGATTTCCCATCATGCATAGACAAAAAAGGGAAGGTGGATGGTGGTTACGAATTGTGGTTGGATCTGTAAGATCTGTCCATAAATTTAGCTGTTCACTGTTGTATTTGTAATTTTGTGTGCCTTTTTTATGGTTTGCTTGGTCTCACTTAGATTATGCACCTTCTAGAGTCATCATTGTACTCACACACTTAACATTACCACTTACCATGCTCTGCATTTGAACTGATGAGGATGACAGTGTAACAATCAATAAGGGGTAAACCATCATCATACATCGCATCCACAACTCACAAGGTCCAGTGTGAGGTCATTAATACAAATCCAAAGGCTATATAAGGCTATATCCATATGATTACAATGACCATCCCAGAATATGGTACAGTATCGTAGCATAGTCTTATTTTGTTCATTTTCTGTGTCAGAAAGCAGATCTAGAGACAAAGCAGCAGGCATGTGGAGGCCACAGTAGAGGGTGGCCATTGCCCTGAGCACTGCACACTTGTTCTCATTTCCTCCTTAAATAAATAAAGATTAACAGCCCTGCTAGCTGACAGAATTAGCTCCTGTCAGCAGATCTTTCAACTTGGTCTGTGTAATGTAACAGCCACATGTCCACCTTGCCGCATCTGCAAACAAATTCAAAGATTTTATTTTAAAGAAGTCATTAAAACTCGGCTCAAGTCCTGCTCACTATGTCAATATTATGCTCCAGTCTTTAATGTAATAGTAGGGCATAAACTGTAATTTAAAGTCACCCCAGGAATTGAATGAGAACTTGCCAATAAGTCACCAATAGAGCTTTTGGCCTTTGTGGAGAGCATTAAGACTCTCTGTGGTTATTATGGGACGCAAATCTTAGCTCGCAAAAGAGAGAATGTAAGCTATTATTGCACTGTGAAATAAAAAATCTCATAGGAAAAAACTGCACTAGACATTAAAGTACATTTGAATGAGTGACTGAGTGTCTACATAGTTGCATGTTCATTCAGCTTACAAGGAAGACTTCTCACGAGAGGGGCTGGTAGTTTGTCTCACTAGAAAACTTTCATTTATTTCCAAGGAATCATTACAACTGCAGTGCTGCAGAATGGTAAACAAGTGTTTTGGTTCATCAGGTCAAATTCAATTCTTCAAGTCTTTTTCCAAATTATTTTCCTGTTTTTAGCTGTACTTTTCCTGTGTTTTGGGTTCTTACATTACAGCATTAACATTTGTAATTTGTTTTCAACTGAATGTAATAAAATAGGTTTCCTCTTTGAGGAGGACAACATTGCAGCCGCCACCCAGTTATTCAACCAGCTGTCCCAAAACTATTGGGCCATTTGAGCCTAGTGATCTGTGGTGAAGTTGTCTAGTCTGTCCCAGCAGTTGTGTGTCCATGTGTGCTTACATTAGCGCTACAGTGTAGCTGTTTTCACATCCTGTTTGATGTCTTCCAACCCCCAGCAACTTCCTGTGTCTCCACAGTTAACTCCAGCAACTCTGCAGTCTACAACCACACTACACTGAGTTCACAGAGTGAAGCACAAGCAGAGTCCTCTCTGACACAGACGGCTAGAATTTCCCTTCACTGACAACTTTCTTTTTTTTTTTTTTTTTTTCTTCAATTGGCTTATGACAGACATCTTGTATCTCTGCAGGGGTTGTGTTATAGAGGACAGAGCTTTTAGACAGTTACTCCAACACTTTCTCTAAAGGCTCACCACCCCTCCCCTGATTAATGGGTCCCTCATCGCCTATTAGTGCTTAGAGTATTGATTTTCCCCTCTCCATCCACTTGACCACTGAAGAGAGGAAGAGTTGTATCAATGCTGCCTTGTGATGCCTGAATGTCTTGGAAATCCAAACCTTACTCGAAAGACTAAGCCGTCATTAGAGTCTGAGCTCCAAACCCAGCTCCAAATCCCACTATTTGAGTCTTTCTCTTTCCAAATGCTTGAAGCTGAAGTCAGCAGTGGTTTTCTGTGGATTTCTTGGCCACCTCTGTGAAGTAGCCGTGCGGTTGACTGAAGCTAGAGCTGAAAGGTCAATAAATTGCTGCAAGGTTGCTCATCGTGCAGTTTTTGATAAAGCTGAGACTCAGCCTACTTATACTGTCAAAGGCTCTGTTTGGTTTCAGTGGAGTTGAAGAGACTCAGTGTGATAATGTTTGAATAGGAGCAGACTATTTTCTAATTAAGTACAGAATCTCTGGAGAGAAAGCTTGGATAAGTAAATTGTTCTGACTTCACTTTTCTCTCTTCTCTTGTGTAATTAAAACTGTGACCTTATTAATGTAAGAACCCTTTTTCTAGGTTTGCCATGACCATTGGACATATGATTCACAATATATGAAGGCATTAAAGACATACTCTATTGATTGTGCTATTTAATACATTTTCTTAACATATTGAATGCAACTTTATTTACCTGGAATTGCATAAGGTATATTATTAGTAACACTTAAACTTTATATAATGTAGCTCACAGTTCTTTTAATCATGTCATCATGCTAGATCATTCAAAATGGTTGTGACAAGGCTAATTAAACTGATCAAACTATTGAAGATCAACACAACCGGTTGTTGGTGGTCAATTGATAGTGTTGTTATTTCCTGAAGGTGCCACCTTTCCCTGTGTACTACTAGTGGAGACAACGGCATGAAGAGAGCACACCAAACACATAACGGTCAAAAGTTTTCATTGAATAGTTCACCCGAATCACAGTATTAATGTTTATCTACAGCTGCAGCAGCAGTTATTTCAGCCATAGAAGTCCTCAGTTACCTCTTTCACCTACTAAATGAATAGTTATGTAATACAATAGTTAATAATATTGTTTATTTGGTCCACAGAGGAAAATGCCAGGGGCAATCATGTTAAGATGAAGGATGTAAATACTGCAAAACACGTCCATGCACCACCTCAGGGTGAAAATGTAAAGTCTGTGGGACTAAACTGACTTCCTGTCACCTTTTTAGCCTTTGGGCTTTGAGCTTTTAAGTAACACACTGTGATCTAAACAAACCTGGAATCAGGCTACTACAGTAAACTACATGCACTTTTTTTTTTTTTTTTTTAAACTACTATGTAAATGTTCCAGTGTATACCCCAGATATACACAAAGTGGTACAGGTGTTGCTTTTCCTCCCTACACAACCTGTGCTTGTAAATTGATTTTCATCAGTAAAACAGTAATTGCCAAAAATATTAGAGCAAGGAGGGCAGACATGCAGTTTACTTCATGACAGCAACACTGTTAGCAAACTTTTCTGCTTGTGACACCACTACCTGTATGCTGCTGTTTGCAGCACCAATGGACGGAGATGTGGAAACTGCAAATATTGCCCTAGCTTGGTAATGGAGGGAAGTGTGTTTGCATTAACCTTTTCTACCTTTTTGCCTTTTCGTCGATAGCCTGCTTTTGTGTGTCGTGTGTTTGAGGTAACTGTTCCGAGTCAACATACGGCAACAAGCCAAGCAGGCTCACACTGATTTGTCCCAGCAACTCCCCACTCTGGCCTAATAGCTGCCCAACTGGGCAAGGTTTAATATGTCAGCACTCAGGCCTGTGCTGAAGCTGAAACCCACTCTCTTAAATTGATCCTCTCTCTCCCTCTATTTCTGTTC
The DNA here is from genome assembly GCA_038496675.1 of Rachycentron canadum. Lineage (NCBI taxonomy): Eukaryota > Metazoa > Chordata > Actinopteri > Carangiformes > Rachycentridae > Rachycentron > Rachycentron canadum. The sequence continues at coordinate 18,632,833 of CM076664.1, forward strand.
TTTGCTTGCTCACAGGTTGCCAAAGCAGTCCGGACAGCCTGTAGACTTTATGCAGAGAGTAGCAGCAGTATAGGTGATATTAAGGCTCTGGTCGATGTACAGATGTGTCTGAAATCACACTCTAGTTCAGTAATTGCCAAAATGATATACACTGTTTTGTTTTGCTGTAAGTAGTAAATTCAAAATTCAGACACATATGAATCATAATTGACAGGTTTGACAACTGTCAATTTCATATCTATATAATGAGCTGCATTACATTGTGGGAGGTTTATTATACAATACTGTGTATTGAGATATAATGCAACAATTTTTAGTTCCATTGTTTGAATTTTTTAGCCACAATACACCGCGTTACTTTCACACTGGCTAAAATGGTGGACTCTAAATATAGTCCACTATATAGTAAATGGGGAGCAGTTTTGGACATAACCTTTGTTCTTTTATCCCCCTGGTAAAGGGGCATTATTTAATTGAATCATTTCCTAAATAACAACTTGATAGAATCTCTCAGTTTATAGCTTAACATCAGCATTATAGCATATGATAACCCCATTACCCTGGTGACGAAGTAACCTTGCAGGTGAACTATTCTGGTCTGGCTCACTGCTCCTATTCTAGCTCCAAGGGTTGGGGTTTTGGGTTTTTTTTTGTTTGTTTTGTTTTTTAAATCAAACCTTGCCTGTTTTGTCATCTCAAACATAGTTGCCCTAAATGCAGATGATCACATTAAGAGGAGTTGTGATGGTGCTTCTAAGTGCTTCATTTTGTTGATGGCTCCTAACTCTTTCCTAATCGTTGATGATGCTGCAGATGTATCTCTAATGATGGAAGAACCATAGACACCCTGTGATACTGTAATCCTCTGCAGGCAAGCTGTGTAGCTCATTTAATCAGCCACCTAAAGCAGGAATTAGGACGGCTCGGGTGTCTTTGATCACCACCCCTGGGCACAAAAATCCCAATTGATGTCACTCAGACTAACTCTTTGTTGTCTCCATGTGTATTTTGCACTGTTACATCAAGATAAATATTAAACCTACAGTGCACTCTGCAGAATAAAACATAGCTAGTTTGGCTGCTCTGAAAATGAGATGCCCCCATTTTATGTTATTTGCCCTTGAGGAGTTTTCCTAAGCTGATCACAAGGAGTGTGATTCTTCAAAGTGGTCCTCTGTCTTCTTCTTTTGCTCTCTCCCACAGCCTTTGTCGCTTTCTCTCGCTTTTGCAATTTATCTCTCTTGATCCATCTTCTGTCACTGTTTGTGTCTTGTTTTTCACTCTTCTTCTCTTGCTCCCTCTGCTTTATTTCACTGCTCTAACTCTGTAGCAGTGTTGAGTCAGAGAGCTTTAATTAGGTCTCTTTCCTTCTCATCCCTACCATCATTCCCTCCTGATGTGCCATAAAGACACCGACAGCTGTATTTAAACCAAACCTTATCATTCTCTCACTTGTAGCTTTTTTTTTTTTCTTTCGGCTCAGCTTTAGTTCGTTCTCTGGCAGAGTGGTTTAAAACTGGGTGAAAACTGATGTCTCCAGTGTTTAATAAGTTATAAAAACGTGATTCGATATGGCCATAGTGATCTATGTTCTTTTAAACGATGGCTGGTGAAGCTCACACTGGCATCGGCAGCACCAAGCTCATTCATAATGCTATATAACTGCATCAGTTGTTCGCAAATACACACAATCGTCTAAGCACACAATCGTCTGGCACATCTGTTGACTGTACAACAGATTTTGTCGCTTTTTTTTTTTTTTTTTTTTTTTTTTTTTAAGCTGGAGTCACTAGAGGGCATTGCCAACATAAACAGCAGTGAGAATTCAAGCTGTGATAAACAACAACATGATGTAAGAGAAGAGCCTGCCCCCAAATGCCTGAGTCAAACTGATACGAAGAGTAACAAGTGGGGCTAAAACAAACTTATCCTTTCATTGTTGAGAGATTGTCATGAGATTTTTTTTTTATCTACCACAGAAAAACTTATGAATGCCTGTTGTACTGACTAACATCCTACATCAGTTCAAAGGCTGTTGGAGACTTGTACTATACTATGTCTTCTTTGTAATTAGGTCTAAACTGTGATAAATGAATCATAAAAATAACATGGAAAATAAGCAAAAACTAAAGGATCTATATCTGTTTGTTGAACATGTTATCAGTTATTACCATGTTTTCAGCTAAATACAACATAAACATATGTTCACCATTCATAGTTTTAAATTAGCTTCTTATTAAGAGTTGGTGGACTTAGACTCAACTCGTTCAGCTGGGCATCCAACAATGACTGTACTTCCAGGGCCGGAGGTATAATGCGCGAAGTGAGTGAGTGTGTGTGTGTGTGTTAAGCTACAATTATTGCTCTGTAAGGGAGGCTCACCATGTGGTAATGACCTCGAGCATTATTTTAATTATAAGTGTTACAAGCCTTCATTTGCCTAAATCCATTGTAATCTCTTCCTCTGTTTCTCTCTGCATCAGTAGTGTGGCACTCATTGCCTCCCTGGCTCTGGCCTGTCCTGATCCAAGTCTGCAGCCTCCCTGCTGGGAGCAAAGGGGGTCAAACTGATTTCGGTGGCTTTTTGTTTTGCTGAACAAAGCAAAAAGCAGACTTGTCTGGGTTTTCATACTAAGCGGCCATCTCATCACACCCCGAAACCTGCTGTGATCTTTACATGCGTCTCTCTCTGCATAACAACAGTCTAGGATGGCACACTTATTTATCTGTCAGATAAATAAAGGCTGCCAGTTTTGTTTTGGGTTTTTTTTTGTTTGTTTGTTTTTTTTATTTTTATTATATGCCCTCATAACCCACCTTTTCTGAAGACCTGATCCCACAGTCTCAGCTGACTGTCCTGACACTGCACTGTTTAGGGAATGAATCAGTTTGTCCCTGTGTATCTACAGGGGTCACTACTGCTGCCAATGTGTCAAAATACCAGGCCTCAGATTTCCATTCCTGCAGGACAGTCGCAGTTGGCACTAACACGCACGCACATAGATGTGCTCAGGCATCTATTTGTTCATGTGCAATATTTTCAGGCTTTTTCGTAATTTCTCCTGATACCTCGATACCTCTGTTTAGGACTGACTTAAAGCCACCACCTCTACTTTAAACTGTCCTTATGGCAGTGTTTCCAAAGGGTGGATACAAAACCTGAAAACTTAACATATTTGTTCTTGGCCAGAAATAGGTCTTGTATGGTCATGAAAGTTGATTTTTTTTTTTTTTTTTTTTTTCATGGTTTCTCATCTTTCACGGTCAATGTCCGCACATGAACTAGGGGCAAATTTTATGTTGACTTATTGAGTTACAAAGAACCACTTCCTTATTCAATCTTTCTGATTCTGTTGAATTGTGATTAGTTTTATGTAATATAAACCAAATTTCCCCAGGCTCGGTGGAGAATTGAAGGTGAAGGCAAAAGGCTCTTCCATTTCAGATCTGTGGTTTAAATGTGTATATCCTGTTGGCTTTGGTCCTGTGGCTCTTCTTACCAGTGGTTGACTTTGGTTTTGCATATTAGCAGGGACACTGCTAACTGATAATTTTATGTGGTCTGATTAGATAACAAACAATGTTTGATGTTGTCATGGTTGCCATCTGGTCAGCAAATAAACAGCTCCATTAGAACTGGCAGACCCAACAAGCTCTGTCCTCCAAGGTTCTGATGAAGCTTTAGCTGGTCTATCTTTCTATCTGGCTGACCTGCCACATGCTCAGATTAACTCACACTCAAGGGTAATCCCTGTTCCTGATTTACTACAATCCTATGTGGACTGTGCAGACATGTGGTTTATTAAGCATCTTGTTTTCTCTGCCCTCACTGTCTAGCTCCATCTTGTGTTTAGTAAGATGGTCCTATATACAGCTATATATTGACTTCTTGAGTGTGGTTACTTCTCTTATCAACATACTTGAAAAGGATTTTCTTTGACGACCAGGAAAAGAAAAGGATTTCAGTCTAATCTCTTCTTGGTCGTCACTTACACCCTGTCCAAATTAAATCTTTGGTGTTAACAGTGATTATGTCATGAGCTCTACAGTAGTAACCCACCAATAGACAGTGATAGTAACTTCTGTTCATCTAAATGAAAATACTTTAACGTGATTTTAGGCTTAACTTGCTGCATTGACTTGTCATGCTATGACAGAAGAAAAGAAAAGAAAAATCTTGTTATGTTGCATGAGTTTCTTCACATCTGTCTGGATGAATTGCTAGTGTAAAAATGACACGGCTCAGGAAGATTATTAGTGATGTTAAAATACAAGGTGCTGTAAAGTTCATGGTTTTACAGAGACATGCTGAATTAACAGTTGTGGTTGTAGGTCCTGTGTGAATGATTAGGGTCCATGGGGTTGTGGATGGAAGTGCTACGTGTAATATTTTAGCGTGAGAGAGAAAGATAGAGGGAGAAGGGAGTCTGCAGTGGCAGCTGTGGAGGAGATAATCTCTGGCCTGGGCCTTAGACTTTCAAATAGGAACTCCTACAACTATTGTGGCTCAATCAGATTAAAAAGACAAAACACCACAAAAAAAAAAAAAAAAAACGTCAGTGAGGGAATGCCTGTCATCCAGAAGTGCGATAGTACACTGCTGGCTCAGCTCGGAACAGAGAGACAGAGCTCAGTCAAACACAATGCTGTGGTTGTTTTCTCTCTGTATGGTTAAAAAAACTGCTAACCAAGCAAATATTTTATTTCTGCTTTTCCTCATGGGCTCCCATTCTTTGGGTTTTGAGAGCTACCGGATAGAAGAATGTAAGGGTCAGTCTCATTTGCTCGAGATGAGCAAATAAATGGCAAAAAAAAACTCAAACGTGGTTGCCACAGGTAGGATGGGCAGTTGTATGACAAGCTATTGTTTCAGTCCTGTTTGAGATGAAAATTCAGAAGATGTTAGATTTGACTCTAAGCACATTGACATTTTTTCCAGTTAGATGAGATGTTTCTGTCTTGTAAATATGAAGCTACAGTTAGCAGCCGTTAGCTTAGCTTTGTTCACATACTCGAAAAAGGAACCAACTTGCACAGAGACTTTCAGTCTTTGGGGTTGCCTGGAAACAACTTTCATTAAATATTTAGTTTTGCAGGTGTCCCAAATGATGCTGTTAAGATAAGACACTGCTAGAAAAAAAACTAGAACCAGAAAAGGTTTTTTTGTAGTGGTAGTTTTTTAGTAGTGGTTTGTCTCATCTCTTTCATTTTTGCACAAGGTGTTGAACTCTTTGGCCAATTTTCACACCACTGCAGCAGAGCTGCTGTTTCTGTGGTCACAAAATTACCAGCTGAGGTCAGTAGTGACTGAGAAGTTGTTTAGCCCAACCCTCTGTCGACTTATTTAAAGGAAGTTAGGAAACTTTCTTGTCAACTTAAACTGTTTATTTTACAGAGTATGATAGTTCAGTTATCAGATCAATTATTGGCTGTCTGATTATTTAGCTAATAAAGTGGTCACTGTATGACTCACTTACCTCCATGTTTTAGGTCTATATTTTAAGGAAAGTGAATGATATTTGGTAGGCATGGCGTATTCATACTACAAGAATTAACATAGTATTTAAATCTAAAATTATTATGAAATCTAATCAATCTTGTGGAAAGCATATTGACCAATTTCATAATGATCCATTTCATGTAGATGTTTGTCGTTCTGGTTGAAAAACCCTGACTTTACAATGTAACACCAAACCTATATTTTGAAATGAGCCAGAATCGTTTATATACAGTGAGTTCCATGTTTGACTTTTTTTTTTGTTTGTTTGTTTTCTGTAAAAGATGAATGTTCTAACTAACAGCATGTACCATTGTATTAAACAAGCCATAAAATATTGAAATTGCCTGAATGTCCTACTGAACATTTGCTGTATTGAGCTGGAAATGAGGCCAAGTTTATGAATTTTACTTGTTTTGCTCTGTCATTGAGACATGTTGTTGCCACAACTCGAAAGTGAATGTGAATATACCTAAAGATGTGACCCCCCCCCC
>CM076664.1:18639218-18720627 GCA_038496675.1 Rachycentron canadum
CCCCCAATTTGTTTTGTTTGGCCCTCGGTTGAGCTTAACAGTAGCTCTTCACTCTAAATGAAGACTAACAGAAAAAGTAAATTAGGAAAATGGAATCAGTATGTTGATATTGAATAACGATATACTGAATAACGATATTAAGATAACTGCATCAGACACTGGGATACCCCCGGTACAAACAGTAGCTTGTCTTTGAATCTGAAAAATTCACTTAAGCATCTTAGCAATTCAAATAAGCCCATGTGTATAGTATATTGCAGCACCTGCTGTGCTTTAATATTAACTTAAGTTGTAGAATGAGTAATTATTTAAGGTTACTCAAGTTCACGGGGACTGGTCTCAACAATGATAGGATGCATTGGAATGAGTTTTATGATTCATCAGTGCAAGCTAACGGTGAACTGTGTGTTGTATTAACTATATAACCATTAATATTACTTTATTATATTGAATAACAATGGTGAAGCTGCTTGGGTTTGAAGGGCACTGCAGCAGCATGGATGCTTGCCAACAAGTGGGCTTCAGCATCGGTCATGAGGATGAGCGACTGTCTCTCTGACTTCTTGGCAACTTCACCACCTACAGCACCATAGACGAGCCTTCATTGCCTCCTACAGTATTTTTTGCTCTTATGTTTGTTGTAAAGTAACTCTGCTACAACATCTGAAAGTGGTACTGCCTTGTATACATGAATAAATTTGGTTTCTGCATTCCCACTGACTAACTTGACTCAGCACCTCTTCCTTCAGATCAGCACTCTTAAAATGCCCTGAAGGCAGGCAAGCTGCTCTGTGAGTCTGAGTCCTTGAATCTGTTTTACTTGGGCTTACATAGATCAAGCAAATCAGTCACTCGCACCGTCACATGTTGCTCATGACTATGAGCCCAGGGTGCTGTTTTAACATCTCAAAATTGGCTTTCCTGTGACTCAGTAGTTAGTTGGACAACAACACATGCAAGAACTAATTAAATCAAACACTTGAGCTATTACACAAATGTGTAATATATGGGGACTGCATGCACGCATTGTTGGCAAAATGCAAAAGGGTGGGTCATTTGGAGTTCACAGTATCAATAATGTTACTGACGCCACCCCACCACCGTCTGAAGCCAGCAATCACACAATTTTTGCAATGTTGTGTTTGGCATGTTGGCGCGTGTCTTCCCTTACTGGTAGTAGTTTGGCTGATTGAACATGTTGAATCCTTAGAGGCAAGTTTGTAAAAGCAAGATTACAGAATGATGCAATTTCCTGTCTTCATATCTTTCACCTCTTTCACCTTTCACCCCTATTTAGCCATCATAGCTCAATGTATGGTAATTGCCATAAAAATAAGAGACATGCGCATGACCTTTTCATGGGCTTACAATGCCTTTACAAACATAAGCAAAGACCAGCATGTTGGCAGTCAGCTGGCCAGTGTTGATCGGTCTGCCTTTGAAAGCGCTAGTTCTTAAAGGTGGCTTGGTGTGTCAACATACGGCCCAGAGGCTACGGCACTTTGAGTGTTTGAGTCTTGGCTCAGACATCAACACACTGACTAGCATAAACACACGAACCCAGTCTAGCTCCTCCCAGCTCTCTGTGGAACACAGTTTACCGCAATATCTGTAAGTTCACTGTGTCACACATATAGAAAAACCTACACCCACCCCCTCCCCTATTTACACTTTTGGTTCAAGGCCACTCCCTTATCCAGTCACGCTGGTCTTAGCAGCTGGAGAAGGCCAGGGACAGCTGGCATTCTGCAGGCTCCCTGGTGCAAATAGACCCTGGCCACTCACACTCCACTAGGGCCAACTGGACAGCTGTCTTGGGCTGGGATAGAGGAAAATTATGAATTTAAGGGGAGAGGAAGAGAGAGCCAAAGGGGAAAATGATTTACAAAATGTAGCAACATGGGAAAATGTTTGTGCTTAAAGTGCATCAAAGATAAAAGATTGTAAAAGAAAGAAATGGCTGTGAATAGACTGTAATTCTTCTGAGTGAAACTTGAACTATTCTTCAAATCAGGTCTGTCTGTCTCAGATTACTGCTCCTGCTTTACTTGAAGCTGCTCAGAGAATCAAACAATTAACAGCTTTGTTGTGTGACACGTGTATCACATCCTTTTCTGTTGCTTAAGCCATTAGTTAAGTCATAGTCCCTTCTTTTTTTGTTTTAATTTACCTTTTGTTTTGCTTTTAGAAACTCACAATGTAATTATGGGAAAGTGATGAAATGAATATTCCATCTGAGAGGGCCATTTAAAATGCTTTTTTCTTTTCTTTTTAATGGAACAATTCACTGGCCTTTACATTGGTAAATCAGCAGTTGTAGCGTGAAGGTTAATTTCCTTCAGCACGCTCACATTTTAGTCACGCTAGTCCAACGCACCTGCACTGTAGCTGTACTGTCAGACATGAATGCCCTCACAGCTGTCATTGTATCACTGAGGCGTAACAAGGCTCGGTAACTAAAGGTGTAGGTCATACAACAGCACATTTGTTCTTTAACCAATCAGAATTGTATCTTTTGAAGTATTTGAAGCTGTATCTGCCTCTCATTCTCATCTGCAGCTGGTTTTGAAGTGACCTAATATTTGCTAACCAGTTCTCCAACATACAGGACATGGCACCTTCTGAACTCACAGGAAATTAAATCAATTACTGTAGAGCTAAATTTAGGAGGGTGGCTGCTCTCCATTGTTGACATTGGTATGTGGCACTAACTCGAATAAATTCTCTTTATCTTTCTTTGTCAACACCAGGTATTAAATGAAGAATGTGATCAGAACTGGTACAAGGCAGAGCTAAATGGGAAAGATGGCTTCATCCCCAAGAATTACATAGAGATGAAAGCTCATCCGTAAGTATTACACTCACTCTAATGCCAGTCTTTATATATTTGTGAAAGTGTGCTATATGTCCCTCGGCTACTCACTTCTTTCTTTCCTCTCTCCCTCTATTGAAAAACAATTTGAGCATATGAGCTGCCAGTTTTTCAGGTTGCGTAGGCTAACTACCAACTACCACTGTCATGTTAAACCACTTTTAGACAGCACCTGGTGAAATCCTTAGAGGACATAACCCCTGGACCTTTACTCAATGCCAAATTAGCTCTCTCTTTATCAATGTGCTTGAGGCCTCTTACACTTAATTGAATATTGACCTTATTGCGTCATTGGCAGGGAGTTATCACAGCTATCTTTTTTTTTCCAAAGGGAAAGTTGTTGTATCTGGTTTTTTTTGTTTGTTTGTTTTTGTTTGTTTGTTTGTTTTTAAAGTTCTATTCCTGCTGCTTTGTTTTTTTTCTGGCATTTGTGCCAGTGGAGCAATAATGCTCTAGTGGTTGTCAGAGAATCAATATGCAGGTGAGTCTTGTATCGCTCATAATCATTATAATAAATGTTCTCAGGGTATCACAGCTTCAGCACATTCATACTGAATGAAGTGTTTTCTATAAAAAAAAAAACAACAACAAAAAAAACAGAAAGGTAGCACTTACATTTATCTAAGATACTTGATGTCAGATGATTTTCACCTTTTAAATTGATAATTTCTTTAATATTTCTTTGTCATCTGGGGTTTAGGATTCATTTTCCTGCCTCCCACTTATCTCAACCACATCAAAGAGAGCAGGAAAGGCCGTGCCATTTAACAGGTTGTGTTGTGCATGTGTAGGAAAGATCTGTTTAAGTGCCTCAGTGTGACCTGAAACTGAGGTAGTGCAGTAGAGCCGTAAATTGCAAATTGTAGGGTAATAGTTTGAGTGTTTTTTTTGTTTTTTTCAGTTGTCTTCACCAATAAAACTTTCTTTTAGCTAAATAATAAAGTCACTGATGGTGTGTGTGTGTTTTTTTTTGTTTTGTTTTTTTTTTGGATTTTGTTCCCCCCCCCCCCCCCAGCCCCATATGCTCATCTCTGTCCAAGCTGGGACCAAACAACAAACACACACCTTCTACTTGAGGCTTCTGTGCTTGGTTGTGGTTTTCATGAGCTGACAAACACCATGAACTCTCACTTGCAGAATATATATACAGAAATATACGTGCCAGAACAAATTAAGCAGCTCATTCCAATCATTTGTTTATAGTCATTTATAAAAATATATTATTGTTTTGTTTGCTTTCTTGTGTGCATGTTGACATGCCGAATTAAAGGAAAAAAATGTTAAGCAGGGCTGTAGATGCAAACTCAACACTTCAAGTATCTGCTTTTAACGGTAAAAGCTCTACAATTCAATAGCCAGCTTTAATTGTGAGGTACCCCTGGGCCAAATTGCCAAAAAGTCCAGATCCACCTCAGTCTTCAGTGGTTGTGAGGTTGGCTAATGTCTCATGTTACAGTTCTTGTTGGGCTCTGTTGCAAAGCTGTGTATAACAGTTTCTTCTAAAGATGGTGACTCCTCTGCATCACTAGTGAAAGTCTTTTCTTGAGAATTGTGTTTGTTTCATTATGAGTTTACCTGTGTTGGTGCAGCAGAAAAACAGTGATGGTGATGGGGCCATGTTGTGGCAGGAGTTTGCCTTTCTCTCCCATTGTGGTGACAATGAAGTGCCACCCAAAAGCACCAGGCACCCACACAACCCAGCAGACATGAACACATGGCTGTGCTATACAGCAGCGCACAATACAGTGTCTGGTTCTGCTCCAAGTCCAAGATCTCAGTTTGTACACAGATCTTTTCTCCAGCACAACAGGGGCTGTGTTTTTGTTGCTCATGCTTAGAGTTGTGTGACAGTCTAAGAGTATGAGTGGTACAACAACATGAATGCTTAGCTTCACCTCATAGGGACAGAGGTGTCTGTGTCTGTTGCTGGCACTAATGTGGGTTGTTTCCTTGGCTCCATTAATTGCTCTGTTATCACCTTTATCAGATAGGGAAAGAGACCCAGCGCGCAGGCCTGCTGCGCTGCCAACCACAGATACAAACCAGATTAAGAGTTGGCCATTTCATTATTGATTTTTCACCTGGGTTACATGTAAAGGAGCCAAGATGTCATCTTTTGGCTGACTGTACTTTTTAATTATTTACACAAGTAAAGAGCTTTCACTTGATGCTTTCTCTTCCATCTCTATCTTGCTCACTTATTCCTTCTGTCAGGGCTTTTTTGCTGTGAGGCATCAGTAGAATATATGTAACTAAACATAAATGTATGCCACTTTAGGATTATTATAAACTTGCCAGCTATAAATTTTAATGTATTTCTTTTTAAGGTAATACATCTAAAAGTTATAGATTTTGAAACATAGATGTTCTTGAGTTCACATCATGAGAGTTTGCCCCGTCTACATAGTAATGACCTCATCTATTTCTTGGTATATAGATGGTCACCCCAGCTTCAGAGGATTGTCCCATGCTTGTGTAACTTTTCCCAACTTCCTGGTTTGTACATGGAAGCTTTATAGGGCTCCCTTTATATGACCCAAGGCCAGGCTAAATGTTCAACTAGATTTGTGTATCATCTGGCTCTTTGAATATCACCACTGGGTTACATGGTGATTCAGTGGTTAGCACTCTCTTGTCTCTAAGCTCATACCTGTCAGTCAGCAGGATGATTTCTCTGGGTTTCCTCCCACTCTCAACAAACTTTCTCACTGCTCATATGTGAGAATGTAAGTGTGTGTGTGGTTGTGATAGTTTGTATGTGCTGACCAGGGACTGACACAACAAAGTCTGACACGACTAAATTACAAGACAGTGTTTCTCCTACATAATATAATGAAGGAAAAGAGTGATAGTGTTTAGACAAATATTTAGTAACCCTGTGGCCTCCATTAATCCAGCCAATGCTGGAAGAAAACCATGTTGTTTCAAATCAAATTAGTCAAATTTCACCTGTACCTGTCTGTTCATCCTTCAGGTGGTTCTTTGGGAAGATTCCCCGCGCCAAAGCAGAGGAGATGCTAAACAAACAGAGGCATGATGGGGCTTTCCTCATCAGAGAGAGCGAGAGTGCACCAGGGGACTTCTCCCTCTCTGTGAAGTAAGTAGAAGCACTTTATCATTCAAGGGGAAAAAAACATGATTCATATTCTTTAACATTATTCTTACTTCAGTGGACAGTTTCCTTGCAACAGAAAAGGTTCATAAGTTTCTATACTTAATGTATCTGAGTCATTAGCATTGCCACTTCCCTTTTCTTGTAAATTCTCAGTGCTGCCCTTTGCAGACCAGCGTTTGTCAGTTATCATCATTTGTATTGCATGTTGGGGATCAGACCAATGAGTACCTAGTTTTTTAGCTGACACAGACAGAGCTCATTTCCTCTTATTTGTCTGGCTCCAGTCTGACCATCCCTAAAGACTCATCAGTTCACAGCAGGTTACATGTAAAGTTGGGGCTAAGATAGGATCTTAATTACTGTCTGGACTGTCCTGGCTCCACTCAGGCAGCTTGTCTTTTACTCGCATGACCAATTCATTTGACTAACACTTAGCAGACTATCATAGACACACCTGTTAGATAAGTGTGAATGTACCACTACATTCCTTTAAGTCTGTGCTTTCGCAACAACTCTGACAGAAAATTTACCTTTTTGTGCTTTTGAACACTGTATAAAATCCCCTCCTCATAGCTTTCTTCTGTGACCTTCTGCAGGTTTGGAAATGACGTCCAGCACTTCAAGGTTCTTCGTGATGGGGCTGGAAAGTATTTTCTATGGGTGGTGAAGTTTAACTCCCTCAACGAGCTGGTGGACTACCACCGCTCCACCTCAGTCTCACGTAATCAGCAAATTTTTCTGCGAGACATAGAGCAAGTCCCCCAGGTAAGAAGTGACTTCAGTAACATTGAATTGATTCTGGAAGCCAAAATGTAAATGACACCAGTGACAGAAAAACTCTTTATGTATTATGTTGCGTTGTGGTCTTTCTAAGAATTATAACAAAATGAACATTTGAACATCTAGAAACGATGCAGAGGTGAATGTGAGTTGGACTTGCAGAACCACACATGCTCATCTTGATATATTTCCCTCCCTCCCTCCAGTCTAGATCACTTGTGAGGGAGTGGTCCTTAATGCTGCAGAACCAGAAAGAGCATGTGGATTGTGAGCCTAAACCACACATGAACTTTCTGTATCAACGTTGTCTGCAGAGATGCTCCCTTACAAAAGGAAGCTAATTGCTATAACTCAATGACAATTAGGCAAAGAGAGACTGTCCCTCAAAGTTGTACGTGTTAAAAATGCTGATAGATCCTTACAGCTACATTCAGTCAGATGGATGAATAAACTGGATGAATTGACAATTTTTCAAAGGAAAAGGTTAAAACTACAAATAACTTGACAAGACAGGAGTCAAAAATGTTCTAACAGTGTTCATTCAGTGTTATGACATCTTCACCCTGTTCTGCTTTCTAATGAAGTTGTATCAATGTCCAATATAAAGAAAATGGATTACATACTGTACATTGCTTGAGTTTCGTTAGATTTGATGATGTATTTCTGTGAGTAAAATACATCTTTAGTATACCTATAATTTCTGCAAAAACAAAAAACAACAACCTGCAAATCCTTTCTTACCCACACTGAGCCACTTGTTAGATATTTGTGGTAATTTGATAAACGTCACAATGTTTACATTAGGAGGAGAAAGTGCCTCTGAAATTGCTTCAGATGTGGTAAAGTTGCAGCTTGCGGGTCAAGCACAAAAAATAAAGAGATGAGAAGAAGTTGATAAGACAGTAAGATGGAAAGATAGAAAGTGTGTGTGAGAGAGAGAGAGAGAGAGAGAGATGCATATATAGCAAGAGGTGAACAGGAAAATCTGTTAGAGATAGGGCCACGTATTGTCTCCACTGATTTTGATGATGTCATGTCACGCTGCTGTTTCATCTTGTTGGATATTATCCTTCATACAACGTGTAAATCTGCACTAACCAGGTGGTATGTTTGTTCTGTCACTGTGCCTCCCTGTTGTCATCATCACAAACCTGACCAACAACCTCTTTTCCCTTCGTTTGACTGCACAGCATCCCACATACGTGCAGGCGCTCTTTGACTTTGACCCCCAGGAGGAAGGAGAGCTGGGTTTCCGACGCGGCGACTTCATCCAAGTCCTGGACAACTCTGACCCCAACTGGTGGAAAGGAGGCTGCCACGGCCAGACGGGCATGTTCCCCCGCAACTACGTCACGCCTGTCAATCGGAACATGTAAACAGTCAGACCATGTAAACAAGAACAACCACCACAACACAGCAACCATAACCACCACCACCATCATCATCATCGTCGTTCTTCATCAGCCCCTATCCAACCCCCCAAACAACCCTTCCACCCCTCTTGGCCATTCCACGATAACAGGAGCAGACAGGAAGAAAACAACTGAAAGCGAGAGAGGGAGAGAGAGAGAGAGAGAGAGAGGGATAAAGCAGGAGTAGTGCTGTCGTAGGCATCGCTGTGTGGGTGGCAGCTGAGCAAAAAAATCAACTTTTACTTGTGCCGAGAACGTTCACCGCCACAGTGAAAGCCTCGGTGAGGATTGAACTGTCTTTGAGGGAAATCTAAATGCAGAGAAACTAAAGCGTAGTGCACCAACCCTGAAGATAACCAAATGATTCTACCGCTCCCACAGCTGCTTCTGTCTTCTCCTAAACTTCTTAACATTCTGCCTTTCTTTTGTTGTTCTTTTTTTTTTCTTCTTCTTTTGCAGCATGTTGTTTTAATCTCCTAAATGAAATGCCTACCGATAAATCCTAACTCTGTTTTAAAGAAAAAAAAAAATGAAAAACATAAAAAAGAAGAAATGGTTTTAAAAATGTACAAAAAAGAAGAGAGGAAAGAAAATGATGCCATCTACAGTACAGCAAGTTTCCATGTTTAAGTTCATTGGCACGTGAGCAGTGTACATCAGCCACTGGCTGTATAAATAAATCATCTATAGAGAGAATCCATTTTTTAAGAATATATATTATATATTTGTATGTGTTTGTCTGTTTTACCTCTCATCACAAATTGGTTTTTTTTTCCATTTGTAAATTATGTTCAATCCTTTTGTGAGTTTGAGTAAGACCTAGTAGCTCTAGAATGTGCTGAAGTGTCAGTCAAGTTTTTCTCTTTCTCTTTTTTTTCTTTTTTTTTCTGAATCTATCTGAGGGCTCTCAGATAATACAGTGCGATATTTAAGGGGTCATAAGTTCCATTTGAAAAGGTTTCTCTTGTCTGTAATGCAATGAAAGTAAAAGTTAATGAGAAGAAACCTGAGAAGAAACTAATCCTGTCAAGAAGCTAACATTGACCAGCAAGTAGAGCCATGAATGCTGCAAGAGCTGTTGTATTACGAAGCCCTGTGTAAAGGTCAGCCACCTTTTCAAAGCCAATGTATTTATTGCAGCCATTTTACTTGGGCAATGAATGTAGCTGACTGAGTCCATAGACATTAACATGAGGGAAGCAAGGTCAGACAACTGAAATACACAACCACGCAAGGGATTTTAAAAGACATGCTGAAATAGTAATGTTGTGGATATTCACTTAAATAGAGTGGTGTATGAGGATATGTACAGGTAGTTAACATGCATATTCAAACACAGTCATTACATGCATGCATACGCAGACGCTCTCCTCCTTGTTATACCTGCACGTAGCAAAGGGGCGGAGTTTGGATAATCACATTGTGTAATCACCAGTGCAGATCTGCAGCTGGCACAGATTAACAGTCCAGGAAACTGAGAGATTGTCTTTTATGCTAAAAAGTTGAGAGATCAGCTTAAATGATGTAAAAGATTTTTTTTTTTTTTTTTTTTGTCCAATGTGGCGTGTGGTCAAGCACTTTTTTTGTCAAACATTTTATTTCTGGTCCAGTGTGTGTGCTTGTTTACTGTGTTTGTGTTTTTGGTTTCTGTTTTCTTGTTCTCTCTGGATAGTGCCTTTCTCTCTGGTGTTTCAGTGTCTCCGACCTGCTATTTTGAGCCCCCTCCCTTTATGGGGCCCTGCCAGTCCTGCAGTGAGAAACAGTGTACATAATCCAATCTGTCCCATTCAATGCCCTCCCCTCCCCACCCAGACCGCTCCCCGCTCCCTCTTGCTCCTCCCACATCAACCCGCCTTCACCTTTGTCCTCACCAACATGGAACTCTTCTTATTTAAGTGTCTCTCGCCTTGTCTTACCTAATGATACGGTTTTGTTTTTGCTCTTTTTTTATTTGCATTTGTTTTTTGTTTTTTTTGTTTTCAATTAATAAAAAGCAATTATTAAAAAATGAGTAATTTCTTGTGGTTTGTATTTTAGCAGAGACATCTCATGAACCAGGGCGGTCGTTGACTCATAACATCAGTCTTACTCACATTTAGGAGACTGCAGAGTCTCCACAGGAGGGAGCTGCACAGTCACACTCAGAAAAGTTCCACATCGTCCAAACTGAAGTCAATATTGCTGGAGCACATTTCTCATTACATTTTATAGCTAAAGTTTTGTTGTGTTGTTGCAGTTTTACGTTTAAAGGACATTTTTGGAAATGCACTGATTTGCTTTCTTGCTGACGATTGAAGCCAGCCTTACATCTGTATGGTAAGTATGTAACACTTAGCGTAGCATAGAGAGGAAATGGTCTACTGCATGGCAATAGTAAAATCACAAATTGGCATTATGCCTGAGTTTTTGCATTGATTACACAAATTATAAATGTTAGTGTGTTTCAGGGGTGCTGTTGCGTGTCTGTTGTTACCTTTGAACAGGGCCAACATATTTCCAGGCTTTGTGCTAAGCTAACTGGTGGCTAGCCCCAGCTGCATATCTACCATACAGATTTCAGAGTCCCATCAGTCTTCCCATCTATCTCTTAAAAAAAAAAATTGACATGAACCCTTGTTACAATTTGAAACATGAAATACACTGTTACAGAAAAGCAAAAACTGCATCTTTAACTCACATTGCCTGTAGGTGGCACCTGTAGGTAAAAATGTCTGTAGGTGGCTACAGTTGTGCACTGAGACCCTTTGTTTTCTGTTTGATTTCTAACAGGAAAAGGACAAAAGTAGTATTTTCTCTACAAACTGAAGCTAGGCTGCAAAACACCAGTCACAGGTGATAAATACAGGATGATGGCACAATTAGTTTTCGTTCATCTCATCTCATCTTCAGTAAGTTGTGTGTCCGGTTGTTGGCAAACACAACATAAGCAAATTGTAATTTGTATAATATAGCCACAAATTGTCTACGACCCCTAAGTGGTTTATTTCAGATCTAATGTAGCATCAATTCAACATGACCTTTTTCAAAGTCTTAGATTTCCGCCCTCCAAGCAGTCAGTGGTTTCCATGTGATGTTCAATGCCAGTGCATTATGATAATCAGCTTGCAGACTTGAAACTTGTGATGAGTCATTTATCACAGTGAATATCAGTCAAGCTTTGATTTTTGGCAAAGTTGCAGTTGCTTGTTAACACATTTGAGAGCACAGATGGTTTTTCATCTGTCGATGACTGTTCTGTCTTTGTAGGAACTGCTCAAAAATAAATTAATGAAATGCACTCATCAGCTCTGCTTTGCTGTATTGCTGTATTGTCACATCAGTTCAGTTTTGCATTATGCAAAACACCAAACCGTAATGATCTACATATATTTAAAACTGTGCAGTGCACAACAGCACCCAAATGGTCATAATAAAGTAATTGATCTGTCTTGACATTCTTGCCTTTGGGGATTCAGATGCTGTTAAATTGTGTTGCCTATGTTGTGTTGTCTTAAATCATGTGGGCAATAATCTAAAAATACAAAAAAAAGCCATTTTTACAAAATGAGCAATTAAAAAAAAAAAAAAAAACTATTCCCAAAAGGGAATTGTTCCAGAGAAGTAGCTGTGAGTCAGTGAGTCAGTTTCAGCTCAATGCCAACTCAGTACATCAGACCACATTTCACTGTGAAACGCTTCCAAAGTGTCTCTCTTGCTGTCAAGGTGCAGATGATGTGCATGTGTCAGTTGATCAGAAGAAGCAGTGAAGAGGAAGTTGATGATTTCACTTCTTGAAGAGAAGCCTGGGGTGCTCTGTATTCAGCACTCTGCTGCAGCCCAGTAAGATCTTTAATGTCACGTTAGCCACGGTCTGGTGCACCGTCTGCTCCACATTTTGACTTTTAGCACTCAGAGAACCACTTTAGCTCTTCTCTCCAGACCAGCTCCGCTGGGCCTTTACTGTTGTCACCAAATGCCTTAAGCAGACAGTGTTACATCAGTGTTGCTGTCCTCTTTCTGGCCCTCTCATCTGGAATGTATTCTAGTTATGAGAGACATCAGCCTGCTCCAGTGCCTCTATTCATCATTCTGACGTTTACCAGTCATGTAACCCAGAGGGGCGTTTGGCCTCTGTTGACCACTGGTGGCACAGACTCTGATTCAAATAAAACTAATACAATGTCTTACTAATACATATTCAGATTTTCACTATGGCATAGGTCTCTCATAATTGTGGGAGGTTTTTCTAAAGTGAAAGCCTAAGCACAAACTGCTCCAGGGGTTTTGCCTCTTAAGCTTGACTAGGCTGTTTGCCATATGGTGCTTCTATAGTAGTGGACAACAGTCGTGCCAGCATTAAAAGCCCACAGCTCTGCACTGTGTTTGGACATTTTAAGATGATTTGAGGATTTGCAAGTGAGGAGGACATTTCGTGCAGAGTTGAGAAGATTATTGTTAGTGTGTGAACTGTTTGTGCTGGTCCTACAGCATCATCATTACAGACACACACATGGTCTGACATTATTTTTCATAGACAGATGTTTTTGATTTGACGTGAATAAAATAAGATGTCTGGAGTTGGTTAGGTGTAAGAAATAAAACAAGTTTGGGAAATGTTTGCTGTATATGAAGGTGCATTATCTCTGACTACAACTGGTGGATTAAAACAATAGGTAGCTGCCTTGGCTGTACCATGGATGGATTACTGAAAAGTTCTGCCAGTATACTAGTAGGAATCCTCAGACAAGAAATAGCTGTGGTAATGTTGAGAAGTCAAATGAAGATACACACAACAACCACAAAGAGACATAACATCACCATAGAAAGATTTTTTAAAATTCCGTCTTTAAAGGTGAGCCTACAGTGCAAAGGTTTCAAAACCCACGTCTGCTTCAGTCTATTTCTGTCCTCATTTATGATCATTTGCCACCAAGGCAAAGTGTAACCTTCACTCTCTCATGAAATATATTAAATCATGAACCCATGGAAACAATCGGTCTTCCTGTGTAGGTGTCTGATATCAGATCACCCCTTTCAACTGTATCAATGCATGCATTTATCTGGCATGCAAAAGCTGAGACTTTCCACTCATCTCGCTACGAGCAAACAGGTAGATGAGATGAGCAAACACACCCCGACACACACCTGCCCCATGTTGACCTTTGTGTCACCTTTGATGGTGCTCCCAAGGTCACACTAGGTGACAATCTGGAAATCAGAAGTTTCATCCAAGGCTTAAACTGTCTCGGGTCCATCTGTCATGCTCAGTCAGAACAATGTAGTGAGGCAATTTAACTTGACTCCTCATGCAAATACTCTGTCTATTCCCAAATACTGGAGTCTTTCTCTCCAGCCAGTCTGGTACTGCTGCTGCTGCTGTCTCATGGCAAACAGGCATTAAAAGTCATACACATTATAACTGAGAGGTGACATGTGGGAGGAGAGCTTATCCACGTCAATGATTTCAGTCTCTAGCATTAGAAAACAGCTGCAGTTAAATGCTGACACTCAGAATAGATATACTAGAAAAAACTTATGTGACAGACGATACAAATCCGAGTCAATTCAAGCTGACTCAGTGTCCTGAGAGCGAGGCACTCATTTCTGGTTTATTGCTGCCTCCTACTGGTTAAAAAAAAAGTCTTATTTTCACTTCAAAGTTGCAATTACAAGTCGAATGGGGACAAAAAACATAAAATACATAAGATACGATAAATTATATACAATCCTACTTTTCAACAATGAGATAATATCACTGAAAGATTAAGATACAGACATTAAAAACAATTTGACACTACATACAGTATTGCAGATCTCAAATATATTGAAAATACAGGCCACAGGGTGACAATAAATGTCTATAACATCATTTTTTTTTTTTTTATCAAAGTGGTCATGTTGTCCTCTGTACTTCTTTAGTTCAGTACTTTCTGTCCTGTTCAGTTGTAAACAACTTGTAAACAACTGAACCAGCGTGTGAAAGAGTTTTAGCCAAACAAGGTTTGTCCCCGAAGGAAAGCTTTGCACCAATATCTGTGAAAATGTGAGATTCGTGGGTTTGGACTGTATGAATGTGTTGAAATACAGTCCCGGGTCGTGGTGGTGCTCAGTGGTACAACAGGGGGCGCTGTCCCACCACTGCGAGGAGGCTGCGGGTCGGAGCCCGAGCCTCAGCCGCCTCCGCCGCCTCCTGCACCGCTTTGACGACAGGTCATAGTTTGGTCTGAATGCGGAGCTGCTCTTAGGTGATATGTTCAGTGTCGTAGTATAAAGACAACATCCAGACAAATTAACCCCAAAATAAATCTTCGTTGTCGGCAGGATTCGAACCTGCGCGGGGAGACCCCAATGGATTTCTAGTCCATCGCCTTAACCACTCGGCCACGACAACTCATGGCGAAATGAGAGGACTGGTCACAATTAATCTACTACTACACCTCGGTGTGATGGCATTTATTTATCATCAAACCCTCCTGTGATCATTTGGTCTAAATGACACTTGTCGGTTTTGATAGATTTGTCCTCTGTGAAGGGACCTTGTTGTTTCATTGTATCCTGACAGCATTTAAATATTCATTTGCAGAATATTTTACACGCACAACATATGATAAAGTAAATTAAAGTAAATTTATACTGCCCATTGCTGTCTATAGATCTCGATAGCTCAAATTTATGCCACCTTTGCTTGACTCTGTCCTTAAGTTAATGCAAGTGTTAAAAGTGTTATCAAAGTGTTATATGCATGTAAAATTATCTCCAGACTCAGTCCACGTGTTTTGTTTTGTTCTTCCCACACAGACCTATATGAGCAGCCTAAGATCATTCATTTTGTTATTTTTATCTTCTAGTATTTCATGGTGTTTCCTGTCATCTATCACCTCTGAAAGCAGCTGTGAGCTGAAACATTTTTTTTTAGTAAAGACTAAACGCCCCTCTTGCAAAAACAGTCGACGCTGAGTTTAAATTTTTTTAAAACTACTTGTGAGAAATTGTCTTTTCGGTCATTGTTGCCACTGAGCTGGGCAAGTAGTATCGGCTCGTCACGTGACTCCTCTGGTGAGGGCCTGCTGTTTGTTCAGCCAGGGAGGCAGAGAAGAAGAAAGATGGCGGCTCTAGGCGAACCCAAACGGGACGCCGGGCTAACATTTTGAGCTTTCACTCCCGGACAGACACAGGAGTACCACGGGGTTTACTGTACCGTCTGAATCCCCGCCGCTTCGGCTTTGAGGCGGTACCGCTTTCGCTCGCGTCCGTGTAGGCTAAATAACCGCAAAAATTGTGACTGTAAAATAACAGATTTCGCCTATCATGAGAGGGAAAAGAGGCAGGCCGCCCAAATCGCTACAAGCTGAGGAGCCGTCCCCAGCCACGGCCCGGGGCTTGAGACCCAGGAGGAACCTTAAGCCCAGGTTGCGGGACAGCGGGGACGAGGAGAGCCCAACGAGAGAGACCACCAAGCCGGCCAGAAAGAAGAGAGGGGGACCCGGCGCGTCAACACGGGGCAGGGGAAGAGGTAGAGGTGGCGGCGGCGGCGGCAGAGGAGGCAGAGGGGGTCGTGGAGGAAGGCGGACGGCTGCGTCCAAAACAGTGGTGTACGACGACCACGAGAGCGAGGAGGAGGACGATGCTGTCAGTTTGAGGTCGGAGGAGGACGAGTATATTGAGGAGGAACCCCAGTCCGAAGAGGACGAGGCCCTCAAAGAGGACTCCGACTGCCTTGAAGATGATGTGCTGGACGGGGAGGAGGAGGAGGATGATGCCAGCTACTGTACGGAGAGTAGCTTTCGGAGCCAGAGCACACACGCTAGCACCCCGGGTAAATAAACACCATGACCAGGCAGTGGCCACAGTGTCTCAACACACCCTACAAGAGGTGGAAAACACACCATGAAACGCTGCCGCTGGTTGTTTTTAATCGGTGCAGGAAGCAGTAAGGTTATTGTTCAAAATGGAGAATCCACACTGTATGAACACAGGCCGCAGTCCGCTCATTAATGCTGCTGCAGGTGGATTGAATCCGTGGCTGTATCACCAGCTGCCCCCGCTGCCATCACCGTGTGTCAGGACGTCTTGAAGCACACCTTTCAGATAACCCATGCAAATATAAAAGATAACCGCGAATCCCCGCAGCTTGAAATATCATCTAGTTGTGTTTCAGCCAATAAGTTAGCTGCTAGCCTGCTAACGTTAGCAAGTGAAATTAGCTCATGCTACCTGCTGTCATCCTGAAGAGACACACGATGTTAGATAACGGCAACTTTGTGTATGTATAGTTACCCTCAACACTTCTTTGGGTGAATATGAAATGCTCATCATTTATTGAGGTTAATGAAAAAACACAGAAAGATGAGCTAGCTAGCTAACTTAGCATGGTTAGCCTGCCTGTCATTTTAATCATTTTGCCATCTTTAAGCTAAGTTAACTCTTCGACTCATCGCCCCTAAACTCCCCAGAAAGTGATAGTCACTGTCTTTCACGGTGAAATATCCAGAGTTTTTACAACATGTGTCGGGCTGACATTTGCATTATGAGCCAGCCGGACAGCTTGTGTTTCCCCGATGCAGGAGGTGGAGGAAGACCCTCTTAGCTAATAATGTCAGCGGCCATGTGTGGAGCCGGCTCAGCCAAAGTAACGCAGGTTAAAGTTTTGCTGCCAACCAACACAATTTAGCCCTTTCACATTTTGACATTTTGTCTTCTTGAATGGCAAAATTCCGTTAATTACGACTACATTTTGAAATTGTGCACTTTGTAGCCAACACAAATGAAGCTTATTGCCATGATAGGAATATGTAGATGGTATTGAAAGGATCATTTATCACAGTGTTTTCACTCAGTACAACAATATTGCTAATTTTACTATTATTTAATGTGTGATTGTCATTTCATACAATTGTTAACAATTTTAAAGTTGTATACTTTACTGTAGCCTATGAAACCTAATTGTTGTTCACTAATGTCACTGTGTAACCCACAGGAAAGAAAAAAGTACGAGCTCCCCGGCCTCGCACTCCCATTCTGGAGGAGAAGGAGATTCCTCCTCTTGAGCTTCCCAACACCTCTGAGGATCTGCTGGTGCCCAATGAGGAGCTGCTGAACGCCACCTCCATCTATGAGGTGCTTCGTAACTTCAGCACGGTGCTGCGTCTCTCCCCCTTCCGCTTTGAGGACTTCTGTGCAGCGCTGGTAGGCCAGGAGCAGTGCACTTTAATAGCAGAGACACATATTTCCCTTTTGAAGGCCATCCTACGGGAGGAGGACTCCTCCAACACTACCTTTGGCCCTGCTGACCTCAAAGACAGTGTCAATTCCACTCTGTACTTTATTGACGGCATGACATGGCCTGAGGTGTTGCGGGCGTACTGTGAGAGCGACAGGGAGTACCATCATGTCCTTCCATACCAGGAGGCAGATGAGTATCCCTACGGTCCCCTTGAAAGTAAGATCAAGGTGCTACAGTTCTTGGTGGACCAGTTTCTCACCACTAACATCGCCCGTGAGGAGCTAATGTCTGACGGCAGCATGCAGTATGACGATCACTGCCGTGTGTGTCATCGCCTGGGTGACCTGCTGTGCTGTGAGACCTGCTCAGCTGTCTACCACCTGGAGTGTGTGAAACCACCACTGGAGGAGGTTCCAGAGGACGAGTGGCAGTGTGAGATTTGTGTAGCACACAAGGTGCCTGGTGTCACAGACTGTGTCACAGAGGCGCAGAAGAACAAGCCCTACATCCGACAGGAGCCAATTGGATATGACCGGCACCAGAGGAAATACTGGTTCCTTAACAGAAGGATTATCATGTAAGTATGACCCTCAGTGGGTCTTTGCAATGCGTCTGGTTGGTACATCTGTATTCAAAGTATTTCTTGATGAATCCTTCCTAGTATGACATGACTTAATTTTCCTGATGTGCTGTGATACAGTGAAAGGAGCTCTGAAATACATTTCATTCATTACATAACAATATCTCTATCTCCCAGTTGTCCTTTGTATCCAGAGCATTCTCAGACATGTGATTGTAAACATTTATCTATTTGTGACACAGTTTTCACACAAATCTTTTCTTCCATAATCCTGACCAGAAAAAAACATATTGGCGTGGGTGGTTGCTTAAGCATGCTCTGTTCCCAATGTGATCATTTCATCTTGTAAAGATCTCTAAAACGTATTACTTACTACTTTATTATTCTCTAAACCAAGTTTATCTTGTAACTGTTGAAATTATTTTTTAAAAATTTAATGCGTTCCTTCACATTTGGTCTATTGTAAGAAGACCTTTCTGCACCCATTCCCTAAACCCAGCACGTAATCTACGTGATAGAAAATCTGCATTCTTTGAATTCTTTATTGCTTTTGATTTTGTTAAAGGTGCCTACCTTCCTTTTTTTCATCAGTGACCAGACTATCTTTGTACATTTCACCCCTTCATTTCATTATCTCAAGTTTCCTCGGCTCAAGAGGCACAAGAGGATACCAGTATTTTTTTTTTTTTTTCTAAACCCAGTTAATTTATCATCTTGCATTCACTGCACAAGCAATCCATGAATTTTGTTGCCCAATAATATCATCAATATCAGTGGATGTATTGAGGACTAAGCTATTTTTTGGGGAAGATAACAGTTCCAGTTTAAACTTTAATTTCCCCCTCTATCACAGAAATGTGGATATTGATTTATCTATCATCTTAAAGACCAACACAGGTATCTAGTTGGGTAATAACTGAAATTGCATAGGCATCCTAGCCATTTCAATTCTGCCACATCGTGCTAAATCTGAATATTTATCATCCAATAATCTACTGTAATTTGCCTCATGCAATTTTCAATTAAATGAAACCTCTTTATCCAACAGAGAAGGCCATCTGCCCACCAGCAACATAGCCTCTGATTTGAAATTCAATCGTCATCATGAGCATATAACATTTTTTTGCATGTGATCCTCCTCTGTATATTCCATATATTCTAGGAGTCTCTAAGCTTATTGCAATATAGTGCTGTTTATTCCCTGCCTTACAGGCATGAAACTGGTCTGATCTGGTAAAATTATTGCAAAGCAAACTTCTTGGTCTACACGAGACACAGTTTGCAGGGTCTTTCCCCTCCCTGCCTTAGAAACTACACAGATTGGTCCGTTTGACATTGTTTTAGGACAGTCCTTGACACTGGGAGCACAATTAAATACTTCTTGCAGAAGGCTTGTGTCCTACTCCTTAACAGTTACAGTTAAGTTATAAAATTGCCATGGTACCCATCTATCCCCTGTGATTTATTGTTTTTCAAACTCTTTTCATCTCTACCTCAGTTCATTTAGATTGATAAGAACATAATTATCGAAGTTTTTATTTTGTGTGTGAAGAGGTTTATCAGATGTGCTACATTGGAGTAACTATTTTACATGCACTTTTTGCATATTACATTGTCTAATGCAATATATATTCCTGTGGGAGAAATGTAACTAATAATGTAGAGATATATTCACCCGTTTTACCCAGATCTAAAGAAGATTATACTTTACTTAATACTTTAATTCTGTGATTAGTCGTGTATTTTATGATCTGATGATGAGCCTAATAACATTTAACCTGTCACCACAGTCATAAAACAGCAAAAAAGAAGCAGCTACGTAGTTCACTGTGGCCCATATAAATATTCATAAATAGTTTCATTAAATACCATATTTGAGTTGTAGTAAAGCCAAATGCACATTTACCAACATTTAACTATGACAAACAGGCCCCATAGGTGGACTAAAAATGTGGCCACTTGAAAACAGTGGTTTCAAGTTACCTCTCCTGATGGTAGGTGTGTGTTCCAGTCGAAATAGTGAAACTGCTGCTGGAAAGTGAAACAGAAAGTTACCGGGACACACGTTTAACATGAAGAATGCAGCATGCTTTCATCAGTATGTTTCTTTGACTACAGAAATTAGAGACATACAATCTAAGTCCCTTTTCTGTATTGGCAGCAATGCTTTTCCTAAACACCCCCCTCACCCACACCCCCAACTTTGGTTCTTTTAGAGCAAAGACTTTACAAAAGAGAGTGAATTCATCCTCCAGTCAGACAGTATTTGTCAGAGCCTTTTATTGTTTTTGATTGGGGGGGAAAAACAGGCACTCAGTTCTTGAGCTGAACTGTTGTGCACCAACAGAATATTAATGAGACACTTAGAGTAGATGAGCAGTCTGCTACAAGTCACTGTTTAAGCCGTCAATGATAATTTTATCCTGAGTCTGATTATCTTCATTTACTTATCAATCAATAGCCTCATAATGTATGGATCACTTGCTGTAATAATTAAATTCTAGTATGGAAACTGATTTTTTTTTTTTAATTTTTTTTCTCAGTACCTTGTTCAGGTGTTTCATCTGAGAGTAGAGTTTATTATTATTATTATTATTCTTTAATAAAAATGTGAACACAAAATCTACAAGGTGCCTACCCAAACCAGTGATGTTTTCTTTCTAGGTAATATAACTGAATATATTTCTAAATTTGTGTCACACAGTGAACATGTTTATATCAGATCGTTGTACTGTAACCATGCCCTGCAGTGAGCTGGTATTTAAGAGTCTGTCCTGTTCTCACTCCCCAGTGAAGAGGATGGCGAGGACAAGAAGAAAAAGATCTGGTACTACAGCACCAAGGCACAGCTGGAGGAGCTCATGGAGTGTCTGGATAAAGAGTACTGGGAGATGGACCTGCACGTCACTCTGGAGGAGATGAAGGAGGAAGTGCAAGCTCACATGGACATCACAGAGGACCTCACCAACAAAGCCCGTGGAAACAATAAAGCCTACCTCACTGCTGTCAACGGTAACAAGTTGATTTTTTTTTTTTTTTTTTTTCTTCTTCTCTCACCCCAAAATATAAAGATCAGTTAAAACCCTGAAGTAGTGTAGTCTTGTTCTGGTGCTTAGGATGAGTGCGGTGTACTCCTGCATATGAGCAACGTTGAAATCTGTCATCTGACTGTTAACATTCAGAGCGTGTGTGACTGAAGCTGTGGATCAAATGTATGTATCTGTGTGATTGTGTCCTGCAGGGTTACCTATTGAAACAGTCTATCAGATACAATGTATGCCCCCCCCCACCCCTGGCAGCAGTGCTCTGCCATGGTGACAGTTGGCACATAAATGTTAGTTGCTGCCTTCTCTTCCTGCCTCACGCTCTATCAGACAACTAGCAACTGTTTTCCCCCGCTGCCTTCCTTCAAGGAGTCAAAGTGGTTAGATTACGTTTGATTACTATGCCAGCAGTTCCCCCTTCTGTTTGACAGGCTGCCAGATCTGTCTGATTTTGTAACAGTTTTCCTGTGTATGTTACCAAAAATGCCTGATTTCACTAACAAGAAAGGCAGCAGGATGCTATTTTTTTTTTTTTTTTTTTTTTTCTATTGGGGATGTGCCTCGGGCATTCGTTCAAAAACAAGAGGTTTGAATACATGTTCTGCAGAATGGAAGCAAATGTCATGGTTTTGTGAAGCCATTGCAGTGCTCTTTTTTTCTCCATAAGTGATTTATGGATGCTAGTATTTGTCATCTGATAAAAGCCCACTGCTGCAGCACAGAGCTGCCTGCACCTCATTTTCCTTCATTTGGGCTGATGGGGACACAGCTGCTTCCAGTGAGAATTATAGCTGTGAAACATGATTCATTGGAGATTTTGGCCTTTTTACGACATGTTCTGGGTCTGTGTTGTCGATGGGAGTATTTTTTCTGTATTAACTGAATTATAGACTGTAGATATGCTGACATCTAAGACCAAGCTCACGCTATTACTTTCATTTATTCAAACTTATCATATTAATAGTGAAATTTCATCTCAAACTGATATTTATCATAGCAATATGTTATATGTTATGCTATTCAGTTGCTGAGTTAACATGTTTCAAATAGACTAATTGATCATTATTTATCACTTCTGTTATTTTTGTCTAGATTGCGAAACCAGGGCCCACCCTGCAAATGTGATGTCTGTGACTGAGTAATAGAGTTGTGATTAAGGTTTACCATTGGTCAGCTGAATACTACATGACTGAGTCTTGAAGTCACATCATTAGATGAGTGTTGAAGTTTTCCCATTGGCTGATGTAATCACAGAGAGTAGACGCCCTTTTCTACTGGTCAGAAAAACCCACTAAGACCTGTTCTGCTTTTGTTGGCAATGTAAAATTGGTGTTCTCACCCTGGTCAAATGACATTGATGTAAACACAACCTCCTGGTGAACACAGTAATCGCTGCTCTTTTTCCACCCTTTCAAAGCTCAAACACAGTAAACAGACCTGTTACCTGTCCAGCACAGAGACACCACGGCTTCACTGCCGGGATGACGGAGGGAGCTTCAGCCCCGAAATAAGCTTTAAAAGCACACAATCACTGATTGAAGTGTCTCATGCAGAAGCTGCAACACTTTTACAGGAGCACCGACATGGGGATGAGACAACGGATCCATTTGACCAGTTTTCACAGCAGCTAGCAGCTCAGTCTTTCAACTGTGCATCAGTGTGTGTGTGTGTCTGTGTTTTGTAACTGCATGTCTTTTTAGTTCTGTTCATGCATTTTTGACTCAGTTGCAGACAAAGTGTTTGTCATGGTCTCAGGCTCATTGTGAAATTATCTTCAGTGTGTGTGTGTGTTTAATTTCGGGTCTTTCAAGACAAAGCATAGATATGTAATTGTTGCCTTCCTTTTTTTTAACATGAGCATGTTTCCTTTTGTTTGTAGATGTGCTCATGGAGCATTTGAAAGTCCGGCGGGAGGCACAGGAAGCAAAGAAGCAAGCAGAGGAGGCAAAGAACGAGGCAGAATTGGGTTTGGTTAAAACATCGGAGGACAGTGTTGA
Organism: Rachycentron canadum; assembly: GCA_038496675.1. NCBI lineage: Eukaryota > Metazoa > Chordata > Actinopteri > Carangiformes > Rachycentridae > Rachycentron > Rachycentron canadum. The sequence continues at coordinate 18,662,221 of CM076664.1, forward strand.
GTCCACCTCTCAGCTTGACAACAGTGAGAACAAGGATGCTGAACCCAAGGAAGATACTACTTCCCAAGGTAAAAGTGAACTCTAGCTCTAGTGTCTACGTCTACCTTAAATTCCACTTCCCCAAATGTAACTGAACAGAGAACCTAACAGGAGCAGTTTTAGTTTGTTGTTGTTTTGACAGTATAGTAAGGAAAAAGCCTTCACTTTTGCCTTGTGGATAAAAGATATTTTGACTCAGCTGGTGCTGTTTGCCCTGTGTATGTATGTCATACGACAGCAGCCTCGGTTCCCCCTGCTGCAGAGGAGAGCTGCGTGTCTGATCCTAACCCTGGCTCAGCCTCCCAGGACTCAGCTGTGCCTAAAACAGAATCCCTTGAATCAAAGGAGGGAACGGAGTCTGCTCAGTCTAGGAGCCAGGAGAGTGGGGAGTCCCCTCCGGTGGCAAAGCGGGAAAGGACAGGTGCTCAAAGTCAAACATTGACAAATGTCCATTGCTGTTCAGCCATTATCCACCACTTCATACCCTCCTGCTGGGCGGCACATGTGAATCAATGTTCATCTGTCTCGTTGTCTTGGCTGGTCTCCGCTAACCATACCCTGCCCTCTTTCCCCTCTTCATTCACTATACTGATCAGCTTTGTGTCTGCATATATATTGTGTCTACTAAAGGTACGATAAGTAAGAATGTGAAGCAGTTAACATGTTAGACTCTCTTTTTTACTGCCAATGTGGAGGAAACAGTTCAAGCCATAGGATGCTGACTGCAGGTCCCTTAACGGGTTCACTAATAACAAGGGTTATCTCAGTGTCACACCTAGAACCTCTAAGGTTTTTCTTACAGCACAGATGTTGCTATTGCTAACGGGACATGAGGAGATGTCCCAATGTTTGTTGAATCTGAACACAGCCACTTTGTAGGAGGCTATACTTAACTCAGTATACTCCATTCTTGAAAAACCTGCCTTAGTATGGAGGTAATTGTAGGTGAGCCAATGCTATTTTTTTTCTTTTATAACTACAAGGTTTAGATATTTTTCTGAAAGTCAGTCAGGTCAATGTGCCTCTTCCCTTGGGTTTGAGCATCATATGCCGCTCTGCTAGTCAAAAACACTACATTACTGGTCTTCGTTTACATATGTTTACTAAGTTTGTTTTTACTGTTATGACTGGCTGTTGATTAATGGAACATTTTTGTTTTCACTCCATTTTTGCATGACTTCACACAGTAAGTGTGTGTCTCTGACCTCTGAATGATGCATACACCCTGGTGGAGGGATTGTGTTTCCCCAGCTGAAGCTCTAACTCCATCAGCCGCACACACTGACAGAAGGGTCTCTGTACAGTTCAGACAAAACACTTGAAGCTGTGGCTGTTAAATTCTTTTTTAGCAGCTCAGTGAAAACAAAGCTTTTGTAAAGGGATGCTCAATATGCCTAAAAGTGCAATTTTATTTTTACTGAGAAAAGTCTAAAAATTATTATTTTTTTGTTGGGCCTTGTACCAAACAAACATGGTACTTGGAGAATGTGATTTGTAGGCATTGGTGTTTTAGTAGCACCACAATCCTTATGGTGCTAACCATACACAACCAATATTGCGACACATTTTACCATTATCAAAAAGATTGTAGTTCTTTTTAGTGATTTTGATTATATTATATTTTTTCTAGTTTTGTGAAGCTCTGGTGTTACTGTAATGAGCCTAAACCTTTAAAACATCCTGTCACAGCATCTCTTCATTATCTTCAGTTTATGTATAATTAGATTGTGAGAGGATATTTTCTCCTTTGTCATTGAGACACAGAGATCTTCAGCTGTTTCAGGCCATTTTCTGACATTCACTTTACACTAAAGTTAAACAGTTGCCTTTAGTCCCTGCTTTGGTGGCAAAATGTCGGCATTCGTCTCTCGTCCTGTATTTTATATCATCTCCTCCAATCTTGGTCTTGAAAAGCACACTTTTGGCGCTGTGGTAGGCGGAAAACTTGGCAGCAGCTACCACACCACGTCTGTCACAACCAGCTCCTTATTCTCATTCCAATTTATGGGCCTTTGGGTGGGTTTCTGTTGCTCAGACAAAAGGCTCTCTGCCTGGGAGCTCCACCTGCCACCTTGTCAACAAAGATCTGCATATATATGCAGGACTCTCTCCCAATATAACCCACAGGCAGAGATAGTGTCTTAATTTGGCTTTGCAAGAAGGGCACAGCTTGTTTTGGATATGTGTTTTAGATTAGATTTTCCTGTCCAAGTTTGATGATTTTTTTTTCTTAATAGGCCCAGCTAGTGTGAAACACTTCATATGGCACTAAACATTTTTTATTTTTATTAAAAATATTTTTTCATACTTGAATGGCAAGTTATAAGACAATGTAATACACTAAACAACCTCTGTTGAGAGTTTCCTATCTGCAGCCAGCTAATGTCACAGTTTTCTTTTTTTTTTTTTGTTGTTGTTGTTTGCACAGCTGCCATCTTTGTTTACAGCATGTACTATGTCTAGCATCACATATACTTACATTTGCTCATACTCAGTCTTTCTTAATGTAGTTTTTAACAACATTTTCTTCAGATGAGGATGTGAAAGCGGTGTCAAGCAGTGAAGTTGCAACCCCCAACAACTCGCAGACACCAACCCAAGATCAACTGCAGCAGCCGTCGTCGCAGCCAGAGGCGAGTAGCAGCAGCAGCAGCCAGGTGTCTGGATCTGAAAGCCTAAGGAAACCAGACCCTCCTGACTTGGCTGATCGGTCCTCTCAGTCCTCTTTCACCAGCCAGGATGGGACAGGTAAATCTGAGAGAGCCATTAATGCTGGGAATGTAAATGCACACTAACTTCGGGGTTGAGGTCATTTCAGCGGTGGGCGATAGAGCCATGGATTATTCCACGTGGGATGTAGTTAATGACTATATTGCAAATATAAATATGCTTTGGCAAGCACTCCTCTTGCTCTCTCCTGTGTCTTGTCTTTCTTTTTCTAACTGGAACGAAGGGAATTGAAGGGAATGAAAGAAGTAAAGCGCCAAAGCAAATTTCTGTTTAGAAACTTGGGCTGACGAATTGGTCTAGAAAACAAAGAGCATAACAAAAATCACTGTCTCCCTTCTCTGTGTGTGGTGGCTGAGTCACTGAACTGCTGCATCCTGTGTGTGTGTGTACACGTTTTCACACTGACTGTGTGTCTGCTGCGTCGCTGCTACATGTCTTTCTACATGGAGTTTGAAGGTAGTGGGAGAGAAACAGAATAAGAGAGAAAATGTCTGCCTTAACTGTCAAATTATTGACATAATATGATTTCAGCCTACATTGTGTTTCTGCTCTGACCATATATAGAACATGGCCAAACTGTCTCCACATGCAGCTGCTAAAGTGGTGAAACAAAACTACTCTAAAACTAAAGCAGAAGGTGTGGGTTTTCTATGTAATTTTACTGATCTTTTTTTTTTTTTCTTTTTTTTTTTTTTTTTCTTTTTGCGAGCTACACGTCAGGTGTAAAAAATAAAAGGCATTACACAGGCAGTGTGTTTCAGGCCTTAGGGTTAAATGATTTTCTCATGGATTCTCTGATCAGGGTAAATATTTTTTCCCCTTTTTCAAATTTAAAATTGTTTCTATAGAAACAACTTACGAATAAATGGTTAACAAGTGTCTGTTTTTTGTTTGTTTGTGTTTTTTTTTTTTTTTCAGAAGGTTAAAGCACACATTTATGAATTAAATTTTTCGACCCAGCTGGAGTTCAATTTTGTTAAAATGTCTGAATCAGTGTTGAGTTTGTTGTTACTCTGATGGTGGATCTGCTATCTGACAGATGAGTACAACGAACGGGTCAAGAGCGACAGGACAAGAGCAGCAGGACAGGAGCTGAATAACCAGACGCCCAGAGGCAGCAAAGAGGTGAGTACAGTTATTGTTTTACTGAACTATGTTTTACAACAAAAATTTAGCTTTTTTTGTTTGACTGAAATCTTTGTAAAGTTAAAGAAAAGAGCACAGATCCTTAAAACTTTTCCTGACTGCTTCCTGTGTTACGACTTGTTGGTTGATGTGATTAGTAGTTTTGTAGAAAAATTAGTACTCAGTTTGTGTCTCAGCATGGGCATCAGACTTTCAAAGCTCCAATTAAGGCCACAATTTTTGTCCCCTCTCATGTTTCAGTCGTCGCCTGTACGCTTCGATGGGGAAACTTCACGACTCAGCTTCTTAAAAAGAGACCTGACAGTGAATCTGAACAGTTTGTTCAAACTGGGTCAGGAGGGTAAATACAGGGTCTACCACAACCAGTACAGCACCAACGTCCTGGCCCTCAATAAACATCAGCACCGTGAGGACCACGACAAGAGACGCCACCTGTCCCACAAGTTCAGCCTGACCACCGCAGCTGAGTTCAAATGGAACGGTTCAATCTACGGTTCACGCAACCTGACTGTCTCCACACTGCGTCTCACCATCATCCAGCTGGAAACCAACGTGCCTGGACCATTTATGCATCCTAACTGGGCATCGCACAGGTACAACTCACACCAGGCTCATGAAGCAGTTTTCAGTCTTTATGCAAAGCTAAAACAACCAGCTCCTGATTCCAGGAGTTACAGAATAGACACATCACGAACACCCACCTTTCAACCAGAAAGGGAATGTTGAAATATTCATTTCAGGATACAAAAATGAACCATTTTGGTTCTAACAAAATGCAAAAATCCATTTTACTTCTAACATTGTCAAAATCTTTTAAGCTTTAGAGAAGAGACGGTTTTCCTTTACCTGTGATTTTATACAGTTTGTCTCTGGTTTTTCTAGGACCAACTGGAACAAAGCAGTGCAGATGTGCAGCAAGGCCAGGGAATTTGCTTTGGCCTTGGCCATACTGGAGTGTGCCATCAAACCAGTCGTCATGCTGCCTGTATGGAAAGACTCCCTTGGACACACAAGGTGAAGAAAGAAGCAACCGTGCTACAGTAACAGTGTGGTTGTCTACTAAACACACACAGCGCATTAGCATGTAGTGGGCTAAACAGTGCTTGATTACTACAGTGATTTCTGAAGTATCCAAGCTTTTCTTATTTCAATTGTGCACATGTACCTTACAGCTTGTGTTTTCTCACTTCAGGCTACATCGTATGACCTCCATGGAGCGGGAGGAGAAAGAGAAGGTGAAGAAACGAGAGAAAAAACTGGAAGATGAGGAGACACTGCAGCAGGCCACTTGGGTGAAGTACACCATCCCCATCAAACACCAGGTAAAACAGCATTTTGATCTAGAGCATTGGTCTCTTTATTTCACAGTATAAATGTGCTTTGAAATTATTCTGGTTCATTTTTGTTTTTCCATCTAGGTCTGGAAGCAGAAGGGTGAGGAGTATAGAGTGACTGGTTACGGGGGCTGGAGCTGGGTCAGTAAGACCCATGTGCCACGTTTTGTTCCAAAGCTCCCAGGAAACACAAATGTGAACTACCGCAAAGAACTGGAGGGTAAGGGTTGAATTGGTATCATTCCCTATCACTAGTATTATTATTTTCCTCATTATATCCTTCTACCACTGGCAGTTTAGGCTCCTGTACTTATATTTTTTGCTGTCTTCATAGCAGCTAAAATGAACAAGGAAAATGCAGCCGCTTGCACAAATAACCAGAAGAAGTCGACGGAAACTGAGAAGCCAAATGCAGCTGATGAGGAGAAGAAGCAAGTGTCTGGCACTGCATCGGCTCAGATCACTTCATCAGAGGAGGACTGTCAACCTCAGAACACCAAAGAGGAAGACAAACCCACAGAGACGGAAGAGGGGAAAACTGTGGAACAGATGAGAGAAGAAGAAAAAATGGAGGTTGACTCCTGCCCATCTGTTGCCACAGGTCACGGGAAAGGTAAATGGTGGAAATGATATGAGTTCTCATTAACTTTTTTCTTGATGCTGGTTGTAAAAATCAAATACATTTACATCCCTGCACTGACCTGTGTGATTTTGTTGCAGATGAAGTAGAAAACAAAGGCCCACCTGCCGTGGAGACTGTAAGGAAAGAACCAGTCCTGAGCAATGAACAACCAAAGGTAGAGGATACCGCAGCATCAAACCCCTATTACGACGTGGTGAATGTCAGTGAGGGCTTCCAGCTGCGGACGGCCTATAAGAAGAAGGTAAAGCCTTCCAAACTGGATGGACTCTTGGAGCGCCGGGTGAAACAGTTCACCTTGGAGGAGAAACAGAGGCTAGAGCGGCTGAGACAGGCGGCACTGCTGTCTAAAATGGCTCCCATGAAGCCTAATTCTGGAGTTAAGACTGAAGGATCCATGTTAGTCAAACAGCAGTCTGCTGTGACCCCGAGTGTTAAAGCAGAAGAAAAGGAGGAGAGCTTACAGGTGAAAGACCAAGTGGTTAAAAAGCTTGAATTTGAGGAGGACCAGACGGAGGCAAAAACAGACTCCACAGCAACCAACCACAGTAAACAGACCGAGGTAAGAGCTGTGCCGGGGAGCGGAGGGGAGGCCTTAGCCCGCAAAGAGGTGAATGGAGAACCCGTAGCAAACACTGAGCTCAACAGCAAAAACAACTGTATATCAGAGGCAATAGAAGGCAAAGAGAAAACACAGTGGCCAGAGGTGGCTAGAGTGGGAGAGAATACTAAGAAACGTGGGTATGAGGAGATGGAGCAAGGCAGCACACAGAGCAACACAGAGATCACGGGGGTGGACCAAAACAAGACCAGTCCAGTTCAGGTGAATGGCAAAACTGTGGTCAGTACGACTGCAGACTCAAACATCAGTTCAGACCCATCCAATCGGGTCAAGTCTCTGACAAATGGAGACCTCTTGCAAAATGATGCGTTCGACATGTGCCACCCACCTCCCCTGAAAGTACCTAAGTTAGAGAACCATGTGGCTGAGAAAGAAGATGCTCTCCTTAAGAAGGAAGATGTGGCCATAGGCAGCGAAGGGTCAACTCCCACTAATCTTCTATCCTCAAGCCCTTCATGTGTGAAAAGTAATAGTACCAACAATGGCAGTAGTAGTGAAGGTTTGATGGCTTCTATCACCACTAATACCACCACAGAGTTTCAAAATGTCCCAACAACTGACACGTCCAGCAACTTTAGCAAGCCTGATGTGACGTCTAAAGCAGCAAGCAGCACAGTCTCCTCTGTTATCACCACCTCCACCACCACCATCCAGTCCAGCACCCTGGCAGTTGTCTCCCAAAAGACCAAACCTGCAGTCGCTGACACCAAGATGAGCACCTCTGGTTCAACAACAACCAGCTCCATGACCATTAGTAAAGAGTATACCACCAGAGACAGAGTCAGCCTTCTGAGGTTCTCCAAATCCAAGAAGGCCCGATCAGGCACTGCCCTGCCATCCTACCGTAAATTTGTTACCAAGAGCAGCAAGAAGAGCATCTTTGTCCTGCCAAACGATGACCTGAAGAGGCTGGCGAGGCGAGCAGGCATTAGAGAGGTACCTATCTTCAACTACAACGCCAAGCCAGCCCTGGATATATGGCCCTACCCTTCACCTCGGCCCACATTTGGGATAACATGGAGGTTTGTGTTTTTTTCTTTCTTTTGTTGTGGGTGCTCAAAAATTACATTGGGACCTTGCACTTATAGTAGTTTTTTTTTTTTTTTTTTTTTTCATTTACATTTAACAGTATTATGATAACCCAGAACACTGCTGAATCTCAATGTCATTGTCCATTGCTGGTGCTTTCTAAAGTATGTTTTTATTGTGTCTGCATTGCAATAGAAACACATCTCATTCATTCATTGATTTATGTTTCCAGGACGTAAAAACACAGGAATCAGTAGCTCATGTTCTTTCTGACTGTGTCACATTCAGGTACCGTCTCCAGACTGTGAGGTCGCTGGCAGGGGTCAGCCTGATGCTGAGGCTGCTGTGGGCCTGCCTCAGGTGGGACGACATGGCTGTTAAACCCTCTGCTGCTGTAGGGACAACTCGGAAAGGTGAGAACATGCTGTGCACTTAATCTGCACATGCATTGATATTTCTCTTCCTTTGAGTTTCTTCTCTGGGTAACTTTGATGAAACCTCTTTGCATTAGTTTCTGTTTTAGTTCAAACATGCCACTTCATACTATTGTAGTGTTATGACTGAAGTGATCAATAATTGCTCCAATGTATTTGATTTTCACCAAAGAAACCACAGACACAGACATTACCACAACAGAGATTATAAAACGAAGAGACGTTGGGCCGTATGGCATCCGCTCAGAGTACTGCATCAGGAAGATCATTTGTCCGCTTGGAAACAGAGACACTCCCAAAGAAACTCCAACTCCACAGAGAAAAGGCCTGCGCTCCAGCGCCCTGAGGCCAAAGAAGCAGGAGCCAGCAAAGCTGACTGGGCCTATCGCTGTGGAGACATGGGTGCCTGAAGAGGACCTGGAGCTGTGGGAGATCAGGGCCTTCGCAGAGAAGTGAGAAACGCACAGGCCTCCTTTGGCCTGGGCTCTCCACCATGATTATTTTGGGGAATACTGAATTCTTTTGGTAGAGCACCGATCACCAGATTGTCACCTTTTTTTCCTTGTTTTTACAGGGTGGAGAGGGAGAAATCACAAGGTGTAGATCCCTCCAAGAGTGGCGCTACTCTGAAAACAGCAGAGGATGTCAAGGCCCATTTGGAGAATCAGCTGAAACAGGCCAGACTGGCTGCCCAGCAGGTGGGGGCACTGTGCTATCAGGAGGTCTGGCTTCTCTGCTGAGAGCTCAACAAAATCCACATACTAAAAAACATAACTCTTCTGTTTTAGAAACGTCTGGAGCAGCAGAGACCAAATACAACCACCACCACTCCCACAACAACCGCTACCCCCACCTCAGCCACTCCCAGCACCCCAGCATCCATGGGCCAGAGGACAGGTCAGGTCACATCTGGAACCAAGATGGTCCTCGCCTCCAAACTGGGCTCTCCAGTATCCTTCCAGCAAGACAAGAACTTCCACCAGTCTTTTGCTTCCTGGGTCAAGCAGGGTCAGACCAACAACGGCTCAGGTAAGCAAGTGGAGGACAAGGGGTGTGAATTATCTGTAGCCCATCTGAAATCCACCACAGAACGGTCTGTGTGCCTTATCATCCATCATATTCTGTTTGAGACAGGCAGACAAACAAAGGACTCTTTCCCCCCTTTTTTTTTTTCAATTTTTTTTTTTCAATTTTTTTTTTTTTCCTTTTTTCGTTGATGGCAACATCGGTTTCTAAAAAGTCAGTCATCAGCATGACTTTTCACCATTTCAAACTTTTGTATGTCTACATAGATAAATGTGACTGGTTTTCCAAACTGACTGTGACTCGTGGTGTCCACTTTCAGTCCTGTTAAAACCAGAACATGTTTTTGAGTCCTTTCCAAATGGATACACAAGAGCCTGTGTATCACATGACAAATCAATATCCTAAATTGCTGGATTACCAGCCCAGATGTTTGATACAAGCCTTCCAGTGGACACCACAGCTGTAGACTGGCATTTGTGGTGGCCCTTTTGGGTATGCATGACCGCAGGTGGCATGGTGTGTCTTGCAGCCTCCTGCGGCTCGGTGGCCACCGTAGCTAGCAGCATCGCCACCTCAGAGCAAACCTTCCAGATCGCTGGCAGCCCAGTGACTGTGGCTGGCCAAGTCCTCGCCGCCAAACTGCCCGCTAACAGCAAGATTGTCACGCTCAACATGCCCACTACTCAAGGAGGTAGGGAGCACAAGTGTCATCCATTTCTGCTGGTTTGGCCTTACATTTGCCAAAATGGATGAAAGGGTGTCATGTGAGAGGCAAAAATCTATCATGTGGTCAAGACATTGAGCATGGATGATGCCACCAGTGTTACTTTTGTTTTTCTGTTATTGTCCTTTTTGCGAAAAGTCTGCTTGTGTTTTTTTTTTTTTTTTTGTGTGTGTACAGCAGTTTTGTTTTTTGTTTTTTTTTTTTTAAACATTCCTGGTCTCTGAGTTGAGTTTTAACTATTGTTATCCCATGAGCTGAGTGCAAGAGCTTTTCAACTTGCTTTTGTGATAACTTTGTTTTTATTTTAATTTTTTAAAGAAAGATATTTCAAAGCTCTCCCCCACACACATGGTGCATGCTCAGCCACTTCTGTATAACCGTGATCTGTGTTACTGTATACACTCTTTTTACATAATTCTTCTCATCAATAGGTGTAGTCCAGCAGAAGGTCCTAGGCATTTTTCCCTCTGGGCCTCCAGCGAACCTTAGGACATACAGCACACTACATCCTACGACTGGCAACATCAACCTCAGAGCCTCCACCTCAGGCTCAACTACACAGCAACAGGTCTTTTGTTTGTCACTCTCAACTTTAGCTGGACGCTATGGGAAACACTAAGCATGATGATAGCTGATTTTACTGTTGTTTTGTTCCAGGCCACCACAGCAGGAGGCCAAACACAGCCAGGCGCTACTATGAGCCAATCCTCTACCCTGTCTACCTCTGTGGGCACAACAATGGTCAGAAGTCCAGCGTTGGCTCAACAAGGTGTCTTGTCCAACTGAGTATTTTTATTTTCCAGTGAATGTGGTTAGCCTTTGTGGCCCTCATCTGTATCAGTAAAAACATAAAAATTGTGCCCTTTCATCCCCTCCAGGCCAACCTCAGCAGGCTGTGACCCAGATTGGCCGTGGGCAGCCGGCAGCCACAACTGTGCCTGGTTCTACACCCATGCAGACAGCTGTGGCAGCTCAGAGAGCGGCAGCAGGTCCTGCACCGTCACCTCGTGCAGCTACCATGAATCCTGGACAGCCCCCTATAGCCCCTCCCCAGACCAACAGACCACAACAGGGTCAAGTCAAACTAACTATGGCACAGCTCATGCAGTTAACACAGGGCGCTCAGGTGAGGGACACTTTTTTCTTTTTTTTATCCAACAAAATATATTGAATATGAAGAATTTAGTTGTCATTGTTATGTATTTCATATACTTCTCCCAAACTTTACCTCTCAAAACCAAGTTAGAAAATAATTGTAATATTGTTAGTGGGTATTAAATATTAAATATTGTTAGTTAAAATCTTAATGTTGTCAACTCTGCAGGGTGGAAACCCAGGTCTGACGGTGGTGATCCAGGGTCAGGGCCAGACTCAGGGCCAGCTGCAAATCATCCCACAGGGTGTAACAGTCATCCCTGGCCCTGGTCAGCAACTAATGCAGGCAGCCATGCCTAATGGCCAGGTCCAGCGCTTCCTCTTCACTCCCATGCCCCCATCCTCACCGGCTTCAACTTTGGCCAATACTGCTAGCCCTACAAAGCCTGTTGTATCTCAAACCCAAATGTCAGCTCCAGCTCAAGCCAGAATGCCTGCACAAGTCCAGACGACTCCCTCAGCCTTCGCCCAAACACAAATGGCAGCCCCCATACCTACCCCAACACAAATGCCAAGTTTGGCACCCACCCCACCTTCAATCCCTGTGCAAACCCAATATGCAGCCCCTGTGTCTTCTCCAGCACAAGCTGCAGCCCAGACACAGGTTTCAGCTGCTACTCCCTCATCCATCACTGCACAATCGCAAATGTCCACTCCTGTGCCTACCCTGCCACCAGCTGCAGCCCAGGCCTCCACACAGGTTTTATCCTCCACACCCTCTATGCCCTCACAGCCCCATGTGGCAAGATCTGTGCCTCCCCCAGCACAAAATGCAGTACCAGCTATGACCCAGAAAGTATTTGCCTCAGCTACAGCCCCTGCACAGAACCAAACTGATGTCCAAGCCATGGTCCAAACCCAAGTCTCTACCCTTACCTCAGGCTCATTCCCTACACAAACTGCAGTGTCACTACCTGTTGCACCCCAGTCCCAGGTTCAGACCCATGTTCTCAGCTCTTCCCTGGGTTTAACCTCAGCCCCTGCCCAGATGCACGTTACTGCTCCTGCCCCTGCTGTAGCCCCTATCTCAGTCAAGACTGTCCAGGCCGCTGCCACAGCAGCAGCTACTAACCCAGCCCAAATGCAAGCATCTGCCTCTCTTCCCTCTGCAGTCCCAGTTCCAACCCCTGCCCTTGCCCCAGTCTCTGCTCCTGTCATAGCCGTCGTGTCCACACAAATTGCTGTCCCATCCCCAGCCAAAGCTCTAACCCAAATCCAAGCCACGGCTCCGGTTCCCCTTCATGCTGCTGTGGCCAGTGCTGTTGTCACACCAGTCACAGCGACCTCTACAACACCTTCAGTGCCAGGTAAACAGCCTACCACAATACATATGTACATAATGATGGACTTTTGTGTAAGTTGAAATGGTTTAATTAATTTACTGTACTTCTGCCTCCTTTTGTAGCTCTGACAGAGCAGAGGGCAGCTCAGCCCCAGGTTTGGACTCCAGCCGCATCTCAAGGTCAGACTCTGGTTCAACCAGTTCAGCAGGCTGCAGCTCCCATTCAGGCACCTGTCCTGGCCACTGTACCTGCCTCTGCCCCTGCATCTGTCTCCACACATTCACCAGTTACCCCTCTTCCTCAAGCATCTCTTACTCCTCAGTCTCAAGCACAAGTCCAGCACCCTGCTGTGGTATCCATGCAGCAGGTCCCTCAAATGCCAGTCTCAGCAGTGCAGGTTCATATGAAGGGACTACCCGTCTCTTCTGTGGTGACCACTGTGAGACCCTCCCAGCCTCAGCCTCAGCCCCAAGCCAGTTCTCAACTACAACCCCAGCCTCAAGCCCAGATCCGTGCACAGATTCAGGTCCAGCCCTTTGGGCAAGTCCAACAAATGCCACACATTCAGGCTCAAGCGCATCTCCAGTCCCAAGCACAAGCCCAAATCCACCCCCAGGTCCGAGTTCAGTTTCAGCCACGGGCACCCCAAGCTCAAGTGCAGCCCCTTGCTCAAATCCAACCTCAGGTGCAGTTTCAGTCCCAAACCCAAACATTACCCCAGGTCCAGGCCCCAGGCCAGGCTCAACTCCAGTCAAGGGTCCAACCTCAGTACCACCCCCAGGTACAAACTTCATTTCAAACACAGACGCAAACCCAACCCCAGGCTCAGCAACAGCCTCAGGTCCAAACTCAGCCCCAGGTTCAGTCACAGCCTCAGGTTCAGTCTCAGGCCCAAACACAACTCCATCCCCAGGTTCAGGTCCAGTTCCAGCAACAGAGCCAGATTCAGCCTCAGGCCCCACAGCAACCCCAGGTGCAAACTCAAGTCCAAACCCAGCCCCAGTTTCAAGTCCAGTCACCGCAGCAGACCCAGGTCCAGCAACAGCTTCAGGTCCAAGCCCAACCCCAAGTCCAAGCTAAACTCCAAGTCCAGTTCCAGCCTCAGAGCCAAAATCAAGTTCAAACACAACCTCAGCTTCAGGTCCAGTCTCCAATCAGGCATCAGCTCATTACAGTTCCCGGCCTGCAACAGCCAGTCCAGCTTCTGTCGGCCCTGCCACCCCACGTGGCAGCCCAGATCCAAGCCCAGATCCAGGCCCAGGCACAGCAGCAGGGTGGCACAGTTCCACAGCAGATCAAACTACAGCTGCCTATCCAGATCCAGCAGACAGGTGGGCAGATTCAGGCCCACCAGATCCAGAACATGGTGACCATACAGGCCCCAGCAAGCGTCCAGGAGCAGCTTCAGAGGATGCAGCAGCAGCAACAACAACAACCACAACCACCACCACAATCACAACCACAACCAAAGAAGAAAAAACACCATGAGGTTAAAAGGGAACAGAAAGAGCAGAATCTACAGGTTGTCAGCCCTGGGGATGGCTTACAAAAACAGGTTTGACACAGAACAATCCACAATGATTCATTTCTTACAATGTATAGATACTGTAGATGTTAACACAGGGTTGTTTTTGTTGTCAGGCGGTCGTGAAGCAGAATGCTACAGCAGAGCAGCTGAAACAGAGGAAGACCCTGGCTGCAGCTGAGCGAGAGGAGAACCAGAGGTTTGGATCTTTGTCAGATATGAACAGTTCCTGTGGATGACAATAGCATTTCATTGTGTTCACTGTATTGGCCTTTTGTAGCTAGAAAAATGCTCATATGTCCCTCTACGTAAGCCACCTTATAAATGCACCAACAATTGAACTCAAAGTACTCTGTGATGTATCTAACACCCTTCTGTCTCCTTTGTTCAGAATGATTGTGTGCAACCAGGTGATGAAGTTCATTCTCGACAAAATTGAGAAAGACGAGAAGCAGGCAGCTAAGAAGAGGAAGAAGGAAGAGGTGGTGGAGCAGAAACGCTCCAAGCAGAATGCGACCAAGCTGACTGCACTGCTGTACAAGCACAAAGAACAGCTGAAGGCTGAGATCCTGAAGAAGAGGGCCCTGCTGGACAAGGAGCTGCAGCTGCAAGTACAGGTTAGCACATGTTCTTTATTTATCCCAAAGGAAATTAAGGCATCCAGTAGTTTGTGACACACATACAGACCATGCAAAGATTTAAATAAGATAAAGAGCATGTGGATGCATATTGTGGAGGTGGTGTAAAAAGTGAACAGTGCAAAATATAAAATGTAAGCAGGAAAACAGGAATCAACTATATAATTTCTTAACGGTCGCTTTCAGTTCCTATTCCACCCCTACATTTGTGCGTGGAATTGAACAGATGTATGGCCCTGGGAACAAAGGACTTTCTCAGCCTGTCTGTTGAGCATGGCAGCGACAGAAGCCTGCTGATGAACGTGCTCCTCTGTCTGATGAATGTGCTGTGTAAAGGGTGGCAGTCATTGTCCATGATTGACAGCAGCTTTATCAGGGTCCTTTTTTCTGCCACTGATGTTAGTGACCCCGGCTCTGTGCCTATCGCAGAGCCAGCTTTCCTCACCAGCCTGTCCAGTCGTACAGCATCCCTCTTCGTCGTGCTGCCTCCCCAGCACACCGCAGCGTAGAAGAGAACACTGGCAATGACAGATTGGTAAAACATCAACAGAAGATTGGCTGCAGTTGTTAAAAGACCCCAGCCTCGTCAGGAAGTAGAGCCAGCTCTGCCTCTTCATATAGAGTGCATCACTGCTTGCAAACCAGTCCAGTTAATTGTACAAGTGAAGGCCCAGGTATTTGTAGGTTGAGACTACCTCCACATTGATCCCCTCAAAGGAGACTGGTGGTGGAGGGGGCCTAGACCTCCTGAAGTCCTCCACTATCTCTTTGGTCTTGGTGGTGTTAAGCTCCAGATGGTTTGTGCACCAAATCACAAAGTTCCCCACCAGGCTCCTATACTCACCTTCCTGTCCATCTCTGATACACCCCACAATTGCAGTGTCATTGAAGAACTTTGGCATGTGGCATGACTCAGTTGTAACTTAAGTCAGCAGTGTACAGGGTGAACAAGAAAGGGGGGGGAAAAGTTCACTGTGGCGCAGATGCACAGTCCCTCAACCTGACATACTGAGGTCTGTCTGTATGTGGGTTCACTCCCATCTATAGAAGTTTGTCTCTCAGTAGGAGGGGTTGGATGGTGCTGAAGATGCAGGAGAAGTCAGAAGATTCTCACAGCACCACTCCCTTATCACACATCCTGTGTAGCAGATAGAGGATGGGTCTACTCTTGTCTCCAGTGAAAGCCTGTGTATAGGGTCTATCTGTGTCTGATGGCTGAGAAGGGGGGGTGCACAAAGTGGAAAGTCATAAGCAGCCGAGCGGTGGAGGTGGAGGGGTGTGGGGGTGATAGCTGGACAGTCAACAGAGTTGAGCTGATTTGCTCTTGCCACATCACCATCTGCTGAGAAGTTGTTTTTCTTGCAACCTGTAATGATTTTCATGCCATCCCAGACCTCCCTCAGATTCTTTTTCTGCAGATTTGTGCTCCACTTTCCTTCTGTATGCCTCAAGAGTACAAGTCAAAATGTATAAGAATTGTTCTTGATCAGGTGTAAAATTTAGAGACAAATTTAAAATACATACACCAGGATACTACACAGTAATATTACATGTCACGTCTTGTCAGGAGGAGCTGAGGCGGGACATTGCCAGGCTACAGAAAGAGAAGGAGAAAGCCCGAGCTGCTATCACCCAAGCTGCTGCAGCGACAGTCAAAGCGGCCTCTTCCCACTCCTCCCATCCTCCCCACTCTACACATTCCTCTCACAGTACCCACGCAGTGACCTCACCTTCCTCATCACATAAACGCAAGCGGGAAGAAGAGAGAGACAAAGACAGAAACAGAGACAGGGACAGGCATCACGACAAGGACAAGAAACGGGACAGGGATAAGGACAGAGACCGATACAGAGACAGAGATAAAGACAAAGACAGAGACCGGGATCGAGAGAGGGAGAGGAACCGAGAGCGGGACAGACACCGGGACAGGGACAAAGACAAGGACAGAGATAGGGACAGAGACAAGGACAGAGATTCCAGCTCCTCAAAACACAAGAAGAAGAAGAAGCTCTCTTCTACCTCAAAGGATCACAAGAAGGACACCAAACTGTACTGCATCTGCAAAACACCCTACGACGAGTCAAAGTAAGCTCCCTGGAAACACCTCATTCATAGTGATGACACTTGTTATGTAATGCAGACATGAGGTAGGTAAGTAGACAAAATTCCAAGTGATGTTTCTTTTCCCCTCAGGTTTTACATTGGCTGCGACCTGTGCTCCAACTGGTTTCATGGAGCATGTGTTGGCATCACAGAGAAGGAGGCCAAGAAGTTGGAAGACTTTGTGTGTAATGACTGTAAACGTGGCCAGGAAGGAGGAAGCAACGAGGAGCTGTACTGCATCTGCCGGACACCATATGACGAATCACAGTATGGCTACACAATACTGACTGTCATCAGCTTTAAGTGTTAACGTAGTTAAATCTACCCCAATAATCAAAATCTCTTGTATGCAAAAGTTGTAGGAAACCTGGTCTCTCATAATTCATTGTCTCATTCATTCATATGGAGCCTCATGTTGGTGTGCTAACCAAGATGCATCCAATTTTCACCTGCAGGTTTTACATAGGCTGCGACCGCTGCCAGAACTGGTACCACGGGCGCTGTGTGGGCATCCTGCAGAGCGAGGCCAACCACATTGACGTATACGTGTGCCCGCAGTGTCAGTCGACAGAAGACGCCATGACAGTCCTTACTCCACTCACTGACAAAGACTATGAGGGGTTGAAAAGAATATTACGCTCGTTACAGGTATGACACCTCTGTACGTCTGTAAGAGATAAAGGGGAGAAGTATAAATTTAGCTTAAGGCACAATATAGGTGTTTTCCAAGAAGGTAATATTTCATTTTGAACTGACCTGTGATATAATCTTCTTGTAAAGAAGCTTTTCATTTTCAATTTCTTGTTATGTCATCAGTCTCACAAAATGGCTTGGCCTTTCCTTGAACCGGTGGATCCCCACGATGCACCTGATTATTATCGTGTGATCAAGGAGCCAATGGGTAAGAGCGAATGTCAGCAAATGTTCTCAAGAGTCTGCTTCTTAGATTGTGGAAATGGTCCAATGTGTCTGCCTCCCATTGTGGAAGGTACTAGTTGCTAATTTCCCTAGGGCTGATGATAATATCCATACTGTGTGTTTCGTGCTATATTTGTGCAAATGCTTCTCAAACATTTGTGTATCCCTCGCAGACTTCTCCACAATGGAAACCCGTTTGCAAAAGCGATATTACCACAAGCTCACGGAGTTTGTGGCCGATGTGACCAAAATCTTCGACAACTGCCGCTATTACAACCCCAATGACACGCCCTTCTTTCAGTGTGCCGAGGTGCTGGAAGCCTTCTTTGTACAGAAGCTCAAAGGTTTCAAAGCGAGCAGGTAAGGTTGAGTGCTTCTGCTGCTGCACACCCTCAAGGTCCCCAGGTTTCTCTCTTCCTCTTCATGCTTATGTTTGCGTGCTGTAAACTTTTGACTCGAGCCACATCGACCGTCATGTTAGTCTTATTTGTTCTTTTCTTAATGTTTGCATTTATGCCTGCCATTCACTCTTTGTTTGTAGCACTGGCATGTCTGCAGTGATGGTATTTGGCAGTAGATTGTGCTTTACTTGTAGACTTGTTGGCTTTAAACAGTCAAATGGTTTTCAGGGTTGCTTGGCCATACTAAAACCAACAGTGCTGACAACCGTTAGGACATTATGTCTGATGTCTTAACAAACTTTTGTGCCATGTGACATCTGTTTTGTGTATCATCTTGCATTTGTGTCTGTTCACCTTTTCTGCATGCCTTTGATTTATGCCATCCCATTTTCTTCTTTCTTACAGATTGTCAGATTCTTAAGTGGGCCAGTCTAGCTGGAGTCTGGACTGGATGCTGGGGTTTCTAGTAATAATGACATTGAAACATTCTGTTTCCAGAAAATCTAAAATATCCGTGAAATAAAGAAAGAACAAGAACACACACTTGAACACAAAATGGGCTTTCATGTAAATGTCACCCAGTCTGAAGATTTCAATACCATATTTTTGGTAATAATCACAAAATGGCAGCCATGTTGACATGTTATTCATGTAATTGTGGGACATGCTTTCTTCTAATCAGGATATTGGCCTTTTCAAACAGTCACTAGGTTGTTTTCAGTCATTTTTTAAACACATTTTAGTTTCCAACTTGTATTTATTTTCTGCTATACACCTGAGTTGGATTGGATATGTTGAGGATGTTGACCTTACCAGATATATGAATATATAAAGCTGCATATTTTATTATAGAGAAATATTTATGAGACATTTTGTATGTTACTCCACTAGGAGTTGGACATAGCTGGTTGTTAAGGTGGTTGTGTTGAGTGTACATATGTTTTATCATGTACAATGGTTGTAAGATATATCTAACTTTGAATGTTTGGATGTTTTAAATAAATATGAAGCAAACCATTTTAGATTATATTGTTTTAGAAGACCAAAATGTACCGTGAAGAATCAGGAATTTAATCTTATCTTGTTCCTCATTTGATAATGTAACCTCAGTTTGTAGTTGTGGAGGGTTTCCTCAGTAATAAAGGCATTCCCAATAAAATTACACCAACATGGCTGCAGGATCCTCTGCTGACACCTCTGCATTCTGTGTCTGTTTCTTGAGCTGTCACGACAACAAACAAAATATGAAGGGCTCTCAATTTTCCCCTCTCTCCGCATTCTGTAGGTCTCATAACAACAAACTACAGTCTTCTTCAGCCTCTTAGAAAGCATCGCACATTGCTCAAACAAAATGCACTTGCCAAGAATATGGCTTTTCTGAACTGTAACTCTGTGACGGACTCTGCCTCAGCCCGTGTTTGGGATCTGCTCCTCTGACTGTTGGTGCAGACGGCACTGCTGCTTTCACTGAACTGTTGAGGCAGAGCTTCCCTCTGCCCATTTCAGCTCTAAGGGACCTATGTGGACCTTCATCAGTGGGACTGTACTAAGGAGCGTGGACAACTGAGGCATTTCACAAGAAAGTTTACCTCGGAGAAAAGACTCTTAATGAGCTCTCATATTTCCATGTACTTTATTTTTTTGATCTCAGTCTTTTTATTTTTCTCTTGTTAAAATCCCTCAGGCCATTCTCGTGGTCATCATGTCCAAGAAATAGGAAGCTGAATACTGACTGTACAAGAGCTGAGTTTTACTGAGCATAATGTATCAAGAGTTTTGTGTCTAAATTCAGATATCATGGTGGAACAACTTTTTTTCTCCCATTTCCACTCATTGTTTAGTCTGAAGTGGCATGAAAGACAGTTGTACTAAATATCTGGACATCAGTAGTCTGCTTGGTTAAACCTCTATAACCTACTTAAAAGTATGGTAATAAGCTATTGTAAATGAATTGCTCTGCAGTAGTGACTGACTGAGAAGGATGAAACCGTGTATTTGAAGGTTCCTGCCCTGTTTGTAAAAATTTGTCAGATTTTGACTTGATTCCTTTTTCTTTTTTTGTATTACAGCTGAAGAAATATTGATGTATATGGAACTTAATAAAATGGAAAAGCCTGATTTCTTCCTCTTGCACATTTGTGGCAGACAGCGACACAGATGGGAATGTTGTTGACATCTCACTTAAACTGTAAGTGTTTTAGCCTGTGAGAAGGGACTACATGTGTGTAGCAGCTGGAGCAGAAATAGTGTAAAAAAATAGCTTAAAGAAATTATAACTGATTAAACAAGAAATTTGCCACACCGTACCTGCACTGATGGATCAGTACAATTGTGATATTTGCAGACTGTTTTGAGTATACATAATACATAAGTTTAAAATCTGGAATTGTGAGTGGAAACAAAAGATAAAATTAGTTAAATCACACAGATTTAGACAGAAAATATAAACTATGATTAACCATGTCATCTGGAACATAAACAGCAGATTAATCAATATTAATAATGTCATTGGTTGCTGTCCTATTCCTGATTAATGACAATGACTATTTCTTTGAAAGATAAGTTTTACACAGTTAAAGACCATGTGTTCAGAAAAATAAATGTATTTCCCAAAGCAACTACAAAGATACTACTTTTAGAGTGTATGGCCGCCACAGAAACAGATGTATTACTCTAATATTTAGGTATGAAGAAGGGTTACAGTTATGTTTAGTTATTAACTGATGTTTATTTGGTATGTGGGTGAACTCTTCCTCCATAAATCCCGTCAAATGCCTTCACACCGGCCCCACAATACACGGACCGGGGAACGGTTCATTCATCCCGAAGGTTCACTGAAGAAACAACAGACACGGCAGAAAACTGACCCAGAGTCAGCGCTGTGTTTTTCGCGGACATTCTCGCGATGTTAACGCAGAGTGACGACACTTCCCGTGAGCTCCGTGATTTTTTTTGAACCGTCCAATGAGCGGAGGCGGCTGGATGCTCTCGCTCGAACAGCCCAATCAGGACGCTTTGTTGCAGTAATTTAAAGGTCTGTGCGGCACTTTCCGTGAAACACAACTTCTGCTCCGACTCAAGGTAAGAGCGTGTCAGCTGCTTATAAGCTTTATTAAAAGGGGATGCAGTTTTGTTTTTGGGAAGAACAATTTTCCTTGTTTTTCTGCGCGACACGTCCTGTAGTCCCCGGAGCTAGCTTGCAGTCGGTCTGTTATTGAGGACTTGGTCTGCTTAGCTTGACGTGTTTGTCATTCGTCTGGCTACGTGATCACGAGGCAGCTCGTATATAGGTAACTACTACAAGTATATAGGCTAACTAATTATTCTTTGCCTTTATGTGCAGGAATAATCCCAGAGAGCTTTATTTTCGCTGCTGCTAAAGCCTCCTGTCACTTGAAAAATGTCTGAGAACGTCGCCCGTCTGAACAAGTTCAAGAACAAAGGCAAAGATGCCAATGTGAGTTTAGTCCCAGTTACATTGTCCACAGATGTGACAGTCAAATAGCTCTGCTGATAAATGCTTGACTCGTTTTCATTTGAAATAAATGTAGGAGCTTCGTCGTAGGAGAGTGGAGGTGAACGTGGAGCTCCGTAAGGCCAAGAAAGATGATCAGATCTTCAAAAGAAGAAATATGGCCGCATTTCCTGATGAGGCGACCTCTCCTCTTCAAGAAAGAACCCAAAACTGTCAGGTAAACCCTTTTTAATCCATTACTGTAAACTGAGGAAATGTTCAGCCTGTCCTTCATTAAACACCAATTAAATGTTATTTGCATCTAGGCAGTGGAGACTGTCAAGTCAACACCACTACAATCTAATATCCACAAATACAACACTGTGTAGGAGAGTTTGTTGAATTAAGATGTTTTGTTTCCACGATCCATTAAGTAAAAGGAAGAAGTCTCAAAACAGCTTGGTTTTTTAAAAAAAAAATATATTTTTTATTGTGGTCAAAAAGCTTAATGCTCTTAAAACAAGAAGGGTTATTGCAGTGGTTTGCTTGTAGTGTATAGCCATTTATGATTACCGCTTTATGTATCCCATAGTCCATTGCTAACAGTATGTAATAATTTGCAGGCTGCCAGGCAATGGACAGTCGAAGAGATTGTCGCAGGAGTGAATGGTGGTAACATTGAATCCCAGCTCCAGGCTACACAGGCTGCACGGTAATAACTGTTCATTTAATAACATTGTACATTGAGCTTTTACTGAACAATCAGAAATGACAAACTGCTGCCGCACTGACTCACTTCTACTGTATTGTCCTGAACGCAGGAAGCTGCTCTCTCGTGACAAGCATCCTCCCATTGACCAGATGATCAGTGCAGGTTTGATCCCCAAGTTTGTTTCCTTCCTGGCACTGACTGACTGCCCCCCAATCCAGTTTGAGGCTTCCTGGGCTCTGACCAACATTGCCTCTGGGACATCTGATCAGACGGCTGCTGTCGTGGAGGGTGGTTCCATTCCTGCCTTCATAAGCCTGGTGACATCCACCCACCAGCATATCAGCGAGCAAGCAGTCTGGGCCCTTGGAAACATCGCTGGTAATTGAAGATATTTTTCATTTTATTTATTTATTTATTTTAAAATATGAGTCATGACTACTTGGTTAGAAGCAAAAATTCACTCTTGTCTCTTTCCTGTTTAGGTGATGGATCTGCTCTTAGAGACAGGGTCATCAAGCATGGAGCTGTGGGCCCTCTGCTCAGTCTGCTGGCAGTCCCTGACCTGTCTGTATTTAGTGTAAGCATTTTTTATTTTTTGTTGTATCACATAGCAACTGATATTTTCTTTAAACAGTCAAATTGAAATTGCTCACCATATGCACATATTTAGCAGTAGTTATTCTCATTGACCACTAGGGGGTGTCCTAAGTTAAATATGCTGCTCCATATCAAACTAATTCCTGCCCTTCTCTCTCTTGCTTTCCAGACTAGCTACGTGAGAAATGTGACATGGACACTGTCAAACCTCTGCCGCAACAAGAACCCCTCCCCACCTATATCTGCAATCCAACAGATCTTACCTGCTCTCGTTCGTCTGCTACACCACGATGACCTGGAGGTGTTGGCTGACGCATGTTGGGCTGTTTCATACCTGACAGATGGTGTAAATGACCGCATTGAGGTGGTGGTCCAAACTGGTGTAATTCCTCGCCTCGTGAAGCTGCTTGGTTTCGATGAGCTGCCCGTCATTGTACGTACAAAGCGTCACTTGTGCTAATCCTTCTAATTTCAAAATGACATAAGTGTGGTGGCCTCTGTGCATAATTCATGTAGTCTGGTACATTGTCATCACCCTGCAGCAAGCCCTTAGGTTCACCCTGGTTGTAAAATGACCTTTCACCCTTTTCACAGACCCCTGCGCTCCGTGCCATCGGGAACATTGTGACCGGTACAGATGAGCAGACCCAGGCGGTACTTGACGCTGGGGCCCTGAGCATGTTCTCCCGACTGCTGCGCCACAAAAAAGCTAACATCCAGAAAGAGGCAGCCTGGACTCTGTCCAACATCACTGCAGGCAGGGACACCCAAATCCAGGAGGTCATCAATGCAGGCCTTGTTCCATACTTGGTCGACACACTTGCACGGGTATTTATTATATTTTTTTAATTGGTAGGATTTCTGTCACTAGTGAGGAGAACATTTCATTTTCCCAGCACACTGTCTGTCAGATGCCAAATCAGATTTTTCTTACTTTCTATGTCATGTTTGTCTTTTCTTCTCTGCAGGGTGACTACAAAACTCAGAAAGAGGCTGTGTGGGCTATTACAAACTACACCAGCGGGGGCACTGTTCAGCAGGTGGTTTACCTTGTTCAAGCTAATGTGATTGAGCCTCTTCTGAATCTGCTCTCCTCTAAGGATAGCAAAACTATCCTTGTCATTTTGGATGCCATCACCAATATCTTCATGGTGAGTGCTTTTTCATGGAAAAAATGTGTGCTATCACAGATTTTCTCAATTTGTCAGAGCTGGCAACATGGCTGTGACATTCTATGCTGTGCTCTCCCGTCAGGCCGGGGATAAAATTGGGGAGTCGGACAAGCTGAGTCTAATGATAGAAGAATGTGGTGGACTGGACAAGATCGAGGCTCTGCAGTCTCATGAGAATGAGATGGTTTACAAAGCAGCCCTCAACCTGATCGAGAAATACTTCTCTGAAGAGGTAACCGTCTTTAAGATGTTTGAACAGATTTTAACATGCCCTTTTTATGTCATGAGTGGGCTTAACATTTTTACATTCTTTATTTTTAAAGGAGGAGGTGGTGGAGTCTGTCGCCCCACAAACAACCACTGATGGATACGCATTCCAGATCAGTGAGAACCAGAGCACTTTCAATTTCTAGATAACTTTCTAATACCTCTTCTCAACTGTACTGTACTGTAATTACCACTGTCTGTCCTTTCGTTCATGTAATTGTGTTGTGAGTTTGGCTCTTCTTTTGTATGTGCTGTACATACTGTTTTAATGTGACTGTAAATAAAGCTGTCAGATCATGTGTGGGGGGTTTATTTTATCAGAGTATTGAACTCTCTTCAACTGGTTTGGTGTGACTGAAAAGCAGAACAACAAACAGTGGTGATGGTGCATTTGAAGTCATTTGAGGAAGTTTACTAATCCTTTCCATCAATGACACGGTGTGCTATGAAATAGTGAGACTATTTACTGTTTACTTAAGATCTCTTAAATTTATTTTTTTATAGATGTTGGGTTCAAAAGTCTAGGATCCTCTTGTTCTGCATAAGTAAATCAAATAAATGAAAGTTCTGCCATGTGAAGAGTTAAAGATGAACATTGAAAGCACCTTTTTACTCACTACAATTAGGACCCGTGTACATGAATCCATTCATTATGTGTGCATGGTTGCAGCAAATCCCTGCTGACATTGGGTGAGGGCGGCGTACGCCCTGGACAGGTCCCCAGTCTATTGCAGGACTGACATACAGAGACATACAATCATTTACTCACGTTCACACCTATGCAATTTAGAGTCACCAGTTAAGCTAATGTACGTGTCTTTGGGCTGTGAGAGGAAGTCAAAGTACCTCAAGGGCACCCACACAGGTACGGGGATGAACCAAGAACGTTCTTGCTGTGAGGACCTGTGTACATGCACAAAATAAAAATGTGTATATGTGAGTACAGGCAGCTCCCTCATGTATTTTTATCAAATGATGCTCCAGGATTGGCCCTAGTCATATTGTGGTGTCCCAATGAGTTAATGTTGTGAGTTACACCTCAAATTGTCTGCTGTGAAAAGAGTCTGTGGCAGTAAACTGAATATTTATAAGTAAACCATTCCTCCTCCTCCTCATAAATGATATGAATACAGTGGTGGTGGAGGGGGGGGCTATAGATCCATGCAGTGTGTAGCTACGCCCCTGTCAAAAGTCAAATTGCCCCAGACGCAGGGAGTTGTACTCATTTATGCCATCAAAGTAAAAACCCGAGGATCAGGACTCCTCACCGAGGACACACTGGGACCTGTGTGTGCATGGATTACAGTTAGGTGCCACATGTTGGAGAAGTGTCTCTCCACCCTCCCTGAAGTGTGCTGTCGTCACTGGTCAGCTCCTACCAGCAGCCTCCTGAGGTGGGACCTAAAACTGGAGGGCTCCACAGTTCAGAGGAGGACTCAGTCCGAGGCAGAGGCTCCTTCCGAAGATGTGAAGATAAACACCGCGTTACAGCGCCGCGACTCCCACAGCAGCTCGTCCACCCGTCCCACCGGGGAGAAGTCATTTTTTTTATTAAATGCACTTTGCAGCAGTGCTACACTCGCGATTTTCTCCCCCCTCCCCACACCCCACCCCCTCCCCTTTTAATTTTTTTATTTTATAAAAAATTTTCGCGTTTGTGAACGATCGCTATGGCAGTTCAGTCCACATCCGGGCCACAATGCCTTGACTCCATTATTGTCTAAAACTGGCGGAGAGGTTGACAAACCTTGCTGTTTTTTTCCCATTTAACGACACATTTTTATAGCGTGCAGTGAAGGCTGGGACCAAGAGGAGATGTCTAACCAAGGAGTTCGGCGGAATGGCCCGGTGAAGCTGCGACTAACAGGTAGCTAGCGACGCTTTTAAATCCCCAACTATATCCCCCACACACTAGCTAGGTAGGCTCGGTGTATTTGTTGGATGGGAACAGCTCCCATGGGCCATGGAGTTGGCCGCCGGTTCGCTCTCCTGTGGTTTCCACGGGTTTGAGAACAGCTATGTTATATTTTATTTAATGTTTTCTTTCCACGGTGTTAGCTAACGTCGGAAAGACTGGCCTGACAGACACAGCAGATAAGGCTGAATTTGGACATTGCCGCTCTTGGAAATAGACACAACCTTGTGATTGTCGCCAGCAACCAACCACCAGACATAACACGGGTCCCGGAGTCATGTAGCTGTGTTGCCACTGAGTTGGTTTGTAGCTTGAGGGACCGGACACGGGGCTGTGTTTAACATGCCTTTTTGACCTATCCTATAAATGTAAATATTTGCAATGCTCACTCTTGCTCGCCCTGCTCTGCTGACAGACGGGCTCACGTAAAGTTGGCTAGCTGACGTTAGCCTAGCCAGACAGGCTGCCAGTTAGCTATAATCAAGCCTTTATGCCAG
Source organism: Rachycentron canadum (assembly GCA_038496675.1). Taxonomy (NCBI): domain Eukaryota; kingdom Metazoa; phylum Chordata; class Actinopteri; order Carangiformes; family Rachycentridae; genus Rachycentron; species Rachycentron canadum. The sequence continues at coordinate 18,688,582 of CM076664.1, forward strand.
GACAGAGCTCGGTTGAGATGACAGGCAGCTCCACAGGTCACAAGAGGCTGCAACTGCCACTGAACAGTGAGCAGTGTCCCTCAACTGCCTCCTGACAGACAGCTGCCCCCTTTGTTTGTCACTGGCGTTAAAACAGGTCACTACTAAGTTGTATTCATACAGTATTAGTTCAGCCTCAACTAATGAGCCCCTGGCACATTATGGTCAGACACTTGGAGCTGGGTCTGTTCAGGCTGAGTAATATGTTGTGAAGTAACATACACTTGTGCAGGTCTGTTTGGACCCCCCCCCCCAGCTGTTTTTTTTTTTTTTTGTGCCTTTTCAACATAAACAGCAAAAAAAAAAAAAAAAAAAAAAAGTTTACATGAGTGCAGACTGTTTTGTCAGAGAGACGAGCCTGACAGCTGCCCTCTTTGATGTGTGTCCAGAGTCTGACCTGAATCAAATTCCAGGGCCATCTATTTCTATCAGGAAGGGCCAAATTAAATATTTAAGCTGGTGCAGTTCCTGATAGGAATAAGTGGAGACAAGAGGGAGGGATCCAGATGAGATGGATTTAATGAGCTGGGGATGCAAGGTGGCCAAGGACAGCAAGCCTTCAGCAACATTTTACACAGGTGTTGTGTATCATCCAGGGTTCACGGCATAATGAGAAACAGTGTGAACAAAGATTAAGATCCAGCACATACAAAATGATATATACTATATGAGTGTTCAAACACGTTTGATCCCAGGCACCTTCAGGCTACTTTGCTTCCATAATACTTAAGTTCTTGCAGAGGATTTTTTTCCTCAAGCTGGTGTAGAGCATGTTGCAAAGTCATATTTGAATTGTTAAGACTGCGTTAATAACCCTTTATATAGACATGAACCTGTTGCTGACAAACAAGTCATTGCTCTTTTCTTGCACAGAAGCACGGCATCACATAGCTAGTTTCTGACACTGCATAAAACTTTCAGTCTGCTGACCTTTCTTCATTTATCATCCACTGATGTCCCTCAGAGACATGCCACCACAAAGTCTTTTTGTGTGTGACTTTGATGTTGAAATCTAGAGGAGTCCATTGGGTTGTGAATTAGTCTGTCACCGCAGTTTGAGATGGACCGCAGTGGTCTCCTGGTGGAATGCTAAGAATGTCAGTTCACTGTGAAAAATGGCGAGAGCAGGAACTCGCAGACCACCTCTCCTCCTGATGCTGAGTGACACTGTACACCCCCTCCAGACTAAATATAATCCCTGCTGGGGAACAATAGAAATCCATCACTCCATAAAAACTTCTTTTATGATTCACTCTGCATATCTTTCATTGTACTTGTTTTCAGCACCACCAGCAGCAATCTCCCTTCAGAAAAAGCTCGGATCCTGCAGCTGTTCTCTTTTCTGTCGCTCTCCAGCTTGAAAAACAGTGTAGAGCAGGGCTCAGAGCAGGAGAGGAAGCCCTGTAGGAAGCAAGTGGACTAGTGGTAGAGCCCAAGTGCTCACTCTTGACATAGAGGCTTCACTACATACACTCATTACGTGTTTCTTTGTTTAGTGCTGCACAGCTGTGTATACTAGGTTGATTATATTGCTGCTTAGGGAGTAACGGGCCCAGAGAGTGTCATTGCGACATTGTAGCTGCATGTTGTCATCTGTAGTCGAGTTGAATTTTGACACATAGCTGCCGATGAATTTGTTTCCAGGCAGGTTGTGAATGATGAGTTGCTACATTTAAACAGGCCTGTAGCTGTTTGTGCTGTAGGCGTCTCTCCTTGCTGACAGCCCCCCTGTCCATTTGAACCAGATGTTGCAGATGTTTGCCAGCTATTAAACTGGAAAAATATGGCAAGCAAGCTGCTAAAACTAACACTTGGGGTGAGAATTGCCCCTTGACTACACGGGACAGGTTTCCATTATACTCCACAGCTGATCACTCCCAAATTATGTCACACACAAACGCAGATAATGGCATAACATGCATGGTCCACCGAGTCATAAATTGCATTAAGTCATGGCTCATTGCTTTGTCTGATCATTCTTAAATTCTGTCATGCAGACATGGCTCATGGCATAATTTGCACCACTTTTCCATGCAGCCGTGAATTTGATGACATGCAGCTGAACGCAAAGTCACAGAGTTCCCTCTAATACGGCTGAGACAGAAAAGAGAGGACATCCCTCCCAATTCGTCACATATCGCAAAGTCAAAGATCCTGCCTCTTTGCCCTTTGAATATATTTTCTGCCCAGGTGTGAAGCTGCGCAATAATAATAATAAATAACTGCTTTTTGTTTGATATTCTGTTTATTGGCGTTTTCGTCTTTGCTGCGAGTTTACATATGACTTGTTAAGCATATGGTTTGCTCATCTGAATTCTTTGGCGCGGTGCAGACCAGCGAAGAGAGCTATCTCAGTGGGATTCCCTAGAATTCTCCATTCGCATTCCCACCTCTTCCTCTCTGAGTCACTCCTGTTCTTTCCGACTGTAAGCTTCTTCCCCCTCAGACCAAGTCCAAAGCATATTTCACTCCCACCCTTACTAACTAAGCTTCCTCAGCGCTTTTGTATCCTCTGTTTGTCTGATGCTCTCTCTGTAGGTAGTTTTGCATCTTTTTATTTAACTGCTAAATGATCAGGATTCAACGAGTGCTGTAACTTTAATTATTTTTAACGAAATCGCTGCAAAATTTCCCCTGCTCCCTTGTTAAACGACTGACAGTTGAATGGACACAGATGCTGCTTAAGAATCAAACAGACTTAATTTAAAGATGCAACAAAGGCCCCGGGTTTTCACACTGGTCCACTGTGTGGCTTTGAGTGAAAGGCCAAGGTCTCTCTTTTTCAATGCAGCTTGGTCTGACTGTAGTCTACAGATGGGGGTCTTTGGATGTTGGATGGTTGAAGAAGAAAGCCCCACAGCTGGGCACAGATGGGTCTGTGGAGGCACAGGACCTGATGATCAAGAGAGTTTTAATGTGGTCTGTACTGGCACTTGGTACATTCATGTGGTCTCAGTCAGAGCCATTTTACAGAGTGGCTGTATGGAAGTGATTTGGGTTCATCTGGGTGTTCAGACAGGATACATTGTAAATACACAGTGATTAGCTGCATGTGGTGAACTGTTGAGTCTACTGGCCCATCACGGACATGCATTTTGAGCAAACATTTCCACATTTTGCTTTAACAAGATGTAAAAGAAAATGAAATAATAGCAGTTAAAGACCAGGAAAGAAATGTGGTGTGGGAATCAAAAGGGGAACGTAACAAGCAATTATTGCATATCATTTGTAGACGTTTTCCTTCCCCCTGCTGAGAGCCTCCCATAATTTTAAATTGTTCCATCAATTAATTGACTGGCTGGGGTTGGCTTTCCTGTTGGTTCAGCTGCTCTTCAATGAGGACAAAGCCTTCTGCGGTTGCTCTACCCTCAACTGCCGCCAGCACCGGCCTGGAGGAGACCAGATGTAGCAGGGGGAGAGAGAGTGGGCAGCTTCGTAGAGAGGAAGTGCTCCCCAGACCCAAACACTTGTCCAAACGTCACCCCTGACAGGTGGGGAGCAGAACAGTCCAGAATCCCCCTTTTGAGGTTCCCCTGTAACAATAAAGTGAAGAATTGCAGTCATATTACTCGGCAGGACATTAGGCGTCTTGTCTGTTGCTCATATCGCTGGGTGGCTTACAGCTCTGTCCTGTCACTGTATTATAACAGCGTGCCATTGGGTTAGATTAGTGGGCGGTGTGTGTGGTTTGGGGAGATTGTCTCTTCCTGCTGAGGAGCATCAACACTTCAGAATGGCCGCTTTGTAACGTTAAGAGCAGATAATATTTTCCTGGATCCCCACACCCTGTTTCAATTGGAGCCTGAAAGAACAGATACGGACACCAATGTGTTCTGTTCACACCTGCTTGTCCTACATCAGTGATGCCCAACCAGGGCTACTTGTAGCGCAGGGGTATTTCTGCAGTTGGCAGCAGGTACATAGAAAGATATTTGCTCAAGATTTTGAATGTACAACATGTACAAAATACAACATGTCTACATATTGCGTCTACATATTGCATATTGTAGCAACCGAAGGCTGTGTTGCACCTGTCTGAAAACTAGTTCTGAAATCATCATTAGCTGGAAAAAGGATAAATCGTTGAAAGGCTTAGCTAAAAGTTACAGATAAATGATTAAAACGTTTAGCTTCTTACCTCTTGGGTAATAATTCAAATGCAAACTTAACCAAACCAATCTAAACAATTTCAACTGTAATATCTACTTTTATGTAACAAAAACTGTTAAATAACTAGTTTTAAAACGGTTCAAATCAGCACACTAGAACATGAGCAGTGTTGCTCATGATGACTTTAACTCATCTAAAAAGGCTGTGGGTGCCTGTTTTGGTGGGAAAAGGGTTGGAAACCACCATTGCATACTTCCATGATGACTGATGATTTTCTGTATTTTGTATGATTTGTGTTATCACCTATCATTACATGGTGTCATTGCAAATTCACGGGATGTGCTATAGTACGTCATCCACCACTCAAAGTGAGTCCAGCTGTGAGCAGATGCCTACAGTTAGTCACCAGAGCATCTGCAGCGCTGTTCTCCAGCCTATGTGGTGTCTCTCACTCAGACACATGCAGATGTACACTTACCTCAAGGTGGAGCATTCTGTGGTTTTTCCATCATCCTGGTAGAGAGAAGGAAGATCGTCCTCTTTTTATTTCCATTTCTTTGATTTATGGAGTCAATATGTAGGAAGCCATGGTTAATTACAGTTCATAAAAAATTTAAATGAGTGTGGTGTATTCAGCCGCGATGAGTCATACGATTTTTTTATTTATTTATTTTTTCATCTCAGTTCAGTTCATCAATACACTGTGTGACATAGCAAGCTTGCACTGGTCGTGTGCCTTCTGTAGCCCCGTCAGAGGGAAAGAGTGCAGAGAGTGAGAGTGTCTTTGGCCCTGGAGAAGTGCTAATCCTCCTGGGTGGTTTGGGAAAGACCTTCTTCAAAGGCCTGCTGTGTTAACCTGGCTGTGGTGGTTAATGGGTCAGAATTGGATTAGTGTTGAGTGTGAGGGAGGGGAGCTCCAGTGAGAACTAAACTGATTCCTGTCTGCAGGCTGTCTATATCATTCCTGTCTGGTTGTTCTCCACGCTGTCTCTTTGCTGCCCTCACCCCTCTATTTCTTGCCTATCTCCCAAACTAGTACTCCCTTTGAAGTTAGAAACTCGACTTGAGGGTGTTTTTTTTTTTTTTTTTTTTTTAATCGGGGTGGCTGCATGTATATCTAATGTCAGTCAAGAACCCCATTTGACTTTAGTTGCCTTTTTCAGCAGCACATACTGATGAGGAGTAGACATTTTCACTCTCATTTTATTGACTACTTACGTCAATTTACATGTACTTGGATTTTGCTGCTGTCTTGTTGTTTGTATAGTTCGAAAATGACAGGAGAAACAAGCTTTTACAAAGCATGACAAAGGGCAAGCATGAGATACTGGCCTCATGATTGTAGGCTGTTCTGATCCAAGCCTATTACTGTAACTACAGTTACATCAATAATGGAGAAAGGCCAGGCAAGGCCCTCTAGTTCCTGACATGAATGCAACGAGGGACAGAGCTCCTTTGCGACGTGTTTATTGTGGAAATTCGTACTGAAATTATGATGAATTCAATACATCTGTTGCCCTTTTAAAGCCTCGCCGCATCACATTCATTACTTGTCTCACAGCATCTGTGGCTTTTGTGCTGTCAAGAGAGACAAGTGTGGTGGTCTGCCATCACACCCGGGCCTCGCTCACAATGGAGTGCCAGTACAGTACAGCCCTTTTCTCTAATTATTCCACTGGTCAATGTTCAACTGCTCTGTGGAAGGTGAATGTCTTGTGGTTGTGATTTAAGCTGTGGCATTGAGCCTTTTCCTCCTTCATTTGTTTGGAGGGATGTCTGTGATTATTATCATCTCTCAGCAGTGTGCCCAGGTTAGATCACTCAGCAAGTTTGCACAAAGTCTCATTAGCTCTTACAAATATCCACACATGCAAAGGGTGCTTTCACTTTCCCTGGAAAAGGTGGTGGAGTCAGGGTGGCCAAAGCGCTGCTGCCCAGCTTTCTGATGAAGGAGAGGTAACCTGAGATTAATTCTTCAATGTGCCGGCTCTGCTTTAAACCTGGATGGACACGGGTTGATACGATTAGCTCTGACTAACCACAAGCAGATGGGGGTCTCTCAAGACTCCAGTTTTACCGGCTAGAGGGTGTATGGGGGCTTGGTGCAAAAGCCGCAAGACGCCAACAGCTGACTGGAGGCGTCTGTCCGTGCCTTGGCCTGACGTTTGAGCCCCCTTAGTCCTCTGAGGAGACAGGATCAGAAGAGAGATGTTTATATTCACACCAGATCGCATTTCAAATGGCATCTCTGCTGAAGTTGTACAAATACACCACAGAATTCCTGGGCAGTAAAAAAAAGTCAGACTCCATATGCACAGAGAGGCAAATGTGATATTTAAACAATGAGGTTTTTTTGCCTCCCTAAATGCTCTTTGCTTTAGATTTAGAAGAATCCTAAACATATAGGAGGCCCCTGTGTTCTCACTATTCATTGTCTACTTATGATGATTCTTGAAATTTGTTTTGATGTGTAACTGTCTGATAAGTGGCTTGTGATTTGTTTCACAGGAAATTCATTATGAAACTAACCTTTAAAACCAAGACTGGGAGTGTCAAATGCCTGATGATTCAGCTCCTGGGCAGATGTTACAGAAACTGTAGTCACCCATGTTGGGAATGTTCAAAGATGTAGCCTAATATTTACGCTCACAAACATTACTATTACAGGCAAAACACTTGATGTAGTAATAGGAGTTCAGGCCCAGGCTGAAAGAGGTTGAAGGTGATGTCTTTTCGGCCGCAGACCCAGAAGTTTGTTCCACCTTGGTTTGCCTTAAATAAATAAAAATTGTTGTCTGGATAAAGTATTGAACTAAGCTCAAGCTTGTAATAGCCATATGCAACTTTTTTTTTTTTTTACTCAATTTAAACCTTATAGCCCATCTTCAAGGACCATGACTGCATATTTGTCGTCTACAAATATGGCTTAATTTGACCTGCCAGGCTGCGAGTGGTGATTTCACTGAAGCGTGGCTAAATTTGCCTCAGACATGACAACACATGTCCTGTAGACACGTGTCATCTAATTTAAACAGGACTCACAGCACATTGTAAAACCTGTTTATGGTGTCCACCTGCACACAGCGGCACCTGGTCGTGGCTTTTGATCACAGGACCACAATTGTATAACTGTTGGTAAGACATCAGGGATAGCTCATGTTGATAATCACCGATGATGAACAAATACGTCACAAAGAAACAAGGGAGGGTGTTAGTAAGTGGCTGCAGAGCGCTTTCATTGACGATTACGACATGATTACTGTCCTGAGTGGCCTTTGTCCAACACATTCATTGGCAACGTAAATGGTAGAAAAGGAAAAATATGGCTGGGTGGTTATGATGTAATCCTGCTCCCAGATGAAGCTGAGAAATCATTCTTAGAAACTAAACCTCTCCAAGATTTGAGGGGGAAAACCAAAGCAGTATATTCGGCATTTAACACAGCAGTGTGGTGGTCCTCAACTTCTGTTAAACAAGTTGGTACCATCCGCGCTCTCCACTGCAGCTCGCTCCAGGCTTCTCCTCTACTCTCCTCCATTACATCAGAGGGGGGCAGAGGAGCCAAGAAGCTAGGAGAGCCATGCAGCCACTCACAACAGCTCGGGCCCCGGCCAACAGCAGTGCAAGCTTGCAGAAGCGTGAGCTGTGCTCTGCTCTGCTTTGCTCCGCTCACTGTTTTGACTTCTCACTTAGCGGCAGCGGTGATGGTACTGTGGAAGACTTTACTCGCCTGGATGACTCTCTGTTAGGCACAATGTATCACACGGAGTGGAAAGAGAGAGTGATGTACTATGCAGGGGTAACAAGAATGCCACTAAAAATTGCCATTGTGGCATGGTTTCCCACTATTTGGAGCTGAAAATAGTCGGGTGGACTCCTCTATTATGCAATTACAGTGGACTGTATCACAGAGGGAAAAGGTGACGTGAGATGGATGAAATGTTCTTACACTAAGAATGTTGCCAGCCTCTTTCCTCTCACGTGTGGTTGTGTGTGTGGTGAGTTTCCCCATGTAGTCCAACAGGTTTTTGCAAAAGAAGATAAGACCTTGACTCAGGTGGAGTTGTGCATCTCTAATCTACACCTTTTGTCCTGGTTTAAATACTGGTTTAGTTGGAAGCAATCTTAGTTGAACATCAGTGTTTCCCACAGTTTAGTGTGGTGGCAAAGTTTCAGTTGTTTCACACGGGTTTTCTGGTTTGAAAGGCTGTTATGTTTGTATCTCGGGCTCTGTCTAATGATTAGTTTGGCAGATGGCTAATTACAATAATCAATTCATTGTTTTATCCATAAAATACCACAAGATTGTAAAACACACTTGTTACAATTTGCCAACATCTTTCTGGAAATAAATTCAGTTCATGTGACCAAGAAACACATAAAACATTTGTACATTTGTAAAGCTTAGAAAACCAAATGTTTGGCACTTTTGCTTAAAAAAGGACTAAAACAATTATTTGATCAAGTAGTTGCCGACTTAACGACTAATGGATTGATTGACTGATTGTATGAGCCTTGTCTCTATCTGATTTAGGGCTGCAATAATTGATGATTAACATTTCTTATTGATTTGATTTGTTGATCATTTGTTTGGTCTATAAAATATTCCAATTTGAGAAGCTGGAATCAGATCTTGTCTTTTTGAATACATTCAAATATATTTAAATGATTGAAAACATTTATTGTCAATAGCAAAGTCTCAAATCATCAAACTACATCAAATCATCACGTATCATATTACCAAAGCAGTTGCCAATCAATTTTCTGACAATTGACTAATAAATGCATTGACTCATTAGCAGCTTTAAACAGATTGTTCTCATTCATGACCCACCCATCCATTCAGTTGTCATTCTGCGTCACACACATAATGACAGTCTGCGTTACGCATCACAACATCTAAAATAAATCCAAAACAAAACTTAACTTCCTGGCCATTTCTTTATCTTGGCTGTTTTCCCAAACATTAACAATGACTGCAGGTCACTGGGCTTTAATGCTGCATCATTTTCTAACCACAGCACTTCATTTAGATATAATAGCACCTGGCAGAACAGGTCTGTGCTTCCCCTGAGTGTCTCGACGTGTTTCATGAGATCGCTCATCACTTTTCCAGCAGGAGCTCAGTGTGATGTATAATGATATATGGCTTCTCTTAGTCATGGCCTTTTATCCTTTTACGAAGAGAAGCTGTGGGGGATTTATTATGTCTTCTGTCTTTTCTTTCCTCTAATTCCTCAGTTTTTTAACGTGTCTGGTCACAGTGATTTGGTACAACAGATGTCCCTAGACGTCCTTTTCCTCAAGTGTGTAACAGGAGTCCTGGGAATCTAAATGTTCTGTGTTTGCTTTGTGGTGTTTAATGCACGTCACAGGGACGATGAGTTCCTTAATACATTTCACTGCTGGTTTCCTCTCCACTCCTCAATTGTTGACAGGATTGTTCTTTCCCCTCCTCACTCCGGGCACGTGTGAAATGGAGATGGAGCATGTCTTTTAATGCCTCTGTAAGTTTTTGAAACTTGGGAGGAGGGGATCAAGACCTTTTTCCCCTCTTTTTTGTGAAGTGTTCCTTTCTGTTTTCCTCTCAGTATAAATTGATGCACAGGGAGATTTTGTTACTCTTTTTCCTTTCTAATTTTCTAAATCTTGGAAATTGCAGGTCTGTTTAGAGGCATTAGAAGATTTTCCTGGCACTTAGTAGTTCCATGATCACTCTGCTACCAATGACTCTAATATCTGTAATATGTGACCAGAAGAAGTCTTATCAGATTTACATATTACATAAGTGGATTTGCTATGATTTAAAAATCTGCCAAAGCTGAGATATTTCCCAGTGCCTACAAGTCAGTTTGCCTTAACCACATTTCCACAGTTAGCCTGCACCCCATGAAGAGTTGGACTGAGTTCCTGAAATCCTACCCTTCTTCCTCACTCTATTCTGCCTGACTCCAGTTAAGAGCTAAAGTTAAGCGGTGTAGCCAGGTCTTTAAAAAGTAACCCACTTTTGTCATGAGCAGGGCAGCGCAGAATGCACTTGGTGGTTGCCTCTGTGGCACTGGACTGCCCCGTAAAGAAGGGCTTATTTTAAAGCTGGTTTGTCTGGTATCAGCTTTTGAGCGACAATGGGGTTTTTTGCTGCAGTTACACTTGTTTAACTTACATGTATCAGAGTATAGAAGTAAATATTTAATCAGTTGGATCTTTTGACTAATCAGCCATTTATGTAAATTGGATGCTGGGTCATTTGAGGGACCTTCCCCATGAGACCAACAAAAATTTGAGGATCTCAAGAACCAAACCTGCATTGACCTGTGTGAAGGAACTAATGACTAAGTGGATGACATTTAATGTTACAGGTCCCATATTTCACTTTACCATAATTTCCTGGAACCTAGAGTAAATCGCCATGATTTTTTTCCAAGAAATATCCTTTCACAGTTTTTGTTGGTCTCTCTAGGAAACATGAATGAATATTTATAGGTTTGTGAACAATTTTCATTTACATACTACATCATTTTAACAACATTTTTTTTCTGAGAAACCAGAATATAACAAGTAGGTACAAGAACTGTAATAATTGATTTTAAGGACAGTTTCAAGTAAAGAGCTGTCTGTTGTTTTGCATACATCATCAACAAATGCAGGTACTCTTGCTTGATGAGGGGTAAACATTTCTTGTTGTCTGTCAACGTTACAAACAAAGATGGGCTTTGTTGTCAGCTTTCCAACTTGTTTTGAGATGGGAAGAAAAGAGGTGGGTGGTGAGTGGTCGGGCAGTGGTTGTACAAGTGAATGAGGGAGGAAACAGTGATTGAGGAAGCTAGTGGATGAATGAACGAGCGCGATGTGAAGGGAAAAAATAACACTTTTAGTTTACCAAAAGTCTCATTACTGTGACGCACCAAAGCAGAAATAAACAAACACTGAGCAGATCTATGCTGGAAACTGTTTTCCAAAAAGTTTTTCTTATTTCCCACCTCTGCACTGTCTTTTATTTTTATTAACACAAAGATCTCATATACATTATATATACATTTCAATAAATACAACAATGTGACAACTTGTTTCAGTCATCTGCCTTTTTTTTTTTCTCATTTTCGTGGTTCTTCCAATGTTGTGGAAATTCAAACGGGAATTTGAAAAGAGTCTTTAAGTCCCTTAGTTAAGTTTGTCAGGCTCCATGGTTCCTGTAACCTTTTTGGTCAAAGAGGACGACAGGTCAGTCGGTGAGTTGCCAATGAACTGCGCCTTATTTCCTTCCTGTGTTAGACTGAATGGCTCCATGTCTGTGAGGTTGCCATGCGTAGAAGCTCCAGCACCCAGCTAGTATCAGCCTCCCTCCATTGCAGCGTCAGTGACAGTGGCTTATACAGGCAGCGTTGAAGACCAAACACTACCCAACACACTGTCAGAGGAGATTGATTTGGAGATGGCTCAGAGATTAGCAAGAGACAGAGTAAGAACAGGTTCTCCAGCACAACCATCAGCACTTGTCAGTCATAAATCAGTCTTCTTCATCTCCGTTTTTGTCCCTGCCTTTAGGTTTTAAGTCCCACAGACGTTGGGGAGGAGTGGAGAGGGGAAAAGGAAGCCTTTTGTTTATAGAAGAACAATGCTGTGCATGAGAGTACACGGTCCTGGGCCTGGAGTCAAAACAGAGCAGACAGACAAACAGGCAGACAGGCAGAGGAAAGGTTGGGGGCTAGGAGAGTTGTGGGAGGAGGTGGGAGTACTGTTCCCTGAAGATGTGTCAGACTGTCTGGCAGAGTTGGGTCAGTGCACTGGACTGGAGGAACCAGGTGGACAGGAAGCGAGGTTCAGATTGGGGTCAACCTCGACTAGTAGGACTGAAGAGATGTTTAGGTTCTCACACAGTTATGATTCCACACAACATGGAGAACGGCTGATATTTTGAAATGCTCCCTCTCCCTTTCCCCACAGTTTTGACTGAGGACGGGTGGGAATGGTGCAACATGACCAGGCGGTTGTCTCTGTTCCCACACCCCCATTTCCTCCACCTCATAGGCTCCAGTATGATGGTTAACCGCAGAGCAACAGACTCGGGGCAGTGTGAACCCTCTTTTCCCCACAGTGCTCTTTTCTTTTCCCATGCTTCTTTGTGTTAGCGTGTGACTGTTAAAATATATCAGTTGACAACAGATGAAGGTAGATTCCCAGTACCATCTTGTCTTGCGATTGCTGCCATGGTGACACTACCCTCCCCTTCCCTCCCCTCCCCCTAGACGTCACATGACATACCCCTCCCCAGGTGTTTGGCTTGAGTCTGGTGAATTTCATTGATTCGGCTGCACAGTGGGGCTCTTTGTGTCCCAGCCTGTGAGAAACTCGGCCCATCCTCTCCCCACAGGTGGAACTTTAACTTCACCCCAAGGTCTGAGCCGCTGCCTGCACAGAGCTGCTGTTGCCACTCAGAGGAATTAGTTTTTATGAAGAGAAGGCTGGCAAAGGGAACAAGCTCAGCAAATCTGAGCTCATAATCAGTTCTATGTGTTGTTTGCTTAGCTTTCCCTGCTGTCCTCTGGGAAGCAGCTCTGTTTGGGCTGTAATGTGAAAAGCCATTATGTGACTAATAAGCTGCAGTCAGCCAAGCAGCTACCGAGAGCGTACACACGATACCCCTGCTCCTGATGTGAGCCACCAGGTTATGCTTCCACATAGTCACCTGACAAATTTGTCAGGTATTTGCCTTCCAGTGGTCATGTTTGAGGCTGTAGGTGGCTGTTAAGTGATGCTACATTTTTTTAACCTTTTGTGTGTCTGCCTGTGACACACCCTCAAATTCTTTATACTTCTACTTTGGTCTGTTTAAAATACCAATACTCAGTAAAAGTGTAGTGGGCTTTCTGCCTAAAAGGTTTTGCTCATTTATCAGATGGAGGGAGTTGTATGTGGTCGCTGTTCCCACTCAAAAGTGTCATGTGGATGAGCCAGTGATGGAAAGGTGAACTTTGGTGAGGCTAACGTTAGCGGGCTGAGCTGCAGAATGGAGCTGTTAAAATTATTACAGTGACATGCTGAGGCGCCCGTGTGTTTGACTGATGTCGTGTTATATGGATGGCCTCCTGTAAAACCAGCTGGCAGTGAAAAACTGTGCTGACTTGTCGTCCCTATCAAGTCCATTTGTGGTGCGAGCCATTTGCTGCAGTGGAAAAAGGCCTCTGATACTCTTTTCTTTGTCATTTTTAAATGTCTGTACCCGTCTCCTGCTGTGAATCTCTCAGTGGTGCTCATCCTGTCTGTCTCTCTGCGGGGGAGTCTCTAACTACCCCCCCACCGCCACCACCAGCCCCCCTCCCTCAGTCCTATCAGTCAGCGCTGCAGTCCCTGGCTGTGTGAGGCAGTACGACCGGAATGAGAAACACAGGCGACACAGAGAAACCCTTCTCTCAGCTTTGCCTCGATACTCACCGTCGCTATGACAACAGAGGATTTTAGATGGGCCGAGATGCACAGGGTTATGTGATGCTTTTCCGGAGTGAGTGTCTTGTGTGTTTTGTGACAGAAGGAGAAAGTTAGGAGGCACTGAGCAGTGTAATGAGACGGTTGTCTCATGATTTAGGCCTGTATGTGACACTCTTGGCTGTTTTAAACACTGACAACAACACCAGACTCCTTATTTCTTCTTTACTTGCCTAACACATACTCTGCTTATGCTTAAGCTGTTTAAAGACAGCTTAACAATTTTTAATGTTTTTTTTCTCAGAATTTGGCTGCAAAGGCAAGTAATGAATGACTCAAATAAAATATGCAGCAGGCAAACCTGAGTGAAAATAAATATCTTGCTAGATCAGGCCTGCAGGTCGACATCAATTAATTTATTACTGGGTTGGCAGGAAATTAATTGGCACCTTTTTGTGATAGTCAAATAATTGCTTCTCTCTTTTTAAGGAATAAAACCAGATACCTGGTTTTAGTTTCTCATTCATGTGATCATTTGCTGCTTTTCTCTGTCATATGATAGAAAATGGTTACTGGACTGATTGTCAGATAAAACAATTTGAAGACATCAACTTAGACTCTGATGAATTAGAAATGGCATTTTCCATGTTGTCTGACATTTTACAGACTCTACAGAATGATTTATCAATTAATCAAGAAACTGGCACATTATTTGATAATGAAATGTATCATTAATTGCCTTGAACTGGATAGAAATCTCATTCTCAGGATATTGAGTAAATGTGAGAAGACCTCAGTTGGCTAGGCCAACACCTAAATAAAAACATGTTGAGAGAAGCAGGTTTTATATGTCCCAGCACAGACAAGAACATAAGTGCCAAAAGTCCAAAAGATTTAGATGACACAGCAGTCCGTTTATGATGTTTATTGTCTCATTTTTCTATCATGAAATATTGTGCTATAATATGCTGTTGCGCCAGTGTAATGGTCTGTCTGAAGTACAATGGTGCCAGAGATGTTTACAGGCTCAGGGAAAGGTTTTACTTCAGAGACTGTATAGTATCCACCCACCAACACGCATTCAAGTTAATTGCGTGCAGTTTTCTTTTTCACTCAGACATTTCTTTTTATCAGGGTTCAATCTGAAGTTCTGATTCAAGCTTTGAATTTGACCTGTCTCACCCCTCACCCCATATCAACACTAGGAAGCCGCTCCATTATTGGGTTTTACTAAATAAAAACAACGCTCTGTACCGAGGAGCTGTGGAACGATAATGATGTGATTCTACCTGGCATCTGAAATCGGCTTTTAATGTTTCCGGCATTCCCATCTTTTTTTTCCCTTAATTACATTTGTCTGTCTGTGTGTGTGCGTGTGTGTGAGCATGAGAAAGCCGGTCCATGGTGACCAATAAAACAACAGATTTATGACGTTGCCCTGTAGGTGCAAGCTCGCCCACTTCCTTTTCTTGGGAAAGGCTTCATCAGGACTCCATTTCCCATAACAGCATCAAATTTGGGGGATTTCTTTGAGCAGGCGGGTTAAGAGGCAACAGCAATGTCATTATAGAAAGCTTTGAACATAATAGTCTGTTGTCTGTGTTGGGTCATTTAGTTACTAATGGTATATCTGTGCAAGAGGTTGAATGTCACTGAAATCTGTAGAGTATATTAACCAATCATAAAATCATTTAATTTTTGAATCATTGGACCAAAATATTCAGCTCCTTTGTTCATTGTCTCTGTCCCCACACTCCCATGCCTGTCTGCCCTACATTCAGAAACCCTCGGTGCTCTTTTTAGTTTATTTATTTGCTTTCTTTTCAGGATAAATTCAGCACATGGCAGTTTAAAATTAAAACATCATCATTAGAGAGACATTTAATTCTCGGGGGGAGTGTTAGAAATTCAGATGAATGCATACAAAGAGAAGGGAAGGATTGTCAGAGCGAGAGAGGCAGAAATCCTCAGAGCAGCTCCATTAAGGGTGAATGAAACCAATCCTGCCACAGAGGGTGACATGGCAGCTGAGGCCGAGGGTCCCACAAACCCAACCCCCCCTTCATGTTAGAACTGAGAGCGCTTTGAGTCCTCACAGCATCAATCTCTCTACCTTAGAAAGACAGAGAGACTTTGCCGATACTCTTAGTGAAGCCCTCAGCTTAACTAAAGGAAGTAGTCTGTTCACTTCAGGTTTTGATCCTTTTTTCCCCTGTTTTGGATGTGTGGACTGGGCAGTTTCACTTTTTCTCCTGTAAGTGGAAGCTCAAGAGTAAAAGAATAGATGTGCTCCTACAGAAATGAAATGTTCCTTGGCTCAGTTACACTAGATATTTACAGGGTGATAAGTAAAACATATAAAAGCAATGAGGCCTATTGCATCAGCTGACTGTAGATTTGCCTGTTGCGCTATGTAAGTAGTTCTTTGTACACTCTTGACACGTTATTTGCTAAGTTCAAGATGGTGCACATGTATATGATCGTCAACAGCAAAAACATCAACAAAAGTTTAATGTTTGACACAGCGAATAAATCATGACCTACGTGAATCGTGTGACTTAAACTTCCACTGACGCGTCTGCTCCACTGAAGACACGGAAAGACATGAAACAGCATAAAGGTCATCATGTCCTCCACTTCGTTTTCCATCATTTGACATTTGACTGGCTGTTTTCTAATTACTTCATCTCGCATTTTCTTCCTTTGAAAGGGGTTAATGGCACCAGGCTGTATAAATAGCATCAGTAACTCTTCATTATATTATTGTAACAACAGTAGATGGATCCATTTGTTCATTTATACTTTATTTTGTAGATTTTCTATTTGAAGTAAATTTGTTAGGATTGTCAGAAGAAACATGCTCTAGTTTTAAATCTCTGAAAATGTTCTTCTGTCTTTTTGCTAAGTCTAATCTTATCATCTTGCCATGACATCTATTGAGTGAATGAGTTATGTCTGCTCAGTAGAGGAGTAAATTTAGATCTGTATTTGAAGCCTAACTTTTAAAATGCATCCTGTTTTGACAAAGCTATAGAGTAACTAACTTCTTTCTGCTACTTTTCTTTATTTGTTACTGTTTGCATAACTAGCATAACTGTAATGCTGTGAACATCTGACGTGGACCTCGTTCTTCATCTGCAGCTAAAGTTCAGGTTTCTCATCTTCAGCTTCTCAGAGTAGAAACTACCCATTATGCACGTCTGTAAAATACAGCTCAGCTTAAGTCCATGTACATCATCGTTACATTTCCTCAGACTGTAATGACAACTCTTTTCTGATGGCTGGATTCAGCTGCGTCTTCACGCTTTCCTCTTCAGTGGCCTCAGACTCTTAATTGACTCCCCTGGTGCCATTGTTTTTGTGTGTCTACAATTCCAGTGTTTTTTCTGTACACAGCTGTAATTCAGCCCCATATATGTTTATATAAGGGACTTATATAGGTATAATTGTAGTGTTGCCTTCCTGCTGTGTGACGAGCCGAGGACTGCTTCTTCATAGGAGGGTCTGTAGGTTTTCCTGCACTTAGCTTGGTTGAGGCTGCCTGTTGTGCGGGCCATGTCCTGCTGTGCTCTACCATGCAGTTGGTCTCATTTTGTCTTTGTTGTTTCTTTGTTCCTGTCTGGACTGTGAATGTAGGTGTTGTTGCTGCTTTAAGTTGCTAATGAGTAAAATTTCCTAGTCACGTAGATGTATTACATTGTAATTTCTGGACTATTTTTTTTCCTCTGGAAACATCATTAAATCACTGTGAAGCTCTCTTTAGATTATACAAATGTTGTCTGTTGCAAAGAAAACTGTCACCTGTTACCTCCTTCAAAGCCTCTAAGTGTGCGCGCGTGCGCACACACACACACTCCTGTGACGTTAATAGTTGTAAGTGGAGGCAAGGTGTCTCGGGCCTCTGCGTGAGTGTTCAGAAAGAGCGCGACCAAGAGCGATGCATTCCAGATGTTTCAGAAATGAAGTGGGTTTCACTGGATCGTAACACATTCCCAGGGATGTTTGCGGAAAGAAATTCTTCCTCATCTGTCGAGCATGTTCTACACCCCCCTTACCCCCAGGAGGGTATGCATCTAGTTTAGTCGTCTGTTTTCACTCCTCTCTCTGTCTCTTAATGGGCTTTTTGTCATTAAACCGTCAACGTGTGTGTGGTGTGTGTGTGGTGTGTGTGTGGTGTGTGTGTGGTGTGTGTGTGTGTGTGTGTGTGTGTGTGTGTGTGTGTGTTGTGCAGCTGTAAACACCATGCATTAGTAAATGTTGGTGTGTGAAGCTGGTGATTTGCATATTTAAATTTGTGGACACATCTCTTCGAGGGTACGTCCTCCTCTTGTTTCCTGGTGGGCAAAATTGCTTTAGTTCAGACCCTAAAGTGATTCAGGGTGATATTTGAAATGGTGTGGTTGTGTGTCTGAGTATGTGTTGCATGGGTTGGGGGAGTAGATGAATAGGCAGCGGCTGCATATTGAATGGCTTAAGCTGCAGTCTGCCACTGTGGGTGTGCCTTTGTCTATTTGTGTTAGCAAAGTAAAGTCTGAGTACTCTCACCTGCACATGAAGGGAGTGGGCCAAGCCAGAGAAAAGAACCAACTAGGACTGTGACTAATGATTGTTTGAATCATTGATTGTTCTGCCTTTAAACAGTGAATTGTCAATATTTAAAATATCAGGTGAAAAAGTCCAAGGTGACATTTTTATGTTGTTGGTTGGTCCAAAGAAATTCAGTTTGGTCTCGCATAAGAAGAGCAGGAGAAGCTGAAACCAGAAAAATCTTAAAGAAAAGTACTTTCCAGTTGATTGATGAATTGACTAATTGTTTCACCTGTGAATCTAACCTTGGACCTGGTCTAGATGAACCAGTCTGTTAATATGTGAACAAAAGTAGGACTGTTTAAACAGTGGAACAGCGGCACATTATTCCTCTTCCAAAATACTGTTAGTGCTCCAGAGAACAATCATTTTCATAATCAATTAATATGCTGATTATTTTTTTCAATTAATTGATTTCTCAGTAAAATGCTAAATAGGCGATAATGATGATACTCATTATGATAATGAAAAATACCAATTGTATTGTATTTCCCACAACCTAAGGTGACACTTTCAGGTGTCTTTGTTTTGTCTGACAAATTATAAAATCCCAACATTGTAGAATATTGAACCAACAAAAATCTTCTGCTTAAAAATAACCAAAACATTTAGAGAGGTAGACATACACCATAGAAAAAAAGGATAAAAATAGATAATTACAAATGTGCAGTCACAAACAAAATATGAGAGCGTGTTTATGATGAAATAACCTGGCCTGTTGTCTTGCTGACTGTCTACAATGGCCCTGAGAGCCCAAAACACTGCATCATAAGGAAACAGAAGTAAACAGTAAACAGACAAATTCAGAAAACATCTTCATTAGTTTGACAACATATGTGCTGCAAATACATCCCAACAGAAGTGTTTCCAGGGGACACAAAGAACAGATGAAACTGTCTGGGACATGCTTGTTTTTCAATGATTAAAATGTTGTCAAATTTCCAGTGTGTTGAGCTCTTATGGCCCCCGTAACTGATGAGTTATTCCAGCAGTAAAAGGCCAAGATGAAGTTGTTCTAATGTGCTTACTGCTTCTTTCTCCTTGAAAAAGACTAATATAGTTCCAGAAAACAAACCAACAGACGCAAGATAACTCATACATCCTCTACTTCACTCTTTCATTCTCAGTTTATGTTGTCATCAATCTTTATTTTCTCAAAAATGATACCAAGATGACATAAGCAGAAAAAACAAACCAAAGAGCAGAAATAGAAAATTTGTAATAAAAACAATTACATTCAAAGACATTAAGATTAAAAGTTTATTTCTAGATTGTGACAGTGTTATCAAGGAATCGATATTTAAACTGTGTTATTCCCTGAGTCTGGAGCACAAAATCTAAAAGCAGACTTTCCAAGTTTTGAGGTGACCTGCAGAACCTGTAGTGTGATCCAGTATTGAAAGCAGGTTTGATAAGGAGCCACATTGAGGTCTGTTAGTGGAGGAAGGTAATTCAGTCATGTATTTAAGCACACACTGTATATACATGTATACCAATGTCGATCTCATCTCACATGGAGAAACAACACTTTTGTGTTAACAATTGTTTTGTGACAAATTCCTGGTGTAATGTCACAAAGTGCCGCTGACACAGTCTTAACGTCAAATTTCAAGTAAGGCCAGACTTTCTCCTCTTGAGCAGATAAATGTGAAAACAGCCTTATAGCATCGAACTCCGCTCACACATGAATCTGCAGAGTGAAGCTCAAATATCCAAGTGAAGTGATAATGAGTGAGACACATTTTTGAGTGGAGTGAAACCGTATCAAATCAATATTTTTGAAGCAGCGAACCTTCTTTAGTTTTAACACAGTTTCTTCAAAACCACTGCCATGAAATATAAACTGCTCTCTCACTGCTGTGGGGTTTTTTTACTATGTATTTTATATATACTTTCATTTTTGTCTCACCAGGATTCAACTCAGTGAATCAACCACATCAGTATCCAGAGCAGTTAGTGTCTGTTCCTCAGAAAACTATCACAGAAATAAGATAAATCTAAGCTAAATGGCTGTAACTCTTGACTCCAGACGACCAGGTGGTTGCCGAGCGTCCCCATCCATCAACATTTACAGGGGGAGGGTGTAAATGGCTTTGCCTCATCACCTCAGCAACCGCCTCCATGGCTCCTGGAGCAGATCAACAAGATCTTGACTCTGCTTTGTGAAGGAGAACAAGCTAAAGGCTGAATTTTAAATGATCAATAAGTGTGATATGTTTTTTTCCTATTCTAATGATACAACTAATATAAGTGTTAAGTGCTTTAAAGCTTCAGTTTTAAACTTGAAGTGAAGGATTTTCTTCCTCTACTGTTGTTGACAAGGTGGCTTGACATAGAGTGTCAGCTATAGAAATGTAATCTAGTTGTAGGTAAGTGATGGTTGGTGTAGTCTATACCAAACCATGTCTGTGTATGACTCAGGCTTGTGATGCAATTGTTCTCTGCAGCATTTTCCTAGTTGAATCTCGAACAAGACAAATAATTTCTTGCTGCCAACCCATGCACGTTCTTGCCACTTTTCAAGCATACGAGTCTGAAGTAAAAACATTAAACTCGAGTAAGTAAATGAGCTGTTTCAGATGACCGTGCTGCTCATTAGCAGGATTATTAACCAAGTATCAATGATTTACTATTTGTGAATTTAGTGTTTATGTTATATTAACTCTTCAATATTTCTCTTTTTCAGTGCTCTGCGCCAAAAACCTGGTGAAGAAGGACTTCTTCCGTAAGTACCTGCCAATCACTTTCACTTTTGGTTTAGTGGGATTATAGTACATGTACTGAACTGACCTCCTGAGACTGAGAAATGTGGAGCACTTTGCTGTTAGCTGTCAACAACACAATAGGATCCACTTATACAGCGATTTCAACAGATGGGGATGGTTTACTTCATATGTCCTTGGAAGAAAGAGAGTGTTGTCTACACAGTGCCCCATCACTCCAAACACAAGACTGCAGACTCAAGTGTGAGACCTGACAAACTGTGTTGACAGTAACGTCACTCAAATGCTGTTACACGCTGCCATTTTGGCCATTTTCTTTTCCACAACCACTTAGCATAAACCACCCAGTTTGTCTAGTCCTCTAAAGACTTAATAAGATGTGTAGAGCTGTCTGCAGTATTGTGAGTGTTTTGGTGTGTTTGGGTCAGGCTGTCATGGTGAATGAGTGTGTAAGGGTCTTCTGCTCACTCAGGTGATTTCTGTGGTGCCCATTCCTGCCATTCCAGTGCACAGGAGCTGAGCAAACACTCAGTCAGAGCTGGTGCAGAGCAGCACTGAAACCAGAGATAACAACGTCTTCATTTGTCAACTAGGGAGTTTCTCTGTATTAGTCTTTGTGTATGTGTTTGTGTCTCTTAGTGTGCATGCTTCAGCCTTGTTGGCTTATTTGCAGCTAGGATCATTTGCATTATCATTATTATCTCCCCACTTTATGGTGTAGTAAAGCACGTAGTGTGTAATATGTCAAAAATAAAAACAAATGTTTATCACAATTCTTCAGAAGCCAGTGTTCCTGCACTTTGGTCTCTTGGTTTGAATTGTCATGGAGCTTGACACAGCAGCCAACACACAAGTTGCAACCAGCAAAGGTTCTACATTTTTCCTGATAAATAATATTTATCTTTTAACTTGGAATTACCTGATTGACAAAGGAAAAAGAAAAAAGTTTGTGGAGGTAAATAATGAGTAGTCTGAGACATGACGTGACTCTGACGTGTCTGGACTGGTCCCAAAGCAGAAACAAACATTGTAAACAACCCAGCATCTGTGTCAACTGTATATGTCCCCATCTGCCATGTAGAAAGCTAACAGTGCTGTGTAACGTTGACGTTTATCTGTTTTGTTTTTTTTGTTGTTGTTGTTGTTTTTTTTATTCTTGGTCAGTGTGGCAGACGCTGAGTTGGGTGTCTTACCGTTCTCTCTCTCTGCAGGCCTCCCTGATCCCTTTGCAAAGGTGGTTGTGGATGGCTCAGGACAATGCCACTCTACAGACACTGTGAGGAACACACTTGACCCCAAGTGGAACCAACACTACGACCTGTGAGTCACAGAGCTTTTTTTTCTCAGTCATTTCTTCCATCTGTTTTTAGAGAGAAGAAAAATATCAGATTCCTTCTTGGTTTATTTGAATACCTCCAACCTACCTAAAGACTTAATCTGATTACTAACAGCAGTTTGAGGCGATACTTGTGCTGTTACAATGCCTCTCAATTTTATGTCTTTCTTTATTTAACCTTGATAAGTGAGCACACTGAGACGTGTCGGGACAGTGCCATTAACAGGACCTGAACAGTAACAGATGTAAACAGCCGTTGCATCTGGCCTCTCACTTATCTAGATGCTCTGTAATGACATAACCCTTTAGCGCCAGCAAACAGTCTAAAAATGTCCCTTGGAACGATATTTAAAGCACCGGGAGGGAGCGGAGCCTCCACTAGTATTTTCTTCCATTGACTGAAACACGTGCATGTCTTGTTGTACCCTGATTGCCTTTTCCCAAAGATGGTTTGTCCTGTGAAAGTAACCTGGAAAAAACAGAGACAGAGCGCGTGAGTGAAAATGTGAGAGTGAAAGTTTCCAGTATTCGCCCGGTGTTTATCCAAACCGTCATGCGTAGCCAACAGCAAGAGGAAGCACATGTCTCCGTTTGTTTGGTTGCCGGGGATACAGGACCCTCTCTCTACATGGCTGTTAAATTAGCTGCTCATGTCACATTTGACAAGAGGGAAAAAGTCACGCGCACGTACGCACACCTTAAAGATAAATAGATGGAGAGGAGAACACAGACTCGTGGCCTCTCTCTGCACTGCTTTGTACCAGGAGCCTACAGATGAAGCTGATTGGAGTTTATGTGACAATTACTCGTGTTTCTGTGCCAGTGATCAGTTCAACATCACTGTACCCACTTTACTGTCTGCCGGTGTCTGTCCTGATGGCCAGCAGGACTCTCAGGCGGTGTGTTGGAGGAGACGGGTTTTAATTGACTGAGAGCAGCCTAGAAATCCGTCTGGCTGCCTCACACTTATTAAAATAGGGCCTGCAACACCTGGTGTTCCCAATATGGCCTGGTGCATTAAAGCTGTTGGCAGTGACTCTTTTTTTCCATTTGTTATATGTGCTCATGTGAGGGTATAGGAATCCTATGGAAGTGCGCCTGTGTATGTAAGTGTGTGTGTGTGTGTGTGTGTGTGTGTGTGTGTGTGTGTGTGTTTTCACAGCCTTGGTTTCATTGGTCAGCCACAGCTGGCAAACTGGCCTGTGAACTGTGACCCTTCAGTTTTGCTGCAGGATGTGGCCGACATGCCAGGGATAGCAGACACAGTCAGTGTGGCTGTCTGCCACTCCGACTCATTCTGCCTGCACCAAGTGTGTAAAACGGATAATGACTTAGAACCATGTCGTCACCATTGAAATCAAGCAAACATTAGCATTACAGTCACTCCTCCTGAGGACAAAGGCACAGTAATTCTTTAAGAGGGTCCTCATCTCTTTGGTGAGCATCATGACATTGTTTTCAAGCATTTTTGGAGTGTCCTGCCAGTGTGCTCATGCCTTTTGGTAAAATAGGAGCCCTTCAGATTTAACATTAATAAAATTCATCCATTTATTTTCCTCCCCCTACCTGAACTGACAGTGGGTTGAATTCCTATGTAGGCAACCTGGCAAACAGCATCACTATTAATGGCTCTATTACATCCTCAGTATTACTATGTAGTGTAAAGGAGAAATATAAGTGTCACATTACAGTAGTAGAGTAAAACATTCCCTGATATTAATATATGTTTAATCATAGAATTATCCTTTATCACCGTGTAAGTGATAAAGGATAACACAGTATTAACAAATATCCACCTAGGTCTACTTAAAATTTATTTTAAGGTCTAATTTCAAAAAGTAATGTTATGTGATAAATGTAATCACTTATCCTTTTTACATGGGTGATTACAGTTTGTTTTAATCTTTCCAGTGCCATGGTTCCCTCCCTGATTTGTCAGATGAACTCAAGTACCCTCTCATCAACAATACGAGTCATGTTGCAAATGTCTTCATTTTCAACTGGTTGTTATTTCACCCTATTAATTATAAAAGTGGATATTGTAACAGTAGTTTTCTTGTACCATTGAACTGACTCTGACCATTTATACATTACTTCGAGCTAACTGCCCAGGCTTCTCTTTTGACCCGCTAATTAATTTTCACATAGTCTCAGTTGTAGCATGTCTCAATATGTGAATTTTTTAAAATAGTAATCCCCCCCCCCTTTTTTTTTTTTTGATCACTTTAGCATCTCCACAGTTTCTGCACATACCTGCTGCACAGTGAAGTCATATCTCGTGGAGCAGATGTATCCCTGGTTTAGTGTTTAGTTTTTAACAGCGTCCAAAAGCTGCTCACAAGCACAAGTCCACGTATTAAATCACCTGCCAATCATTTTGAGAGCAACAGGCCTTAAATCTTAGTTGTCCTCCAACCCTTTTTTATGTTTGTATCTTAGATTGTAACGTTTTTGTTGCTGCAAGGTTTTCCTTTTACTTTGACCATATGTTCCTGGCAGTAATTTGGTGCAGAAAAAAGCTACTAAAAACGGTGCTCAGGATGCGTATGAATACAGTCTGCCAAATAAAAGGATGTATTTAGAAAGCACATCTGCCTCTTTAAATCTGCTGGTTTTTCTTTTTATTACAATTTTCCCATTGTCTCTTATGCTGTGTGTGTGTGTGTGTGTGTGTGTGTGTGTGTGTGTGTGTGTGCGTGTGCGCGAGATTGCCTGCGACTTGTATTAAAAAATCTTAGCCAGACTAATGAATTTTATTACATGGAGGGTGATCCAGATGACTAGGGTTTGGTTATAATACTTCCCTCCCGTCACGTCTGTCTGACATAGCAGCTCTCTCACATCGCACCCCAGACAGGCATTTGGCACTGACTCAAAATGTCCAGACATCTTACTCACAGCCCCATTGTTTCATATCCCTTTTGGTAAGCAGCATGATAATTACAGTGGGATGTAGTCCCGCCAATCGTACAGATGATTAGTTTTTGACTGAAGAAGGAAGCCCACCCGAGCAGATGTGCCACAACAGGTTCACATGGTGAGACTTTTATCATGGCCTGTTTTCGCCTCACACACGAGGAGAGGCAGAGCAGACAGCAGTATGAATGTACTGGAGGAGACAGACACTGGCAGTCTGTCAGTTCTATGTAGCCATCATTCTCTGCAGGTTTGGCTGTCTGTTTACAATATAATTACCTTACTTGGTTATTTACTTACACAGCAGGCAGACTGTTCTGTTAATATTGTTGTTTTTAGCTAAGACAGTGGAGTGGCTCAATGGATGGCAGGTTCCCATGAGGTTTAGTACATACATTCATGGTCCCCTCAGGATGATCTGTAATAAGTCTGATGATCCCTCAACTTTTCTTCTAGTTCCTCTATCATGTTCAAATTTATCCAAAACATTTATTTACAACTGTGCATTTGCAAAGTTAATGACATTCTCACCAGCCTCAACTGTAGGTGTTTAGTGCTAATTGGCAAATGTTAGCATGCTAACATGCTAAATAAGAGCTGGTCACCACAGTCAGCATTATACCTGTTCTACATCTGCACACTAGCATAATTAAATCATTGTGAAAGCACCTCTACATAGAACTACCTGACAGAGCTGTAAGCATGACTAGTCTTCAGCTTGTCCTGTTACCTTTTCTTCTTTATTTATTTAATTCTTTATTTGTTGATGCCACCTCTTACCTCATAATGTCCATACTCTCTGCATTAGGGCGATCTTATCTCTGTCTCTTGTCCATGCAACTAATTGACAATATATACAGTAAAGAACTAGGTTA
The DNA here is from genome assembly GCA_038496675.1 of Rachycentron canadum. NCBI lineage: Eukaryota > Metazoa > Chordata > Actinopteri > Carangiformes > Rachycentridae > Rachycentron > Rachycentron canadum. The sequence goes on from CM076664.1 coordinate 18,714,591, forward strand.
AGAAGGGCTTCGTGTTACCTGGCAGCAGATATATGTACAGCCCACTACATTTGACAGCATGATTGATGACTGTTTGCGCCTAATTACATCCGCAATTAAACTGATTTAATCATTTTTCACAATTTTTTTTCATTTATTCTGAAAAGTTATTTTCTTCTCTTTTTTTTTTTTGTTGTAAAATGCCAGTTCAGCCTTACTTTAAAGACATTTTAAAGGATGAGTTTCATTTTGCAGTATTTTCTCCGTTGTGGTGTCTGTGTCTGTTGCTGCTCATTCATTCATTGTAATTAAAATTTCATGTCCTCTCTCTACTGTATCTCTCCGCCTTCCCGTCCTTAGATATTTAAACTCACTCCTGTTCACATGTGCAAAGGGTTTCTGTGAATATTATAAATGATTCACAGGATCACAGTCTGCTTACAGACACTCAGGGTCAGAATTACTGGCTGGAAAATCCCGCTCTGCCTCCCCTGCTTCCTCTTCCGCCTCCATGTCCTGGCTGTGTCTTGTAACATGTCCTTGACGAGGAGAGTTAGCTGTAGCCTCTGTGGCGAATGTGTGTCTCCCTGCTTTGCTGAGGACATCCTGAGTGAGACTCTTTGTCAACACGTGTCACATGTTGACATCACTAGTACTTCTTTAATACAGTCTAACAGCTTTAGTTTAATGAGCAATTATGTTTCATGGCAGACATTATCACAGACTGAAATACACACACTGCTCATTAAAACTGGTCACATCAGTGATGTCATGGTGTCGAGGACAGAGCCTCTCCACACTGAAAATTAATTAATTTAATATTATTAATTAACTCTTTTCATTTATTCCTCTCAGATACATTGGGAAATCAGACTCCATCACCATCAGTGTGTGGAATCACAAGAAGATTCACAAGAAGCAAGGGGCCGGGTTCCTGGGCTGTGTCCGCCTTCTGTCCAACGCCATAAACCGCCTTAAAGACACAGGCTGTAAGTGTCAGTATTACAGCATCCTGTCTATATACAATCATATTATTTATTTTATGTTATGTTTTAAACATCTCGAAGCTATACGTGATGCTGTCTGGTCTGTATAAGACTAGTAAAAAAATTCTCCTTTTTGGTTTCTCAAAAGGTGTAATTATCTGTGCTTGGTAAAGTCTGGAGGGGTAAGATGTTTGTGAAAATATAAAACTGGGGGCAGAAAAAACATTATTGCTCATGTACATTCAAAAGTGCCCTGTTCTTTGCTGAAAAAATGACAAATGTCTGTTAAGAGCCAGGGTTGTAAAGTTTACATTCAGTCTTTTACACCAAAAAGCAAAGTGCTGAGTGCATTTCAACATTTGCAAAGGCTTTTTATTTTTTATTTTTTTTTCAAATCAATAATTATGCACGTCAGTGTTTCCTATCATGCTGACTTCTTCTTTGAATTTATTGCAGCAGAGTAGCATGAAACCTGAGGTAGGACCTGAATCCTGCCACACGTGTTCACTTATGTGTCCTCTTGTGCATGCATAAAACAAATCAAACAAGGACACACTCATAAAAACATTGCTCCGTACTCACACTATTGGTCCAAAACTCCACAGGGAACCATTTTAAAGGTTTTTAGCACAGAAGAGGTGCTCATAGAAGAATTAGGGTTAGCAGCAAGTATCAAATTATTCTATATATAATGTGTTTTGTATTAGAAATAAAAACAGACACAAATTTATTGGTGCTGTTTTTCTCCAAAGATGTTGTTTTATAGCACCATGCAGGATGCAGGCAGCTGTAACAGTGATTCTGTTTTTCCAGATTGGCTTATTCTGACATTATTAAATCTTGCTATTTGAAACTGGTGTCTTTCGCTTTTGTGAGCTATTGACGTGTCATTTTCATTTACTCGGTATATTACTTGTTACTGGGGAGGAGAATAACTTTTAGCTTGCTAATCGTGATTATCCATGAAATGTCCGTAGTTGGCACAGAATGATCTGATTATCACAGCCCTCGTGGTGAAATGAAGCCGCATCAATCAAGGCAGTCTGATGCCTGTAGTGTGATAAGAAGCAGAGGTTAATAATGCAGTGCTGCTGTCAGAGTTAAGTGACTGAACTTAGAGTAGCTGCTTTTAATGCCCTGTCTGCCTCACTAGGGCTGACAGAGGCCAGACCAGGGTGTGAGAGGGGTCAACACTCTGCCCCTGCCAGAACAGGAAGAGCCAATCAACATCACCCTGCAATTACAGTAAAAATGTCTCATGTCAGAAGCTAACTGGATAAATGAGATACAGGCTTTAGTAAATGGGTCCCAGTAAAAGCAGTGCCAGACAGTTGTAGCTTCAACAAAGCGGTCTGGAGTTTTTTTTTTTGTGGTGGCGCACCGGTACCTGCTCACTGGGCCTGCGGCCTCGTAGGCAGGAACGGGAAAGAATCCCACCGCTTTTCCTAGAAGCCCCTGACACTGTTGTTTTCCTGGAGCGACACAGGAAACCTGAACCCTGTGCCACAGCTGTGAGTGGTTTGCCTGTGCATTTCCTTTCTCTCCTGGCCTCCTCCTCACCCCTGAGTTTCAGCTTAAGTCTCCTACATAGACTGGCAGAATGTGCACACATGCACATAAACACAAAATGCGTTGTGACTAACCTCCCTCTATCTCTGTCTGCCGATCTAGACAACCGGTCATTTCACACAGACATGCATAATTGTACAGCTATTTAAGTGTAAGCATAGATTTGTTGTGTTCTCTCTGTTGTGGTCTCTCCCCCTCTGTGTATTTGTCATTCTTTTGTTTTTTTGTGTGCCTTTACCAGTAGTTTGAGCTTTGTCCCCTCTGCAGACCTTAGTGAGGGCACAGTGCTGACTACAACATTTGTGTATAATTGCAGAGTGTCTTTGGTTGACTGTAATGTTTATATATAATTGCAGTATGTCTGCATATCTTGTCTTTGTGTAGATGACTGCACAAGTATTTAAATGTATATACTTTGATGCATCTCAGTATGCAAGTGCTATTTTCTGTGTACGCTTTCACTGCCTGTGTGTGCGCGCTTTGTGTTTTCTCTGTGGCTGCTGACCTCTGGCCAGCCTTGTAACGGTTTGACCATTGCCTGTTTTGGTCCCTGTTTAGTCTAGACAGACATCCTGAGCTGATCTGCATGACACCCAGACAACAGAGAGCAGATAGTGGCATTTCTCATGTCTGCAGGCAGCTTGGACATTTTTTTTTTTTTTTTGGTCTGTTTTTTTTTTTTTCTTTCTTTCTTTCCGCCTGATCTCTCTCTTTCTCCCTCACTCTCAAATTCCACAGACTTTAAGAAGTTCAGACAAAGAGTTTCCAGACTTTGGCAGAAGTTCATGTCCATGCTAAGACTGAGCGGAATAGTGCAGGCTTTGTACTGAAATTTGTCAAATGTTTGACCTCTGCATTTGAACTGAAGCCTGCTCTGTACCGATGCTCAGTGAGATTTTTACAGCCCGTGGCTGTTCCACAGACCAGACCATCTGTTCCAGGGCAAAGCCAAGCTGTGGTCTGCAGACAGAAGAATGAGGGACGGATAATGAGGGAGAGAGGAATTGACTCTTGAGTGATGTAAATGATACACAGCAATGGGATTTGTCCATCTAGGAAAAAAAAAAAAAACATCCCGGCACATGCCGGTTTACATGCATCTGTCAGAAACAAATGAATCCTCTTTTCTCTTTCCTTTTCTCCCCACTTCTCCTTCTTTCATCTTTATTCTCATTTCCTGTTTGTCCACTTGTCCTCTTTCTCTTTTCCCTAATCTCTCTCTCCACTTCTTCTTTCTGTCCTCTCCTAAACAGACCAGAGACTAGACCTAAACAAGCTGAGTCCCAATGACAGTGACACAGTCAGAGGCCAGATAGTGGGTGAGTACACATGAACACAGGGAGCATTTGGCGTAAAAAGCACTGGAAAAATTGTCACGTTTGTGCTTTCAACAGTTCTTGTAGTAAACATGGCGCTTGTAATAATCATCCATACTCTGTTTTGTGTCTTGCATCATCCCCTTGATGATTTTATTTAATGTTATTATTATTGATTATATCAATGTAAAATTCGCGCTTTAAGCTTCTGTAGTTGTAAAATGTCAAATTCATCAGGCTTTGTATAAAATTAATTCCATGCCATAAATCCAGATGTAAAAAAGAAAGGGGTAGAAGAAAATGCTGCCTCCTTTTAACCACAGTACACCACTGATAAAATTTAACCGTATTCCTCTTACTCATAAAGATATATAGCTCTATTTTGTGCTTCGATAAAATATCTGTGCCTGCACTGTAATCTGCTGTCTAGTAATCCTAGTGTGTGCATCTGTCTGCCATGTGTTGCTGCAGTGAGCCTGCAGTCTAGGGACCGGATAGGCACAGGAGGCCCTGTGGTGGACTGCAGTCGCCTGTTTGACAATGATCTTCCAGATGGGTGAGTGAGTTGGGGGAAATCTCTCATCATCTTAGGAGTATTTTTTTTTTTTTTTTTTTTTTTTTAGAGGCTGTTGCAAATCCTAACCAAAAAAATAGCTGCCTTCGCATACAGAAGTGAAGATATACAGAATATTATATTTGTATGTGGTGAGACAGCAGTGAGACTACTAGATGGTTCTGTGGCTACTTAACCATGTCCGCTCACTGCTGCTTCTGTGTATGTTTCTGCTGCCAGCTGGGAGGAGAGGAGGACCGCGTCTGGACGAATCCAGTACTTGAACCACATCACACGCACCACACAGTGGGAGAGGCCTACCAGGTGAGTACACTCTGCTGCCCACAGAAACTCAAACCCAGACCTCTTAAATCTAACAGCAACAGGCTGATGGAAGACCTCATCTCTGACCTCGGTGCACCCAGACCATGGAACTCAGTCCAAAATTGGAGTGGGTTCCTCGAAAAGAAAAAAAAAAAAGGTGTCAGACACAATGCTTCAGTCAGTGGTGTTTAATGATGTGGAGGAGCCAGGCAAGTTGCAGAGCTGACAAGAGTGGAAATTACGGCATCTCCTCCCTGCTCTGTCGCCGTCTTTTCTACTTATGTTCCTTTTTACTGTCTTTATCAGCCATTTTTCTTTTTATTTGTCAGTTCTCACCATGTTTTACCTCAGGCAGTCTCAGTCTCTCAGTGAGTCTGTTTGTGTGATTCTGTGCATGGATATTATTTGATATAAAAGACTTTCTAAATGCTGCCTATTGATTTGCTGCTGTTTGTGTTTAGGGAGATGTCTTCCTCCTTTTCATTCCTCTTTTTCATAGTCATGTCTTTCTTTCTTATACTGATTAACCGTTACCTGGTTGTTCTGTTCCCCATCCTCCCTCACTCCTCTCAGGCCTGCATCAGAGTACTCCAGCCCTGGCCGGCCTCTCAGCTGCATAGTAGATGAGAACACACCCATCAGTACGAATGGGGCCACGCCCACCACGGCATTGCCACCTAATGATGGTGACCAGCGGGCCCAGGAGAGACGTGTCCGCTCGCAAAGGCACCGTAACTACATGAGCCGAACCCATCTGCACACACCTCCAGACCTGCCTGAGGGATACGGTTAGTGGTACACCGCCACCACAGGTTGCAGCTGGGAAAATATAAACCGAATGAAAATGTATTATCTAGCCTTATTGCTTACTGTTTTTTAGTGTAATGCCTATTGTTAAATGTTTGTGCAGTGTATGTTTCATTTTATTTATTTATATATATATATATATATATATATATATATATATATATATATAAAAAAAATGGAAATGAATTTGAGAAGTAACCTCAAAGTGAGATTGTCCCCAGTCTCCACACTTCCACTGAAAATACATTGAAAGAAATATAATACTGCGGATTCCAAACAGCAGTATTTACACAGCTCCCTGATGGTATGTGGAAAAAATGTGGGAAAAAATTACTGTAACAATATCCCCTTCAATATAATTAATGGTGTTAAATGTCATCCAGTTTGAAATCAGCTCAAAAGAACACATTTGAAGCATGACTGGGGGTGCTGAGCTCATCTGTCAGGGCTGTGGATGCTTGTCACACCTGATACTGTGTGTTGACTCCAGCGTTCTAACACTG
>CM076664.1:18734567-18880603 GCA_038496675.1 Rachycentron canadum
TTGCGGCTGGGGAGTTGGGGGTGGGGTGGGGGGGCAGAGGACGTCCTAAAGTTGAGCGAGACATAACTGCATAGCTTCTCCAGACCAGCTGAAGCATTAAATTGTGGCTGAATAGGCAAGTGTTAGCTGGTAGACTGTCAGGGCTGTCTTTCTGTGTACTTTTCGGTGTAGATAAGACAGTCTCATTTCTCTCACAGCACCTCTCAGTTGTCTGCTGTATCTGGAGGGCACAGTGGAACCTGGCAATCGGGAGAAGCTGTGTTATTATGGTCTTGTGGTTATGTTTATTATAACTGCCCCTAATCCACTTTAAATGAACCCTCCCCCTGACGGTGTGAGCCGTCTGCACATGGGATGAACACCGACTGAGGCGACGAGATCTCGGCCTGACAACAGAGACCCAATTCAAAGTGACTGCTGTAACGCCACACTGCATCTGTCTCATTTTTATGCTCCCCCCACTACTTTCTTTTTGTGCAGCTCTTAAATTCACTACCTTTAGTTTCTCAACCTTTGGTCAAGCAGTTGTTGTGTTTAACGGGTGCCTTAATGCAGGGTATGGGGTGTCAATGACATAAGTGTAGAGGCTAAATCCACAGAGTCCCCCCTCTCGTTGATACTGCAAACTGATCTCTTAAACTGTCTCTGCAGAGGCTCACAGTACAGGGAGGTAAACAGCTGTCTAAATGATGCCATTAATGCCTTTAACAAGCAGTTTGTGTTTGTTTGTGTCTGTGTTGCAGGAATCATATCGACAGGTGATGAAGATGAGGCCGAAAGACTTGTGGAAAAGGCTCATGGTGAAGTTTAGAGGAGAAGAGGGGCTCGACTATGGCGGAGTGGCAAGGTAAGAGGAAAGTGTGGTAGACGGGGAACATCAGAATTTGGTTCTGTAAACACTGCATCATTTTTCACACAGAGGTCTGCCTCCTAGTGGAAGAAAGCCAAACCACACAACTTACTTACTGTTAGGCCTGTTTTGGGGCCGTATTTTCTGCATGTTTTTAGTATGTTCTGAACTCAAAATTACAACACAGAGAAGATAACTTCTATTTCTCTCTCTTTCCTCCTGCCATCTCCTCCTTGCGTTCTGTCCAGGGAGTGGCTTTATCTGCTGTCACATGAGATGCTGAACCCGTACTATGGCCTGTTCCAGTACTCCCGCGATGACATCTACACGCTGCAGATAAACCCAGACTCTGCTGTCAACCCTGTGAGTCACAGTCACCACTGACCTCTGTTGTATGGCATTGACACACTCACTCTCATAACCTTGTGGTATATATATCACACTTGAGCAAATTATCCAGCCAGACATAGGCCTTACTGCAGATGCTGTCAGATGTCTGGGTCATTGTGTCTTCTCTTACACAACTTCATTGCTCTCTGTGTTTGTTTGGGCTGGCGTAGGTCCATTTAGCTGTTGCTATCCAGTCAGCAGGCATGATCTCGTGGTTTAACTGCTGTGTTGAGACTGTGCTGTTTGGTTGTTTACTGCTTGTGTCATGTAGAACAGGAGGCTCTGTTAAAGGGGAATCCAGAGGTTTAACATTGAGCAACAAATTCCTTATGTCAGAGAGGTTTGTGTGTTAGGTATAGTCTAGCGGAACTGGTTCTCAGTCCCACACATGATTTAGACACTGTTCTGCTGTCTGCTCATTTGGAAACTGAAGGTGTTTTGTCTCACCACAGGAACACTTGTCATACTTTCACTTTGTCGGCCGTATCATGGGGATGGCAGTTTTCCATGGCCACTACATAGACGGAGGCTTTACTCTACCCTTCTACAAACAGCTGCTGGGTAAACCCATCACCCTGGACGACATGGAGTCTGTTGACCCCGACTTGCACAACAGTCTCGTCTGGATTCTGTATGTAGAAGACACACTTTCATACACTTCAACAGCAGTATTGACTTTGTGTAAACTTTGTGACTTTGTGCAGATAAAATAATTTCTGAGGGATACTTCTGACACATTATGCACCGCATTATATTCAGTATTTCTGTGCACACTCAATGTGTGTTACATGAAAATCTCTTTCCCATATTGTGACAACAGCGCCCTCCAGGGCTTTTGAATATTTCTTACAAGCCCATCACTGTTTTATTTGAATGAAAAGCCCTTTTTCTTACAAATTGTGTCTGAGCAACATCTTATTGTGCCTGAAAAACAGTAACTGTAATGTTGCTCTCTCGCCTCAGGGACAATGACATTACAGGTGTGCTGGACCACACCTTCTGCGTAGAACACAATGCATATGGGGAGATCATCCAGCACGAGCTCAAGCCCAATGGTAAGAGCATCCCTGTCACCCAGGACACCAAGAAGGAATACGTCCGGCTTTACGTTAACTGGCGTTTTCTGCGAGGCATAGAGGCCCAGTTCCTGGCTCTACAGAAGGGCTTTAATGAGGTCATTCCCCAACACCTGCTCAAGGCGTTTGATGAGAAGGAGTTAGAGGTAGTGAAATGTGTCTTCATCTCACATTACTTCATTTATCTTTGAGTTTTTCAATGCAGCCTATTGAAATGACTTCTGTACCTGTAGCTGATTGTATGTGGCCTGGGTAAAATCGACATCAATGACTGGAAGTCCAACACGCGGCTCAAACACTGCACCCCAGACAGCAACATTGTGAAGTGGTTCTGGAAAGCTGTGGAGTCGTTTGATGAGGAGCGTAGAGCACGGCTGCTGCAGTTTGTCACAGGCTCCTCCAGGGTTCCTCTGCAGGGCTTCAAGGCCCTTCAAGGTAATAATAGCCAGGACAAAATACTACATGTTTTGTAATGTAGATGATTCCTTCATAGTGTAATTGTTATACAGTAAATACAAGGCAGTTTCATGCATGTACGAAAACTCTCATTAAACGTTTGGTGTGAATTGGCTTCTTTGTGTGATGGACTTGGACCAGACTGAGCCAGGTCATTCAAAGTAGTGTGAAATATAGTGTGAAATGCTAATGCCTAATATTAGATCAATAGTTAACAAAGGTGTGATAGTGTAGCCTTGAGCCTGTCTCTTTGTTACACACAGCGTGCTGACCACTCACAAACTCTGAACACAGTCTGGGACGTGTGTCTCTTGCCTCGCTGTGTGTGTCTGTGTCTCTGGGTTTCTCCGACCTGAAATGAACCCTGAGTCTGTGCATAGTGCAGTGGTTCAGCAGGTCCATCCTGGCAGACAGAGCACCCAGGCATGAGAAGTACACCATGATCCACAGGCAGACAGCACCTTCACACACCTTTTATATAACATGGCCTCCTGTGTCGGTCAAAACATCAGCAGAGGCCAAAAGATTCAAAAACAACTTGCACACAAACTTGGAATCACAGTGACATTCGGTCTGTGGCCACACTACTGGGACAAAGTTGGTTCATTTAGCACTGTTGAGCTCTTTTTCCACTGGTCAGAAAACCCACTAACATCTGACTTTTGTCGGTAATGGAAAAGGCTACAATCAGCATTTAGACCTGGGTCAAATGACTCTGCTGTTGACACAGGTATTTATTGTCTCTAGCGCCGATCACCATTGATGTAAACGCAACACCCGGGTGAACGTGCATCTAAACACTGTACAATGTTGTAGGTTTACTAAAGATTGTTGGACAACTCTCTAAATTTTGAATTAAATCACTAACGGAAAACAGCATCATAATGAGACGTTTCAGTTCAGTAACAAAGGACTCAGTCGTGAACCTTTTAAATGAAACATTTTACAAATGGCGCAACACAACCCACAGTTCCTGGTCTAGGTGCTTTCTGTGCCAGCCTCTACCTCACCTCATATCTGTGACTGTGTAAAAGCAAACATCATAATAATTATAACTTTTAGCAGCTGAGAACCAAAATGTGAAACTTAAACACAGCACTCAATGCTTATATTTAAATAGTACCAAAACATTTTACTGTGGATACCATCTATCTGAACTATGGTTTAGAGTGTATTATCAAGTGGTGTGATTTCAAAAACTTGTCAGGTCACCTGAGCTTTTCTTTTTTTGAGATTGAACAGAGTTCAGATTGATTACTTTCAGGCTTTATCGATTATCTTGGGTAGTCCAGATGTTCAGGTTTGAATTTTACATCTTGAATTTTATCATCAAAATTCACCTGACACTTTAAACCACCTGAAAGTTGGTGAAATTCAATTCATGCAAAAGTTCATATAGAAAGTATTAAGAGATAATAATCAATATTAGCCTAAAATTTTTGCGTTGCTCATATCTATGACTAAAATGCAGTTGGCATTGGGTTTTAAATAGATCTCAAACTGTGTAAATATCTGTATCTGCAGTTGTGTGGCGTTCTAATTAACTGATCTGTTGGTTTGTCGACAGGTGCTGCTGGCCCACGGCTCTTTACCATCCACCAGATTGATGCCAGCACCAACAACCTGCCCAAAGCCCACACCTGGTGAGCTCACTGTCAACATTATATCCTCTGATTACATTAAACAGTGCCTGATTTTAACACAAGGACAGAGTAGTAAAGATCATCATGTGTTGACATCTGCTCTCCCCTTCTATTTCCCCAGTTTCAATCGGATTGACATTCCTCCGTATGAGCACTATGACAAACTGTACGACAAGTTGCTCACTGCCATCGAGGAAACGTGTGGCTTTGCTGTGGAGTGAGTCACTGATGCAGGCAGAACTCTGCAACAGCAGGAAGCAACATGGTTTGGCCATGATATGCCCCCCACCCCTCCAACAAATCAATCCACTCAGACGGGGGGGTCATCCACGGTTGCTTCGCCCCAGGGATGCACATACTTCCCAGGGACATGTGGCCAAGCTAAGTGAGGGTGGGCAGAGAAGCCCAGAAAATGTCATCTGACTGTGGGTTTTTTAGACCCTCCAGCCCTCCTGTCTTTTTTTTTTATCATTGAAAAGGATCTCTTCAGCTGCTAATAACTCAGACTATTTACTAACTTGTTGAACCTGCAAAATTTGCTGGCTCTTCCCTTTTTTTCTAAGTTCATTTTAGCATTTAAAAAATAAAGTGTATCCATGTAGCAATGCTCCATTTTACCAAGCAGAACACGAGCTCAGTCCTCTCTGAAACAACATTAACAAGACTGGTTTGTTTGCTAGAGTACAGGGTTATTATTGGTTACCACAACCTCTCAGAAATACTAAATTTGGATTGCGTAGTGTGCATGACTCTGACGCTTTTCATTGCCTCAGAGTGATCACGCTGGGGCTATCAGTAACGCCAAGGCTGGAAAAACAGGGATGTATGTGGATGAGAAGGTGAGGCTTAGAGACTGAATTAGTCAGAGCCCGACTGTTTACAACCCTCTCCAAAGACAGCAGCAGGGACCTCTGCTCCCAAGTCGCTGCCCAACAACTAGCGCTGCATTCCCAGAAACCCTATTTCGTCATATGTTTTTACAGCTAGTTTTGTTTGAAAATGAATAAATGAATGAATAGCTTGAAATGTGTTATTTTTATATAACAGGGAAAATTGAAAAAGAAACAATAAAATTCTATATAATATATATAATTTATTGTTGTTATATTTCAGAAACCCCTTTTCCATTCTTTCAGAAAAATAAATTCTTTTAAATGTTGAGTGTTACTGTTTAAATTATAAAAGAATTTGTGAAAACAACTGAGCTTGACTGAACTTCACTAAAGAATGCTGTGGTTTATTTCTTGACATGACCTCTCATACTGGACAAGGGGAGGTTTGTCGTAAGGGCAAAAAAAATCTCAAAATCACAATGTCCTCTGAGTGCCATAAACATTTTTGAATGAATGAATCTTTGCAAATATTGAGCACCCTTTAAATTCTACTGATTTCCTCCTGGAGCTGCATATGGTGGTGTGTTGTTTCCTGTCTATTACGCTTTTTTAACAGTTTGTCATTTGTAGCTGGACTATATTAATGTCACTAGCATGAAACCTACCATTAATTTCTAATGGTATTCTGTTCAGAAGAGTCCAAAGTCCATCATAATCTATTCTGTGTTGCCTCCATGTTGTTGTTGGGGGGGGGAGGGGGGGAGAAAAACCTCTACTACCTTCTAGCCATGTGGTGCTAAATAGCATTAACTTTTGTCTTATATTGGCAACATTACTCATAGACATACTACTGCTTGAAGTGCACAGTACACTACTCATGCTCATACCTGTTTGTGGCCACAATAAATTTCCAAGAAATCAAGAGCTCTACCTAGCCACATTCTCAGGAGATGTCATATGTAGTTTGTAATCTGACGACCAGTTCTGACCATTTGTCTTGATTTCCTGAATGTTAAGCTGTTTAAAAAAAAGTGTGTTGTCATTTGCATTGTTTTGACCACAGCAAACCATTAACACACAGTAATTGTTGCATGTCTCCATATGTGCTTTTGGTTGAAAGTGAACTGAATGAGATGAACTTCTGTTTTAGCCTGCTATACACTTCTATCGGTGATGTTTGTTTGTTTGTTGTTTTTTGTTTTGTTTTTTTTTTAAGAGAAAGGGGGATTGTTTTCTACGATTAAAATGAAATTCTTGAATGTTTTCAGAAGATGCTGCCTGTCTAGCAATCTCTATGACCGTGGACTGTTCTTAAAGTTTGCATACGCTAAAAAAAATGAACTGTTCATTTTCATTCTTTTATGTAGACGAGTGTATGCAAAGTGAAAAGTGTCCTCAGATGGTGCTTTGTACAGTAATAAGATATTGTTCATATACTGTATGTGGATCAAACAACCTGTAATTTATCTTTAACTTAAGTAGAAAAGGTGTTTCTTGAACTGAAAAGAGGAATTGCACACAAACAGAATGAGGTCACCACATGTATTTAATGGTGACTTCAGCACCAGATATTCATTCACCTTTAAGTCCAGTGCACAAGCTGATCGCCCTACTGTCTACTCCTACACTACATTACCCAGCATTGCCCCGTAGCTGCCTCTCATTGAAGAACTGAACTTTTTATTGAACAAGTCAAAGTTGAGAGATGCAGCTTTTTTTTTTTCTTTTTTCTTTTTTTTTTAAATAGCATGATCCACTTAGCAGGACTATATCTCTCATAGCTGACTGATGCAATTTGATGTATGTTAACACTATCATTTTGTAAGAGTATTTTATTTTTGTGTGTAATTAGTTCTAATTAAACTTGCCTTTGTCTAACAATGTTAAGGCCTTGTACAAAGCTGTATCTGTCTTTTTTTTTTTTCTTCTTTTAAATAATTTGGTTCAGTTGAATGAGAAAGCTCTTTTAATATTGATTGTTGTTAGACTACTCAACATGATAGGGTGCTAAAATTGTTTTTTTTTTTTTTTTGGTTCAGAAATTATTTACATTAGGTCAATGATTAGGGGCTTGTTAGGACCATAGTGGCTGAGAATAAATGTCAAGTGGGGGATGCAAAGAGCTTTACATTTGAATTGTGAAGGTCCCTGACCACCTACTGTGTATTCACTGCTACCACTCTAGATTAAAACGTCTGGCAGATGGCCCCAGGGAGCCAGGGAAATAAGGGAAAATAACAAACAGGGGTATGGGGGTGTCAAATACAATCTTTTTATTTTCATAGATGTACAACTGCATCATACCATAGAGAAGTCTTGAAAAACTTTCTTTCTGAAAAGAGGAGGATAGAGGATAATACTTTGTTGTGACTATAATGGTTCATATTTGGATTTTTTTCCCCCCTTTGTTGGAAATACTGGTATAGGTTAAATAAAAACCTGTTAGAAGTGGAGTTACATCCAGTTAACTTTGGCTTTTCTTGGAGCAATGTATTTTTAAAATTCTGCTCTGAATCAAAAATTATATAAATGTCTGTGTATTCATTAATTATGAATACACCTCACTGTCTGTAGAAGTTTATACCTTTTGGTCCATTTTTTCAAGCTCGCAGGGACCTGACATGACTTCTGTTTGTTTTCCTTCAGAAGAAACACACTTTCAGTTAATATTCTAGTTCTGTACCAAATTAATCTTTAATAATTCTTCTCCGTTTTTTATTAATCTATTCCATCAGAAGTTAATTTAAATAAAAACATGTATATATCACACATAGGGTCTCGTTAAAAAATAAAGAAAAAGTAGTCCCTCACATGTTTGGGTTGGTCTTGATGACGTAATTTACCGTAAACTATCGGAAGCAAAGTCAAGAGCCGGATCACCAGTTTCTGTCTCGTACATATCCATCCGCCAACATTCTCCGTAATAATACTGTATATTGGGAATAAGGGAAACACCGGAAAACAGTCTGTTTTCTTCCTCTTTGACATTTCTCATTTGACAAAATACAATTACTGGTATGTAAGAACTACACCAGCAAGTGTGTCTAAATACAAGTGTGTCTAAATACAAGTGTGTCTAAATAAAAGTGTGTCTATGTTTTCAGTCGGAGACACGATGGGTTCAGAACTCTGTGGCGGATGGATACATCTGAAGGTGGACTTCCTCTAGCTATATAAACCGGACCTCGTTTTTACATTACCGGCATTTCAGCACCACTGCCGGTCGGGTTTTTTTTTAGTCGGCGGTTAAGCCACAGTGTTGAGTATTTATCTTTTTTATTTATAAAGTTCGTTTACAAAATGCCTGGATATTCCGACAGAGACCGCGGCAGGGATAGAGACAGAGACAGAGGGTAAGTACATGTTTTTATTCGTGTTTGGGGCGAGTTTTGCTCTCGTGTGATCCGTAAAAATGGCTGACAGGGAAAGACTCCAACAGGGAAAAACGAGCCGATCAAACAAATATCGTGCTTGAATGCTGGAAGAATCGACATAGTTGACCCTTTACTTTTAATTTGCAGCCTATCAACTTTAAAAGCAGGGCGTTGTTCGGCTCTGTTTATCCACAAAAGGCTCGGGCCTCCGGTGAACGGAGCCCGTTGTCTTTGGCTCAAGGCCTTGTCTGGCCTCGTGCCCCGCCACAGCGGCTTTTCGTTAGCTCCGGGGTAGCGTTAGCTTCCTGTTAGCTAACCCGGCGTTACAGTTCATCGCCATAGGGGATGATCCACAACACCGGCTGTGGAAATGATCGGACTAATTTGTTACTTAGACTTTTTACACGACAGAGTTAGTTTGCCCGTGATAGTGAAAACATGGCCGACATGTGATGTTTTGTCCCAACGCGGAGCAGCGATGCTAATACAGCTGGCTAGTCGGCTTTTCGCCATGTGGCAGCTTGAACGCGGATACAAAATGCCGGCTGTTTTTCCATTGTTCCTCTGCTGGCTGGAAAGTATATGGCAGCTATATAATTTGAGTGACGCAGTTAAGACAAGGCTCCGATAGTTTAAAATTGCTGTCGTTGCCGCCGTTAAGGACTAATCTGAGACCAGTCTGACATTGTGAATCCCGAACTTGATATAATTGCAGCTATGGCGGCGGGCCTCCTCGCTTTGGTGGCAACCGCGGTGGAGGTGGAGGAAAGTTCGGCAACCCTGGTGATCGGCTGAGGAAAAAACACTGGAACCTGGACGAGCTCCCAAAGTTTGAGAAAAACTTCTATCAGCAACATCCCGACGTCACCCGGAGGTCACCGGTATGTACTCTGCATGGTCCATGAAATGTTACGCAACACTGCTAGAAATGTGCTTCCCTCTTGCACGTGTTGCAGTTATGCAATGGGCTATGGCTGCTGAACTTAATTTGTTTCACTCGCTTATCTTGCAGCAAGAAGTTGAACAATATAGGAGGGCCAAAACGATTACAGTCAAGGGGAGAGAGTGCCCAAATCCCATTGCCAAGTTCCACGAGGCCAGCTTCCCCTGTAAGTTTTAAACAAATGGGAGAAATTATGCTAAAAGAAGTTTGATGTGCCTCAATTAATTGTTGTCCCCTATTATACAGCTTATGTGATGGATGTAATCAACAAACAGAACTGGACTGAACCAACACCCATCCAAGCTCAGGGATGGCCCCTGGCTCTTAGTGGCAAGGATATGGTTGGCATTGCACAGACTGGCTCTGGCAAAACATTGTCTGTAAGTTCTTTCAACTGGCATTAGATGCAATATCAACAAATGCTACAATGACCTGTGCTGATGATGTCTATATATTTCCTTTGCAGTATCTGTTGCCTGCAATTGTGCACATCAACCACCAACCTTTCCTGGAACGTGGAGATGGTCCCATTGTAAGTAGTCGCATAAATTCCACATGCTTTTATTGGGGAAGCAGCCCTCAGTTTTCTATCTTATGGTGCATGTTTAAATGGTGATTTTTTGGCATTAACAGTGAAAGCACTGACACACTAAGAACTTCAATTAGAAATGTGTGTACATGTGTGAGTGGTCTTGTGTTGGAATATGGTCAGAAATTCCTGGCTGCATCATTCCTACAGCACTGAGAATGAATCAAGTGGCCACTTGTGACAGTTTGAAAAGTGCTACCTGTTCGTTGACTAATACGTTATTTTTCCCAATGACAGTGCTTGGTGCTGGCCCCCACTCGTGAGCTGGCTCAGCAGGTACAACAAGTGGCTGCAGAATATGGCAGAGCTTCTCGCCTGAAGTCCACCTGTATCTACGGTGGAGCACCCAAAGGACCACAGATCCGTGACCTGGAGAGAGGTATTATAGCTTTTTGTGCAATGTCTGAAACTTCATTTAGTTTCAAAGGCTTGGTATTCACAACCATTTCACCATAGGTGTGGAGATCTGCATTGCCACCCCAGGCAGGCTCATTGACTTCCTTGAGGCAGGGAAGACAAACCTCAGGCGATGCACTTATCTTGTCCTGGACGAGGCTGACAGAATGCTTGACATGGGTTTTGAGCCACAGATCCGGAAAATTGTTGACCAAATCAGAGTGAGTTGCTGTAATCAGTGGCTTTTAACACAGTTGTAAACAAATGAACAAATAAACATGTTTAATTTGAGCAAACAAGCTGCTAATTGAATCGCTGCACCGCTTTGCAGCCTGACCGTCAAACCCTGATGTGGAGTGCTACTTGGCCAAAAGAGGTACGCCAGCTGGCAGAGGACTTCCTGAAAGAGTATGTCCAGATCAATATTGGGGCACTGCAGCTCAGTGCCAACCACAACATCCTGCAGATCGTGGATGTCTGCAATGACGGAGAGAAGGAGAACAAGTAAGTTGTGTGTTGATGCAGATCTTTTCACATTTAATTAAGATTATTATAGATTCTTTACTGACGTTGTCCCTAACCCTTCTTTTAGACTGATCCGTCTGCTTGAGGAAATTATGAGTGAAAAAGAGAACAAAACCATCATCTTTGTAGAGACAAAGAGGCGATGTGATGACCTAACCAGGAGGATGAGAAGGGATGGGTAAGTATTGAACCTGAGACCATCTGTACTGTACTATTGTTATGAAGTTCTTGTAAGAGCTAACGTTGAAACCTCAATTCTGTCAGGTGGCCAGCTATGGGGATCCATGGAGATAAAAGCCAGCAGGAACGAGACTGGGTTCTCAATGGTAAGTTTGAATAGCTGATGAATCTGCATCACTGGTTAATCTGAGCTGTCTTGATTATTTTTTTTTTAATGTATCGTTTCTAATTTCAGAGTTCAAATATGGAAAGGCTCCTATTCTCATTGCTACAGATGTTGCCTCCAGGGGTCTAGGTCAGTATCCTCCCTGAATTGTCTCGTACTCAAAGTATTTCAAAAAGAAAGTGTATTTGCTTTCTTTAACTCTTCTGCTTCTTTCTGAGTTTCTCCCTGACCTGAAGGAGCAGTCTATATGGCAGGGCCTTGGCATGACAAGCCCAGGTCTCCAGAGGGGGAAGGAGGATTCTTGGAGGTGTCCTGACTGGCGAGGCACGGGTCTCCCAGTCGTGCAGATATACAGAGGTGACCAGGCCCAAGTGCAGCATAACGCTCTGGCCTGCCTAAAAAGGGGGGCGAGTTGAGGGCTGGCCACAGTTCCCCCCCATCTGTTCTCTGGCAATGGTTTGGACTGCTTCACACACCCAGGCTCTGTAACTGTCCCAGCTCAAAGCCCAGCTACACTGTCTCCTATTGTCTTGCATATCTGTTTGGGCACCGCATTGCAAGCCATTTGAGTCATTTGGAAGGTGCTTTCTGTTGCGTAGACCTGTTGTAAAGCATGGGTGGCATAACTGTTGCAGTTTCCTAAACTTCTGTCGGAAGAGCAGTCAGATCGATCATACCTTCACCTCTGTAATGACATGGCTACTGGCGCTTTTGGTGACAGTGGGACATGCTAGTTGGACACACTTGGACAAAATCCAAGCTCACACTCCTCCCTCGCCTGCGTTTCAAAGTCATGTCGAGACCTGCCAACGAGAGACATTAAGATCAAGTGAACACTGGGTCTGGAAAGATCTTGCCATGCCGAGAGTGGGGATGCACTGTTTGTAGGCATCCTGCACATTGGTTCAGAGCTACAGTTTTCTTGGCAAGAGACACTGCAGTGTGTGCGCATAATAGCCAGGATCTCAGGAGTGAGCGTGACAAAGGGACATTGGTTAAGTGTTAGAGAGCACTAGGAAGCAGTAGTGTGCATAGTAGCCCTACTGTGTAGAGGCACCCGAGGGTCACTTGACAGTATGTGGGGCGTGTGCTGCAATGGGAATGGACTAGTGAATGCATACTCCAAAAAATGGTAAGACTTCTGATCCATTCTTTCTGAGGGTGGTTTGCCAGTGGCCCAGGATGGGAGGGTTTTTATTTTATCCCACTGGATTGGAAGCTAATGGAGTGTGCATCGTTTCTCTTTTCCCACCGTAGTCTCCCCGAGGAGTAAATGTTTGTAGCTTTGCCTAATTCCAGTTTTTTGCAGCTTGTGGATTTGCTTGCCATCCCCACCTCATGACAGTACTAACTTGGCCTCTTTGTTTTTGATCTGGTTGTTGTGGTGGCACTGGCGCACATCTTTTGTGTGCTGTCCTCCTCTCCTTTTATGCCACATCGCAACACAATCTTACAGATGTTGAAGACGTGAAATTTGTCATCAACTTTGACTACCCCAACAACTCAGAGGACTATATCCACCGCATTGGCAGAACAGCTCGTAGCCAAAAGACAGGCACAGCTTATACCTTCTTCACTCCAAACAACATGAGGCAGGCCAGCGACCTCATCTCTGTGCTTCGTGAGGCCAACCAGGCAATCAACCCCAAGCTCCTCCAGATGGCAGAAGACAGAGGAGGTAAATCTAATTGGTGAGATACAGAAACTGTGCTGTGAACTGCAGCCGCTTTTTTCCTGCTGCTTTTTTTTTTTTCCTCTTTGTTCTGAGAAGTGGATGGATTCATGAACTTTTCGGTATCTCAAACCTTTTTTTTTTTTTTTTTTTTTTTTTTTTTTTGGTCAACAAAAGTAAAACAACTGCAGCCATGTTTCTGTTGTTTAAAAGTGTGCTTTCTCTTCCAGGTCGTTCAAGGGGAGGCAGAGGTGGTGATTACAGAGATGATCGTCGGGATAGGTATTCTGGAAGGAGGGATTTTGGCAGTTTTAGGGACAGAGATAATGGTAGAGGTTTTGACAACGGACCAAACAAAGCTTTTGGCACAAACGTGCAGAATGGAGGCTATGGGGGCAATAACAACAGCAATGGCTTCAGTGGAGGCAGCTACAATGGCAATGGACAGTCCAACTTTGGTAACAGCCAAACAGGAGCCTTTGGTGCCCAAAACAACTTCCAGGCTCAGCCATTCACTCCTAACAAGGCTGGCGCACAGAACGGCGCTGGTCACCCCCCTTTCCCCTTCCCCCAGGCACAGGCTCCACAGCAGCACCCTGCTCCGCTGGTGCCCTACCCCATGCCTCCTCAGTTCACTCAGTAAATGCACCACACACTTGAAAAGAAGTAATTTATTGCTTTTTGTCATATTTTAAGTTCTATAGATAATCCAGAATTTTTGTATTTACTCAACAGGGTTACAAACAACTTCAACCTCTATCAAACCTTTTAAGATCTGCAGTGCAGCAATAGTTGTGTTGCACACTTGTTTTCCTATTTAATTTGTTACATTCCTCAGTAATGGTTAGTTATGTTTTGTACTAGGTAATTACAAATGTATTGGTTTTTTTTCACGTGTATCATTGAAAGTGATGTTAAGCTCCTAACTTGGACGTGCACTGCATGATCTTTCAAATAAAACAAAAAAGAGACCGTGGTGTTTTATTTCTAAACCTGCAAAATTATGCATGTTAATGAGTGGCTTTAACCCTGAGCCTACCCTTCCTGTCCAGCAGATGTCATGTTTCACAGAAATAACAGTAACTGCTCAAAGTTACTAAGTGCTCATATTGTGTAACAAATCTTCAAGGGAAACTGATTGTTGCAGCACCATGGCTTTGTTTGCCATAAATTAGAAAAATATTTACGAGTACATCACTCATGCAGTTTTCTTGGCTCCCAGTAGCTGAGAGGGATTGGTAACTTGTTTTCCCTGTCAGTCTCATGCTCATCACAACCTGGCAAAGATGACTGATGCAGACGGCAGCCTGGCCACACTAATGAAGGTTTAACAATGCTCAAAACATTTATTACACATTACTAACGTCTCATGTAATAACTTCAAGCATCTTATGTGACCACCTTGTGGTTGAAAGTCCAGTCCTTTATCTTAACTTAGTCATCCTCCCATCAACAGCGTAGCTCAGTCATCTCAGGTCTAACCATTAGAAACAAAGTATTTCTCAAATGAAGTAAATGTGCACAGTTGGAATTCAAACATTTGATTAAATGAACAGTCTAAACCACACATTAGACCTCCTGTGGAAGTCATATCTTTGATAGAAAGAATGTAAGTATTTGTAAATACGTTGATAAGCTTAAGAGGATCTGGTTCCATTAAGTCCCATATGTACAGCTGCTGCTCCACCTCAGACGTGCACAATCAATGGCTGAGGCCTGGTCACAGGTCAGCAGCTCCTTCTGATTACACATCGCAGTCACTGCTGTTTTCAAGTACTGTGGGCGCGGCTGATTTAAATAGCTTTCTACATATTTACAGAAACATGGCCTGGAAGTATGTGTGGAACGCTCTCTGTGTAAATACTGTTGAGTGTGCTTCAGTTCACCAGTAAGAGAATCGCTTTCTTTTAAAAAACATTGATATGTGACAGCCTCACCCTGCTGCTGACAGCGTCGATTACATAAAAAAATAAAAACATGTTAGGCTGGTGGGACCTTTTTTCCAAACCAAGCCAAAGTTTATGAGAGGTTAACAAACTGTGGTTATCTCCACTGGATTTCACAATATGGAGTTTAAACAAGTGGGAGATGTGGACACAATAATGTGAAGACAATAAGTGCTACTTCTGAATACTACCTTTGTAAAGTTTTTTGAGAGAAGTGTGAAATTAACTGTGGTTTAATAAGCTGTGCACATCACATGGCTTGTAGTTCAGTTTTTGGTCTCTACCACCCAATGGGGTCTGGATCTTTTTTCTTTCTTTTTTTGCAGCTGCTGTTTAAAAGGACGCAGGAAACCAAAAAAATGATCTGAAACTTGCTGCGGAGAGGATGATCCTCTGCAGGTTCATCACTTCCACAGTCAAAGCTGTAACAATTGATATTTTTTGCCATAAAAATGTATCAATGAGAATGTGAAAACAGCCCCAGCACCACTGCGGACAAAGGTCAAGACCATTTGAGATCTTGGTTACTTTTACCTTTTTGTTCCTCCCATGTAACCCCTCCCTCTCCCTGCAGGTATGTGGGTGTTGGTTTGTGGAGTAACTGCTCTGGGTGTGCATTTGACACACCCACTGCAAGCATGAGCCGGAACAGCATGCTGACCCAGCTGAGGCGGAAAGAAGTCACATTGTTCTGCTCTACCAGCAAAGGTGCTTCCACCACCTACGCCTGCTTTACTATGAATGCTGCACATTTGTGTTTGTGTTAACACAGACTCACACACCCCTATGTCAGATACTGTACATGCACTTCCTTATCAGCTTTCTTTTTGTCAGCAGGCTCAGTTTGAATTCTTCACACTTCACTAGACCTTCACTCCTCGTACACCACAAAGGTTTCACAGGGTGTGTGTCTGTCTGATAACCACTGATAATCAGAAATGAATATCCCTCGCTCTGGGTCTGTCAGGTGGACTAATCCTTGAGCTTTCAGTGTAAAAAAAAAAATGCCACCAATTAAAAGGCACTTCCTGATTTGACTGGTTGCATTTGTTAAGTTAAGTTAAACCTTGTGATTAACACCAAAATTGACATTGGGCGAGGGTGAGGTTCACTCAACACAGAAATTGCTACTCTGATCCAGTTCTGATCTGATCACAGACCTCTCCTCAAATGTATATTCTTATTATTTTCTCAGTGTTTATTCATATCTCTCTGACGGGCCTGTTTTAGTTACACTAACAATTACCTATAAATGACACATAAGACACCTGCACCTCATGTCCAAATGATCAATATGAGGAAGTGTTAATGATGATCCTGAAATTCAGCCATTGAATGACAAGTTTTGCCACATTCTTTTATAATAGAATACATGACAACAACTTAGACAGTGAGTGCTTTATAATGTGGCTGTGCAGCATGATGGAGCTGGTAACAGAGCAGCAGCTGTATCAGCTTCAAGGGCCATTTCTATAGGCAAATGTAGAGTAAGGAAAATTGAACTACAAGCGAACTCATTAAAGATTGTGGATTTAAAGTCAGATGTCTCAGATGTCAGGAATCATAACCTGTTTCCTCGACATGCTTCAGAAAAAACATTTCTAGACAAAGCATACCAATTTAAAATGACTGGAGTGAATGGATGGAGGCCAAGCTCCTAGAATATCATGTCAGAGCGAGGACTGAAGCGGCAAGAGTGTGGAACAGGTCCACCCGGTCTGCTCCTCTGCTGCCTCTACTGACGACACACCTGCTGGCCTGGGAGGAGCTGAGACAGGTGGACGCTCCTTAACTGAGGGTAGACGCCACAAGAGATAGGAAGGAGTAAGTAGAAGAGGAGAGAGGAGAGAGAGAGAGGAGTTGGAAGAAACACATTGGGACTCAGATTACACAGACGGGCCTGGACAGTCTCCCAAGATGTCGAAGAAAAAGGAATATAGCCCTGTAAAGATCAGCAAGTGAGTTTGGACAACTTCCTCTATGTGTGTGTGTCAGGTTTCCTAGTCTGATACGACTGTCTCTTGTCTTCTCTCCTCTCTTTTTCTGTCTTATGACACATTTCTTTTTTCCCCTGAAGGGCTGAACTAAGATCCAGTTCATGCTGCATGTGGGCATTTTTGTACCATGATCCCATTAATGTTTGCTCAGGACAGGAATGTTTTATGTCCCTGGACAATAACAATCTACCACAGGAGTCAGGTGTCAAATGAAAGCAACATTGATCTCACTGTTAAAATACACTGATTGTGTTAAATACAAATGTCGGTCTTTCATTCATTCTTGAAAAGCTGAGGGAGCACGAGGAGCTGTGGAAAATGAATGAACCCTCCCTCATTATGAGAAGTCTCAGTCTTTTCCTGTTTACCCTGATAACACCACCGCGTTACTAACCAGACATGTCAAATATACCTCACTGATTGTCTTCTTTTCACCTCACCTGACTCCTCGAGTCGACCACATTGCTTCTAAATGTATCTTTGTCCAAGGGGTGTATCAATTGAGGCTCAGTAGGCCACTGTTTGGACTATTAGGCTGAAATGTCAACATGCTATAATCTAACTGAGAAGGTTTCCAATAGACTGTGCAGCTTGTTGTCATTGCATTGTCATGCGAGTTTACAACCAGTCATGATTTATGAAGTTACACATGGCAATAAATGTGTTGACTCCCACATGTCTGAAATTGTGCAACCTGGTCCCCACTCCTCTCTCTAGTGAACAAGCAGGTGTTTATCTCCCCCATGTATGACCTGTCACCCAAAGGTGGGTGGGTGGGGGTTATTACTGAAGTGCTGCTTCACAGTGTGGCGTTCCTTGAAACCAAAGGTTCAAGCCTGTGACTGACAGACGATAGGAAGGCATGAGGGAGTGGCAGGGCAGGGTCTCTGCAATCAGCTCTGTTTGTCTTCATCAACACAGTGACACTTGAGCTTGAATGGAAGTCAGTGAGTCAGACAGTGAGTGTTTAATTTAACCAGCTCCTGACATACATTGTTTAATATTCATGATTATGACAAGGAAGTGGCCACAGATGAGTGAAGTCAAGAGATAAGACCCTGTATAAGTAAAGGAAAAATCTGTGGTGGAGGAAGTATTCAGAAGTTATTATAAGTTATATAAATTAAAAACACTCCATCATTCCATCTTAGTTTAATAATTGCATGTTCGTATGATCAGGGAAATGTAGTTAAGCATTTCTCAATACAGAAAAATGGTCCCTGTGACTGAGACTTGAGACTTACTCAGTAAGTGGTCCAGGTGTAGCAAATAATCTTTTATATATCAAAATATATATTGATCGAATGGTTTGTTCTTTGGTTGTTGGTTTGTAAAACCTCAAAAAATTGTCCAAAATGTCCATCACGATTACCCAGAACCCAAAGTATAAAATGATTAGAGGAAAAAGGCAGCAAACGGTCACATTTGGGAAGCTGAAACCATGAAATGTTTGAGAAATGATAATCATTCATTCATTCATTCATTCATTCATTCATTCATTCATTCATTCATTCATTCATTCACTAATCATTTTCATTTCAATCAGTTTCATTACAACAAAGTATTCAATTTATTCACAAACCACATGAAGAACTTAAAACTACCAACTAAAGCTTTTAAATACATGTAGTAGAAGCAGTAGATTTACTATAATGTGGCATGAAAAAAAAAAAGTATCTCACATCGGTCTTCTTGTTCTTAAGAACAGCCCTCTTGCAAATGCACTCAGTTACTTTTCATCAATAGGAGCAGTAAAAAAATGCAGGAACTAATTTTTCTCTTACTATATGAGCCATCATGTCTGACTACAACTGTAATGACCCACTGGAGATTAATGGCCCCATTCTTTTGATACGAGGCTCAGTGTGACACAGTCATCTCAGCAGGAATGTCTGTGTCACACACGGATTGCATTCTTGACTTGTAATGGGAGGGGACACCCCCCCCCCCACTTGTACAGTGTGTCCCCTGGGTCTCAATCGGGGTGTGTCAGGAGAAATAGTTGGCTTTCATATCACTGTGTCAGACAGAACAAACAGTCAAAGAGCACAAACAGGTCTGCAGACAGCTTTTACATGTTAGTGAGGATTTCTGCTCAGCAGTTGAAGGAATCTACTTTATCTGTGGTTTTATGTTCACATCTTAGACATTTACTTCAGTGTCTCCTCAATCCACATGTGTCTAATGTGACTTTAGGCTGTGGACTTAAGAGTAGAAGAGTAAAAATGAAATTAGTTTCGTTGAAAATTGTTGAATCACAGAAGCAGCTCTTGTAATGAACTTTACTCCAGTTTTGATGTAGTTTATGTATTTTGTGATTCTAAAATGATTAGATTCACAGTAAAGGATTGCCACATTTAAAATGCCAGTCATAATGATCTAATAATATCTGACTCTTACAGGGAGCTTTCTGCCACCTGATGTCTTATTTTACTTTACATTTATACTTTACATTTATCTGAGGTAAAAGATAAATTTACCAAAAGTGGCTGAGCACAAAAACCCATTAGAAATCTCCCTGAAACAAGAGATGTACAGGTTTGATTATTTCCAAGCCTTTAGTTAGATATTAATTTTGTCATATCTTCAAAAGATGCAAAGAAAAAAAAAACTTGTTTGTGCAGACTTATGTGATGTCCACCATCTTTCTCTCTCTGGTGTTTGTACCCAGGACTCAGGCCAACGATCTTGCTTTGCTGATCTCTCGCATGCAGAAGAATGCAGACCAGGTGGAGAAGAACATCCTGCGATCAGAGGAGCTGTTGGCTTCGGTAACAAGTCCTTGTGCTACTCCACATCTGGAGACATCAGTCACATTGGCTTAGAATCACATGGCATGTTCAAGGTGAAAGGTTTGTATCTGATGGTGATGTTTCCTCCTGTGCAGGACACACTGCGTAACACAAAGAACCAGCAGCTGATCCACAAGAAGGATGCTGCAGACAACCTGGCGGAGGCTGAGGGGCTGCTGAAGGATCTGTTCATGGACGTGGACAAAGCCAAGAAGCTGCAGCACCCACAGGCTACCGAGATAGAAAAAGAGTGAGTTTATTTAGGAGCATCACTGACGCAGTTACACACACACACACAAAGATTAGGACACATGCCAAAAGATACACCTGAAACTCGATGCATCACATTCCATCAAGATTCGTTTCCACATTCCCTTTTGCTGTTCTCCACCCATCTACTCACGACCTACTGAAATACTAATATGTGTCCGATCCTCCTGTTTTCAGTGTAAGCAACCTGCACGACCGCTGGGCAAAGGACTGTGCCGTCTACAGGGACCTGTATGATCAGGTGCAAGACCTGGAGCTGGCACAAAATATTGGTTGGGGTCCTCTGCTGGATAAAAAACTGGTCAGTCAATGCAACATCAGCCATAGAAACACTTCACTTAGTCTTTGCTTTGAGTAGCTAAACATCTTCTGACTTCTTCCTCTTCACAGAAACAGTTAAAGGCAGAGACGTTTGGTCCCAAACTGTCTGATGTGGAGAAGCAGATTGCAGAACATAACATTCTGCACCAGGAGATTGAGGCCTACAGCTCCCAGCTGCAGCCCAGCACCACCACCTCACAGGTAACAACAGCACACCACAACACATGCGTGCACTCAGCAGAATGACGTGCAGCATGTCCTGTGTTCATGTTTCTCATCTCTGTTTGTAGGAGCAGTACGCCGCCCTCAAAGACAAATATGACAAACTTTTTGTGAGTTTTTTTCCCACTTATTCACCATGAAGCTTCAACTGTGGGGTGTTAATTTGAGTTCAGAGGGATGTGTGCATGTGCAGTGTGAATATCTTGCATGCAACTGGTATGTTTTGCAGGAGAGCTCCCAGCACAGGCGCAGCAACCTGGCCTCTCTGTACGAGTACATGCAGAGCTGCAGTAAGGAGCTGGTCTACCTGTCGGGCCAGCAGGAGCGGATCCTCCAGAGAGACTGGAGTGATCGCATGGTGGACCCCCCAGGTGTCCGCATGGAGTATGAGGTGAGGGGCCAGAGTGACGTCCATATTGATGGATTAAGATTTTGAAGCATTTTCCAGTTTATCGTGTTTTCCTGTGATCAGGTAGAGGCGCTGGGTGGAGAGATTTTTAAATGAAGAATAATAAAACGTTGTTTGTCAGCTTGCCTTCA
This sequence comes from Rachycentron canadum, assembly GCA_038496675.1. Classification (NCBI taxonomy): domain Eukaryota; kingdom Metazoa; phylum Chordata; class Actinopteri; order Carangiformes; family Rachycentridae; genus Rachycentron; species Rachycentron canadum. The sequence goes on from CM076664.1 coordinate 18,755,749, forward strand.
AGCATAATCCTTCAGTTGCACCAGCAAGAGACCCAACTGGTGTAACCAGTACAGTTCATAGTCTCTGGTTAGTGGCTGTGAGGATTTGATTTGAATACTGAAAACACTGTGTCATGTTTTCTACATTTCACTTTATGTTTGTGTACAGAAATTTAAAAATAATGGACTGATAGCACACGAGGCAGAGATCAACCAGCTGCAGAAGGAAGGAGATTGTCTGGTTGAAATGAATCACCCCGGCACTGAAACAATAAAGGTACGTCGGTCAGACATGAGGAGCATGTGGAACCATGATCAATCATCATGGCACCAAACTGAAATAAATCAGTTGTTTTTATATGTAGGCACATGGAGACGTGGTGCAGTCTGAGTGGCAGGCCTTTCTCAACTTGTGCCTAGCACAGGAGAGACACCTGGACAACATTGAAGACTACAGGAAGGTACAGGAGCTCTGATTGCAGTGTGACCGACTGTGATAACACTCTTCAATCACTTCACCATCTTCATCGGTTTTCAGCTTGATAACAAGTGTCTGTTCACTGTAGTTCCAGCTGGATGCAGAGACACTGTCCGACTCCCTGGAGAGACTCAGCTCCACTCTGGACCCAAAGTCTCTGGCGAACAAGAGCAACCCTGAAGTCCTGTTGGTACTGGAGGTACAACAGTGTTTTTATCAAGGTTGATGTTTCTGTGCTGTACCCTAGAAAGTCTGGAAAGGACTGTCAATAAAAAAAAAACATTGTTTATCATAGTCAAAGCTCAGCTCAGCTTGGCTGTGGCACTTTGACAAAAATCCTTTATTAGATATTAGTTAGCCACCAGGACCTGTGTGTTATTATTATTATTATTATTCATTTATTCATTCTTTTTCCATAAAGGCCCCTGACAGTCTTACAGAGCACGTTCTCACATTTTTTTAATTTATGCTGGATAAACACAAGTGAAAATGTGGTGCAACATCTGATCAGATGTTTAGATCACATGGAGGCAGTGAGCTGAAACTCCTCTGTTCTGCATTATACATAATGCATTTTACATTGAAATATACATATTGTTGATGTTTATTTATCTTTTTCTGAAGACATGTCTCAAACAGTTAGATTGCCTCTGAAGCTCAAGACATTTTCAAATAAAAGTGAATCATTTTCACTTTTCAGTTTGATGAATACAGAGTTTCCTGTTTTAGTAACAACAATCAGATTCTTCACCTTCTCTGTTGACAAAGAGTTTTTTTGTTTAGACCTTTCTGACACAAAAGTCAGAAAAGTCTCAGACCAAGAGTCAGACCAAGAGCAGAGCTGGTCTAAAACCTGAAAACACACGATCTTTAAGTAAAAGACTCTCTAGTATGAAGCTGGAATTCACACCCCAGCTTGACTCTTTATTTCAGACAGTACTGATATCTAATATTCTGCCGTGTCAGGTCTGTGTCATCATCTGTCATCACAGCTTCATATAGACCTAGTTATGAAAAAGGCTGCTCTTCAGTCACTGTAACAAATATTATATATAGTTCACTATAATGAAACACGTAGGACAGTTATACTGACAATATGTACCTCTTAGGACATTAGATTATCTCTAACAATGTTAAATGATGTTAGAAACATCTGATGCATTTTTTTTCTGTTTTTCCAGATCAAAGATCACTGGAAACATTTTAAAATCATTTGAATTTTTATCTATTTATTGTCTTTCAAACTTCTTGTAATACAAATTGCACATATTAAAATTTGTAGTTAATGTGAACATCACAAAAAAAAAAATAGTATTTGATTGTCTTCATACTAAATCTATTGTCATGTCTGTAACCTCTGCATGTAGATTTGAGTGTTTGGACACTGGGGCCTTGTATTGTTGGTGTAAAATGTACAGCTGCTGCTTCAGATGATCACTAACTGACTCTGAAGATCTCTTCAGATCAGCAAAGTCACCTCTGACTCCACCTGGTTGGATAATTGAGCGAAGCTTAGTAACCTTCTCTGTTGGCGTTATGTTTGATGTAATTCATTCATACCTTCAGGGAGATGAGCCAGCAGTAATGAGGAATGAGCAGCGACTGGTCGCCCTCAAGGAGCTCAGCAAGAAAGTTGTGCCTCTGAAGTTGCGACGGATCCCTCCCACCAAACCCACCACTGTAGTGTCCCTGTGTGACTGGGCTGATGAAGAGGTAGGAGGAGATCAGCAGCCATTTATGAAGAGCCACTTGTGCCTTTCAGTGTTTTAAATATCATACTATAATAAATAAATGTGATTTTTGTTGTTATCATCTTGATCATCTTCTCTGTGTGTGCTTCAGGACACAGTGAGGCGAGGTGAGAAGCTCACCCTGAAGTCCAACTCTGATAATAAGGACTGGGAGCTTCAGACGAGCACTGGGAAGATCAAAACCCTCCCTGGGGCGTGTTTCATGATCCCACCTCCCGATGCTGAGGCCGTGGAAAAAGTAAACAGGTAAACACTCACAGTATGTTTTCCTTCCTTTGTTTTTCTATGTGAACACAGCAGAGACTAAGCCTAACTCCTGACAGATGATTCACCTGCAATAGATTTTACTGAAACACTGTGTCTTTGTGCTCAGTCTGAACAGAGCACTGACGGACATCAAGAGCCATAGATCTGCACTTTTGTCCTCCTTGAAGAACCCCACTGTGGAGGTGATTCAACCTCGGAGGGCAGGTGAGAAGACAAACATAAACATTTATTTAATTTCCCTAGTTAAAAGATCACGACAAAACCTAGGCTTATCTCATTTTTTCATTGTAGAATTGTGTTTGTTCGTCCTCAGCCGCTGCGCAAAGTGCTCCAGAAGATCCCAGAGCTGCAGAGATCAGCAGTGAACTAGACAAGATCAACAAATCCCTTGATCAGATTGAAAAAGAAATCCTGAGCAGACTGAGGGCCCCACTGGACAACCGCAACTCCAGAGAAGACCTGGCAAACAGGCTACAAGAGCAGGAGGTAAACTTGAACAATTAGGCTTTAGTATGGTTACGCTTTCATTATCTGATTTATCTTGTAAATATTCCCCTGAGCACATTCACATCTGTCTGGATGGATGTGATCAGTGACACTGCGTGACTTGTTCTCCAGAAATCTGCTCTGACTGTGAGGAAACTGGAGTCTGAGATGTCTGGAGTGGAGAGAGAGATGGAATCAATTCTGGCCAACAAACCCCTGGGACCCACCTCATCTACTCTGCCTCTAAAACTCACTGCAGCCAATAATAAAATTAATAACATCAACACCCTCATTGAGCTTTATAATAAAAAGTAAGATCAAAATGGAATTGTCATTATATGTTCTTAAAATGTGAAATGAAATTTAGCATTTTCCCATGTCATTTGAAACGTGATTGAGTTTGCCATGATTTTTGTTATTGCCTCTCTTCTTTCACCAGAGCTACGGCCTCCATGTTCCTCGAAAGACAAATACAGAACGTGGAGGGCATCGTCTCTGGGTTTGAGGACCAGCTGGCCAAAGATGGCACCATTCTTCATCAACCTAATGCCCTTCAGAGCCGCAACCAGCAGCTGCAGGTAAAACCAAAAACACATGGAGGTCATTGGCTCATATGACAACGTGGGATGGCCCGAAGAAATCAGAATGGGTTTGTTTCTTTATATATGTACTTTCTCTTTATGCCGTCAAACAGGCGATGCGCAAGGATCTTGCCTCTAAGAAGGATGTGTTGAATCAACTTGGCAGAGACTTGGACCTGACTGAGCAGGCGTGCAGCTCCCTGCGGCAGAGTTTGAATGAATACTGTCCCGACATCCACCGCCAAGCAAATGAAGTGAAGCATCTGAAGAACCGTTACACAAATGTCAATAATCAGCTCCAGGAAAGGTGAGAGAAAACACATTCAGGCATTATTGTCTCTGTAAGTCCTCTGATACACTGTCCAATGTATTTCTCTTTGAAATGGAGACATTTCATCATTTCAGTATTTTTTTTCTTTTCTTCAGGTCTGCTCTCACACAGGAAGCAAATAATAAAAACCAAGATTTCCAGAATGCTGTTCAGTCACTGGACTTCTTCTTGGTGAATTTGCCCAACAACAAGATCAAACCTACTGATGATGTAGCACAGATAACAGCCAAGCAGAACTCTCAGAGGGTGAGTGCAAGTATTTTGCATTAAACGTCTGCGATTCCTATAAATGACTGACTGTTTCAACAATGGTGTCTTGTCAGTCGTCATTATTTAATTATGCCCCATGTTTAGAAAGTGATGGAGGACATCAAGAGGAAATCAGGTGATTTAGAGCGGGTCAAGGATCTTTCCCGTGAACTGCAGAGTGTCTTAAATGTGAGTTCAAAAATTAGATCATTCTTATTTACCATTTGCACCTACAGTAGATTAGGTATGTTACTCTTTGTGCCTAAATATTTACATACAATTCCCTAAAGGAGTACGACATTAAGTCGAACACTTACCGTGGTACTCTGAATGATGACGATGATGATGATGATGACGATGACGATGATGAGGAACCAGTTCTAAAGAGACGTCAAACTTCAACTATGGCTCAGGCTGTACAGAGAAAGGTTCGGTTATAGACAACGGCCACATTTTCTCATTTAAACTCTTTTCAATTTTCCTTAAACTCATTTTCCTTCTGCTTCTGCCAAAGGAAAAAGATCTGCTGAACCTTTTCTCTGAAGTATCCGCAGAGAACAACCAACTGCTCAGCCAGTTGGGGACGGCAAAGAACATAATGGCCAGGGTATGATATCATTAAGTTAAAATAATATCAATGGCAGTTATTTTACAGAGGAATAACACCCCCTTGATTTTAAAGTGACCTTCTGTTTTCTTTTGTCCTTTTATTCACATGCAGAATGAAGATAAAGTCAGTCAGGTGGTTGTCAGCCAGCAGTTGCAACTACAGAGCCAGAAAAAGGACCTGGAGGAGAGCGACAGTCTGAAAAAGGAATTAAGCGAGGAGGTTGCTCGGCGCTTACATGCTGAAAAAGACCTGGAAACATATCGCAAGAGGTTTGTGTCTCTGAAGAGCAGGAGAGGAGTGGAGAGGTTGGAGGAGAAGGAGGTGGTGCAGTATTACCGTGACCACAAACTGGAGGTGGAACTTCAGTCCCTGAAAAACCGGATTCAGGATGAATCATTAAAGAGGTCAAGAACCAATTCAGAGATAGAAATTATCAATGAGAAGGTTTTCAAACTGGAAAGACAGCTGACCAGCATCGAACCTAAACTGGTGACCAAGGTACTGACTGAATATGAGAGAGATCCGCAGCTTGATAAAGAGGCAGACAAGATTAGAGATGAGATGCACAGGATAAAACTGGAGCTCCAAACAAGAGATACTGAGACAGTCCATGTGAAAACTGAACTCACTGTTCTGGCTCAGCAGCAGCCAAAGATCAGGGAGAAGATTGTTAAGAAGGAAGTGGTGAGGCTCGAAAAGGACCCGGAGATGCTGAAAGCTATTTTCACATTTCAGAATGATATTGTGGAGGAGGAGTCCTGGTGCAAGTCCCTAAATGATAGCATTTTTAGCACAAGGAGCCAGATAAACACACTAGAGAGGGTTATTCCCACCATCCAGCCCAAGATCGTCACCAAGGTGGTGAAGCAAGTCCAGCAAGACCCGGAATCAATTGAAGAGTCAAAGAAATTGCGAACAGCCTTGGAAGAGGAGAAAGATGAGATTGCTATCCTGATGACGGACTTGACCACCCTTCAGTTGCATTATGCTGAAGTGGACAAACTAAGGCCAAAAGTTGAAGTCAATGAGATCATCAATGAGATCTACAGAGTCGATCCTGAGACAGAAGTAGAGCTGGTACGCCTTAGGAAAGATCTGCAGGACTGTAGTCGAAACAGAACAGACCTGGAAAAAGAAATCAACACAGTGATAACCACTTTAACTACTCTGCGTGCTCAGAAACCCAAAGTGGAGTACAAGGAGGTGACGCAGGAGGTGATCAAAGAGGAGAAAAGCCCTGAGGTCATGAGGGAACTGCAAAGACTGAAGAATCAAGTTTCCCGTCTGCAAGTCAACTGTGACACCACCCTGGAGCTACTAACACACCTACGTAAAGAGAGAGACGATCTGAAAGCTGAAAAATCCAAAGTGGAGACAAAGCTGGTGAATAAAGAGTTCATCAAATATGAGAATGACCCTCTTCTTGAGAAAGAGGCTGACAGACTCCGGAGGAATGTAAGAGAAGAGATTCAGCAGCGACGCAGTGTAGAGGAGTGTCTCTTTGACCTCCAGAACCAATACATTGTCCTTGAAAGGCAAAAGCCAGAGGAGAAGATCGTAATGCAGGAAGTGATACGTCTTCAGAAGGACCCCAAACAGATCCAGGAGCACGAGAAGTTGAACAGGTCCCTGGACGACGAAATGAAAGCCCGTAGGAAGCTTGAGTTAGAGGTCAGACACCTCAGAGCCCTGGTTCAAGAGAAAGAGAACAGCCTGGCTCAGATGGATGAACGTCAGAGGAAGATTCAGGTGGAGTCAGAGCTCAGGCAGATTAAATCTCGCATTCTTGAGCTGGAAAATGCTCCGTCGCCAGTTGAGGAAAAGATTGTCATCGAGGAGGTCCTGAAAGTGGAGAGGGATCCAATGCTGGAAAAAATAACTGATGGTATTCGTGTTGACTTGGAGACTGAAGGCACCAATATAAGTCGTCTTGAGAGAGAAGTCCGCAACCTCAAGGTCAAACTGGAAATTCTGCAAAAGGACAAGTCTATTGAGAAGGTTGTTTACAGAGAAGTTGTTCGTGTAGAGAAAGACCCAGCAGTGGAGGCTGAAAGAGAACATCTACGAGAGCTAGTAACAAAGGAGAGAAATCTCAGACGGGACCAGGAGGATGAATTGCAGAACATCAGCCTTAAAATTTCCCATCTGCAGACTTCAAAGTCTGTGACCTCTCAGGAGGAGAACACACTCATCAGTAGCAGAGATGCTCTGCAGAGAGAGAAAGAGGATCTCCTTCAAAAGCTCAAAATGCTAGAGTCTCAGAGACAGAACATCAGCATTACCTTCCAGCAGCAGTCCAAGTTGGTGAGTGAGAGGAACCTCATAGCACGGCAAAGAAGTCTCAAGACATCCTCTGAAATACAACGACTGGAGAAAGAGATCTTGAATGAAAAAGACAAAATACACCAGAAAGAGGGAATCCTCTTTGAGCTGCAGAACACCCTGAAGAAAGAGGAACAGACTGAGACTCACACCAGAGAGACAAATCTTTCCACGAAGATCACCATCCTGGATCCAGAAACTGGTAAAGACATGTCTCCCTATGAAGCGTACATGCAGGGGCTAATTGATCGCAGCCAGTATATCCACCTGTCAGAGTTGGAGTGTGACTGGGAGGAGATCACTTCAACTGGTCCAGATGGGGATACAACAGTCCTGCAGGATCGCAAGAGTGGGAAGCAGTACTCTGTCAAGGATGCTCTGAGAAATGGTCGCTTGACCGAGTATGATGTGATCCGCTACAGGGAAGGGAAAATGCCCATTTCTGAGTTTGCCCTCCTTGTTGCAGGGGAATCCAGAAAGCCCTACGTTCCTCCAATAACAGCCCCAAGAACACCCACCAAACTCACCCCAACCTCTCCCTTAAACTCCATGCCAACTCCACTGAGGTCCTCCTACCCCAGCCTCGACACTCACCTTAGTGGCAGTTTGACCAACCTCACTGCTTCTGCAGGTGATGAGCATTTCCCAATCTCTGGTATTTTTGACACCACCACTGAAAACCGCATGTCCGTGAGAAGTGCTCTCACTCGCAAACTCATTGATGCCGACACAGCTCTGAAGTTGCTTGAGGCACAGGCAGCCTCCGGTGGAATTGTAGATCTCACCAAAAAGGACAAATTATCTGTCCATAAGGCGGCTGAAAGTGGTCTCATTGACTCAGCTCAGATGTATAAACTTCTGAATGCCCAGAAAGCCTTCACTGGAGTCGAGGATCCTGTGACCAAAGAGCGTCTTGCAGTAGGTCAGGCAGCTCAGAAAGGATATATTCCCCAAGAAAATGCCAGAAGGTACATGGAGGCGCAGTACCTGACCGGTGGGTTGGTGAATCCCAGTAAAGCAGGTCGCCTCACTGTCCAGGAAGCTCTTGCCACCAATCTAATTGATAGCACAACAGCTAGTGTGCTGCAAGATGAGGCTTCCTACACAAAAGAGCTGGTTGACCCCATCACGAAAGAGAAGATATCATACAAGCAGGCGATGGATCGGTGTAAGAGAGACATCACCACAGGGCTCCTGCTGCTTCCTGCTGTCTCCACCGATGCCACAAATGCCCCATCATACTCAAACTACCGGTTCAACTACTCTTACAACAAATTTTAAATGTGTGGTTTACAAACATTTTTGCTACAACCACTGGCGCAAGACGGTGTACACTAACTCATACATGTGAGGAAATTAATGACAAATATACACATACACATACATTTTAAACACAATAGAAGAAAGGGGCAACTGTACATGTGAATCTGCTATTATTTTGGGGTCACCTGTAAAAATGGGGTTAATGTTTGTTTTTTATGGTATATTGGTTTTTCAGCATTCTTAAACTAAGTCCTTCATAAAGTGCTTATTAAACTTCACAAGCTCCACATTCACTTTTTTGTTCTGTTATTTAAAATATTAACCATATATAGAACATATACCATGCCTATAAATCATATAAGGCTCGGAGGAAAACCCGTAATTACCTTTTTTATTCTAGAGCCAGGTTGAATTTTGTGGTTTTAAGTGAAATATCTCAACAACTGTTGGAGGAATTCCTGTTAAATTTTATCCACAAGACTACATCACTTTTCTTCTTCCAGATGAGTCATAATAACTTTGATAACGTGCCATCATCGTATATTAATTTGTCTGATCTGGTTTATGACCAAATACTCACAAAAATAATAACATCAACCTCAGCTGTACTAAGTAGTCAGTAATATATATATATATATACATACACACACACACACACACACATATATATATATATATATATACAGTTCATGAAGCATTTTGCATTTTCCCATTTCCATAAATAACTTCACTGAGTCATCTGCTGTGTCTAATACTTGATCTCAGGCAAAATGGATGTACGATGCTCGTAAACCCTGGGAGTCATATGCTTGGAAATGATGGATTAAGGATACAGATTAAATATGACTCACATACAGGCTTGTAGTGTGTTAAGGTTAACAAGGTCAAACTTGTCTAGACACGTGTCTAATAAAGTGACACGAAACTGACATAGACACTAAATAGTCCACGGCGTACAGCCTGTCAACAAACATACGTATCAGCAAATAAACTCTGGCATCTTATCAAATGTAGCTGACCAATGAATAATTATCCAGAGAAATCCAAGGTGATATTGGTTGAACTGTCTGAAGGACCCTATCTGACCTCACAGCGGTGGTTACAGTAACTGGTGTTGGTGTGGGAATATGCGGCCTCTCTGCTGGGATGTCTGTCTGCCAGATTACCTGATGACTGAAAGGACTTTGTGGGATTACTGCACATGAGCCTGTCTGGAGGCTGAAGTGGCCCCACTTTGTGTCGGGGGGGGGGTTGGTGTGTATGGTTGGCTACATATCACTAGCTTTCTTTCTGTGTTCTCACAAACGTTTTGACAGAAAACTGTAGAACCTTTGTGGAATCAAATTGTGGATTCTGGGATTTTTCTTTTTATATGGGAGTAAACAATGGAGTGGTGACTTCAGTACATGTATGGTGACTGCCTTCCTGGTAGAAAGCCTGAAAAATAACTTAATAACAGCAAAAAAATAACAGCAATACAACAACATCACATACAGTAGATGGAAACATAAATAGTACATTTGCACAAACTGACCAGTTGCCTGAGTGATGTATGTGATAATTGGCAGCTCCTTTTTGTTTTGCTGGATTATTATTGTTATTAAACTAGAATGTGGTGCTGATGGTTTAAACCTTGACAATGAGCATTTGAACATTTCTCTCCTAATCACTCCCTCCATAAATGACGATGACGAAGCCTGCTGTACGCCTGCCCTGCAATCATGCCAATACCATGTCAACCTGTATTTAAAATGCTATTATTCAGTGAGCACTGTCCTGTGTTTTCCCTCATCAAAAGACAACATCAGGAGATGACCATGTTCACATTCATTGATAAAAATGTTCCTGGACCAGTTCAGACAAGCTTTATTACTGCAGCTTGAAACTGATTAGAAATACAGACAAACATAAAATCAGATAAATAAATAGTCTGATACTCATAATAGCCAACATAAGACACAGCTAATGGACTCCTGAATATCCTAAAATACATTCCTCGTCAGTTTGTCTTACTCTCCTGGTCCGGTATAAACCCTCTGCTAGAGGAAATAAACCGAAGCTCAGACTTCACTGACAGCAAATTGTGCAAAGATGCCAGCTGGCTGCATCAGCTTGAAACCAAAGACGCTGCGAGCCATCTTCATCCTAGAGACATGCTCCGTCTGCAGAAGAAAATGTGGTTGAAAATATTAAAATCCCCAAAAAACACATCCCCAAGTCCTCTTGACCAGTGAGATTTAGATTTATTAATATTTCAGATTTCTGAGAAGACAGTGCAGCTGATGTTTGCTTTCTTCTGCAATTGTTATCAGTGCCTCAATACTTCAAATCAGTGTCCTGCATTCTGATACTAGTCTATTCGACTAGGATCTGTGTGGGTAGAGCTTCTCTATGAGGAGCTGCAATGTGTAAATGTCGTGAATCATGAAGGTACCAGATTATGTACCGGTTGATGGATTTAAAAGACCAATTTGTCTCTGACTTAAGCTTTGTAGAGACCTGACTGATTTTTTTTAGCAATACAATTTATTTTTATGTCTAAGAAACTGCGGGATCAATTAGTACGTTGGTGCATTAAGAAATTTAAAAATACTGGGATCAGAAACCAAGCTGTCTGCACGTGCTCGCTCTGTGCTAATTTCAGTTGTGGGTCATTTTTGAGGTGACCACTTATAAGTGCCAAGTTTGTCCTTCAGAGGAGCGGGAGCTGCTCACCCTGGCACGTTAGTGGATTAGACACGAGCCTGTGACTATGTCATGGATTAAAGCTCCAGTCAAGGCGTCTCACCGACTGCTCTGTGCCTCCAGCTCAGAGACACCTGAAGACACTGGCACAAAGGTGGTGATGTACTACAGGAAGACTGAGGATGTCTCATTATAAAGTATAATGCGGTGTTCAAGAGAACCTGTAGTATTTCTTTAATGGGATAAACATGTCAGTCAGTATAGGCAAGACATGTACTTTGTACAATATTATATTTTCATAAAAGAAAAGATTTCTTCTTAGGGAGGACAAACTAAAAACACAATTTTTCATTTAAAAAACAGTAGAAAACATTTTATTGAAATAGACTGTAACAGACACAAACTTAGAAAAAAAGTCACAATACAAAGTCTGGCTTCACAAACTAGAAACAGCTGTCTCGTCTAACCAAAAACTTGCAGCACACATGTTTAAGTAAGGTCATTGGATGTACAGTCTAACTGATGAGTGGATCTTCTACTAAATCCTCTGATGTTTACAATAGCTAAAGCCCCCTAATAGAGCTGGAGGAGCTAAAGCCTGCTCACTGACGTCAGTCCATAGTTGTGGAAAGCCCAGAAAGGTGCTAAGCAGGAGACAGCTTACTGTACAGCCACAGATCCAAATGTCTACCACAAATGCAACACTTCATCAGTGTAACTCCAGTTGCAGAGTTCAACACACTACTCTACTCCTCCCACAGGTGAGTGAAACACAGTCTAACAAAATGAAGTTGGTTACACATAATACATCACATGACAGAATAGTACATTCTCGGACTTATTGTTCACATTAAGAAAATGGAACACAAGATGAGCTTCAGTATAAGACTAGAGGAAAAAAGTCCAACAAATAAGAGTAAGAGTAACCCCGACACATCCTACAGCACAACACTGGTTTTAAATCAAAGACTGACAAATACTGTCAGCTACTTCCTGTCAGTGAAAGGAAACCAGCATGTCATAAATCAACATGTTCATCAGTCTTAGTTAGTGGCAGAGTCAGGGGATGCTGAGGGAAACGGATCGCCTCGCTGTTGCGGCGCATGTACGCGTGGCCGCTGATGGGGTACCACATCTCTGTGAAGGTGAGGTTGGCCACGGTGATGGCGCAGCGCCCCAGCACCTTGAAGCCTGACTTGCGGTAGAAGGGAACGAGGAAGTCTTCGCACATCAGCACCGCCCGGCGCACATTGGGCAGACAGCGCAGATACTGCAGGTAGCGCCACATCAGGATGGGACCTTTGCCCTGCTGTCTGAAGGTGCGGTGGACGGCGAGGACGTGGATGTGGACGGTGGAGCCACAGGGCTTGTGGAGAGTCAGCGCCTCCTGGGGCGCGGTGGTTAGAAATCATGATTAGTGCTGTTTATATAGCTGATGTTGTTTGTAAGAGTCAAATGGAAGAAGGTGGAGACATGCAGGAGGTCTTACTGTGGTGAGTCTGTCCTGGTCCCAGAGGGAGCCGATGATAAAGGCCACCAGCCGACCCTCCTCGAACCAGCCCATGGACAGCTCCGGACACAGCGTGAGGAAGTGACGCACCTCATCCAGGTGGAGGGGACAATCACCTGACACTGAGATAAACGCTGAGACAGAGAGATGGGGTTTTGGCACAACTTTTACGCACACCTGAAACGGCGCAAACCGCCGAAATAACACACCGCTGAGCGCAGGTTAGAAGTTTAACACGGTCACTTTCAAGTGTAAATAAAAAGAAAACCTTCCAAACTCCTAAATATAATAAAACACTCAGAATATAAACAAATATGTTGGTTTTACGCAAAGCCCTCAATCGTCGTGAAGCGTCCGTGGAGGCAGCAGAGCGTCAGGGCGGATTTCTGCTCCAATACCTGGCTGATAAGATCGACCACTTACCTTCCCGCTCGATCTCAAAGACGCTTATTGCATCCTGCGTGTTGAGCGGCCGCACTTCGCTTGCGGGAAGTGTGTGTCTCCTCTGGATGCCAGGCGAAACTGAAGGTGGTGACTGCATTGGTTTGATGAAAGGCTGCGCTCCCACAACGGACATCATACGATTTCACTCTTCTCCCCCCAGAAAAAAAACAAAAACACTTGTCTTGTCTCCTTCTCTCCCGCTCGAGCAGGATCACCTCTGTCGGGCCCTGCGAGGAGAACAGGACGGTTTGTCTGTATTTATAGGACAGCTCTCCCGGCTGTGATTCACCAGCCGATTTGCATTTGAATATTTGATGTCAATGAATGAATGAAGGTCACAACTGTATCAGGCAATTTTCTGAACCCTACAATTACCTGTGTCCATCGTTGCTGTTTGGGTTTTGTCTCTAAAAGCAGTTAACAGCTTGATAAACAAACGCTTTCACTGAACCTCAGGCCTATTTATAGCAGATCCACACGTTCCCAGGGAGGGACACTGACCCAGAACTACACAAAAGTTTTGGGAAAATGCCACTAAAACAGTTTAACTACATTTCAACACATCACAAATAATTGATCAATGAAATGAATGAACTGTGCACCTGATAAAGGGCACAGATCATAACATAGTGAATTGCACTATGAAAACAGACGCCTCTCTTCTCCAAGGACGAGTCTACAGTGACACTTACCGGAGGATGATGAGCTTTGTGGACTGACTGCTTGACCAGCTCTCACTCTGCATTTGTCTCTGGTGCTTCTTCATTATGAAGTGATTATTACTATGAGTCACATGATGAAGGATTACACCGGTTGCTTCCACAACTCGGCGCATTACAGACACTTTATCTCCTCTCACAGAGCTCAACACCCCCCTGTCTCTGTGTGTTTAGGAGAAAGTGACCACACTTGAATAAAAGCAAGATGTGTTAAGCGCAAACTCTACTTTAAGTATCACAATTAAAACTAACACTCAAAGTGTAAATTCCCTATTACATTGGTGGCTGATGGACAGTTTGAACTACTTTACATTTACATAATATAGTTTAGTCCACTGGTTCCCAAACTCAGTGTTGGCCCCTGTATATATGAGACAAACAGTTGCTTAAATGAAACCATCAGAGACGTTTAAAAGGTAAATCAACTCAAAGACCTGACAAGGGGCTCCAACAGGAAATTGCTTTATTGGAAGACGTCACAGACCAAAAAGATTGGGAACCACTGATTTAATCTTGTATTTTATTAGCTGATAATGTTTTCTTTTCTTTTAAAATGTCAAATAACTTTAAAGTAACTACAGTTTCTATAGCTGTCAGATAAAGGTAGTGGTGGAAAAGGGACAAAATGGAAGTTTCCCTCTGAATTATTGGGAAATAAAAGCAGAAAGTAGCAGGAGATGTAAAGAGTCAAATTAAGACTCAATACTTTCCAACTGTACTCAATTGCAGTACTTGAGGAAAAATATTTAACATATATCTGCAACCTATCAGTTCACTTCCACTCAGGGACTTTTGTAGTTTGTCATACTGTCTTTGGCAAAATGCAAAATATGTAGTTGTCATATTGATTGTCAGTTTGAAAAACAGATGACACTACTAATTCAGGGACACCATCATGGACTAACGACTTTACATTTAGAATAGAGTTTGTACTTAATTCAGGTGAGTTATAAATACAATGGGAGTAAAATGGGCTCCATAGACTTTAATGCATTATTTAACTCCTACTAACTCATGAACTGTACATGTCATAATAATGAGTACAGTTGACAAATGTGCAATACTGAGCATTTTGAATGATGAATGGAGTTTGCACTGTATACAACAGCAGAGATATAAATACAGTTGATGTCTATTGGATTGAGTTTAAATCTTAATAACTCAAAAAGTATAAAAGTTATAAGAAAAGTCATAGCACCCATCTACAAAGAATCCCCAACTGTTTGACATATCAATCATCGTGGTAACATAAACACCCTAGGCATAAGACATATAAATCAAAGAAAATCAGGTTTCCACTAATATCTATTTTCATATGCAAATTTATGAATATTTTATGAAAATGGTTCAATATATGAACAGTATATGAGGCATAAATGGGTTTTGAGTTTTGAATGAGCGAAAAAGGCACAGAAGAAGAAATAAGCAAGAGAACATGAGTGTGATTGCTGCTTTCAGCACTCACACCAAATAATTACAAGTCAACACTGACCTACCGTCAAACATCTGAGAAAAACCAATACTGGTCAAAGGAGCAACGTTTTGTAGCACTGAGGCAACAAGGCAGCTTACAGTCACATGTCTATATTCATATGCAAGCGAACAATCCTGGCATAGGACTGGAAAAATACTATTCAGTTACAGATCAACTAACATGATTAAACTGATTGATATGATATTGTATGTTGTAGACTCATGAAAAAACAATGTTGAAGGTCTTTTGCTTTCATCAGGATCTGTTCCTTTCAAATATTACAGTGTGATTATTTTAGCATATGGAGATGACCAGTCAGACCAGAGCTAAGTACTGGTCTGACTGAGGAGAATTGTGATCCTGACACGTGCACTCACTGAGCAGAACTCAATCAGAAGTTTTACTAATTTCTAACGTGCACAAAGGGGTTGGGGAGTGTTATTAGGGGTGACTGAAGAAGTCGCCACTCAATGCAGGGTGGAAGTTGCTTTATACAGAGCCCTGCAGCTTGACAAGGAGGGTAAGGCAAAGTAGTGCTTCTTACAACCAAGTAGAATAATAAAAGAGAGCGTTGGGGGTCCAACTGCTGGTGTCTGCTTAGGTTTAGGGTTAAGGAGAAAGATCAGGGACATGTATTTTTCTTGCTTAGACCATGCTGCGTGTGGTATGGAGAGAGCAGATATGTCCAGACAGGGGCTGCGAGGGCCTTTAATTAGGGCAATAAGAGGGTCTTTATTCAAGGGGAAGGTCTGGGGATTTCTGTGTGGAGTGAGAGGTGATAATGTAAATGGGGAGCAAAAGTGAAGGCTTCTGCTATTCTACTCCGGCTGGGGCACTGGTGTCTCATTGGCATTGTTGTCAGTGATCTTGTTTTCCAGCTCATCGTCAGACAGGAGGTCCAAGGAAGATCCCTCTACCTGCAGCTGGCGTCTGCCTGAGCGACTGGAGGAGAAGCTGATGGGGCCACCACGCCTGGAGGAGGAGGAATGAAGGGAAAAAGGGAAAGTATTTATGGCAGAGGCAGAAGCAAAAAAGACTTATGAGACCTGCTTGCTTGGCCACTATGAGGTTTGTGTATATATCTAAGCTAAAAGACCGATGGGGCATATTCCAGTTTCCACAGATGAAAGCAATGAACGTGACCCTTTTAGAAATCAGTTGTGGATAGGTTTGTGCATGACCCCAACCTCCAGGTAAATACTGAAATTACCTGATATCTACTGACCCTCTCAGCTAGTAAAACCTTTTTGTAACATCTAAAGGAGAATTCATTTTCTTTAAAGGCTCTGAACATCCAGACAGGCGCTTCCTCTTATTCTGGCAGGTGGTCAGTTGACATTAGATGGAGCTATGTTGGAATGACATGAGCTTGCTAAACTTCATTAACCAAAAAAATCATGAAAGAGGGTCAGAGACATGTCAGTCGAACATAGTCATTACATACATTACATTCCTGACTAGGTATAATCAGGATGAAGTGAACACCTATTGAACAGTTGTTCTAGTGGTTTGAGTGGTGAAAATGTAAATATCATAAATGTTCTCTCCAATATCAGCCTCCAGGACTGATATCTGTATTATCTTTAAAAAATAATAATAGCCAAAATTGATATATCAGTGTCACTGTCAGTCTGTCTGTTAAAACATAAACATAGAGAAATATTGCTTTTCTGAAAAAAATAATAAAATAACCTGATAAATTGTGAATGTCAGAGAAGTGGACTTTTGTCTACCACACTGTACCTGAGGCGGTTCTTGAGTGTGTGGACCTCACGGCTCAGACCCTCGCTGGCCTCGGTGGCGTCATCCAGCTCCCTCTGTAGTTTCCTGCGTGAGGCGTTGGCCCTTGTGGCCTCCTCCTCAGCCTCCTCCAGCTGACGCTTCAGCTGCTTCATGCGAGAGTTAGCCTTCTCCACCTTCACAGACACGACACAAATACAAAATATATTCAAAAAACCGATCTGTTTCTAAACTGGTTTCCTGCTTTGCAGCAGCTTCCAGTGAGTGTAGGTTTGTGGTATAACTTTGTCATAATGGTCGACACTTTTTAAATTTTATCTGTCTCAGTGGTGGCATGTGAGTTAGAGAACAAGAGGAAATACAAAACAGCCATGACAAAGAAATCTGTTGCCAAAAAAAATATGGAGCTCAACAGTTTGTTTTGAACTATAAGGAGAGCTTGAAAGCAGCTGATTACAGCAGTTTTAATATCAGCAGTGACAGACGTACTTGTTCTTTAAATTGGTCGGCATGGCGACGCTCATCCTCCACCTGCATGCAGACTTCCTTCAGCTTCTTCTCGGTCCTCCTCACAATCTTGTTGGCTGCAGCTCGCTCCCTTCAATGAAGAAGGTTATGAAGGGATTTAGTGTTACATGTGCACCCACACATACATTTTATTTGTCTACAACTCCAATCCCATCTCATATTTTAACCTTGTTTATCGATTCTGACAGTGATAATCTTGATTAGTTTAAGCCAGGAGAAGAGTGCATAGAATTCTCACTTGGCCTCCTGCTCCAGCTGTTCCTCCAGCTGTGCTATCTTTGCCTCCAGGGCGGTGATGGAGGCCTTGAACCTGTTCTTCACAGAACCCTCCAGCTCGCCCAGCTTGGCCCGAAGCTCCTTGTTTTGACGCTCCAGTTGCTGGCGAGCGTTTTCACTCTTTTGGGCTGTGCTGCGCTCTGCACTCAACTCTGTGGTCAGAGTGTCCACCTGCGGGGAGGAGGTAACAGAAAGAGGAAGGTGTACTTTATCAAATGATACATAAAAACTGTGTGTCCCATTAAAAACTCGTGCCACAGATGTTATGTTAGTCCAATAAAAGTGTACTATATCATACCTGCATGGTTGCCTTTCTGAAGCGGTCATTGAGTAGCTCCATGTTACCCTGCTCCTCTTCCAGCTCTTCTTCCAGTTGGGCGATACGAGCCTCTAGTCTCCTTTTCTCATCCATTAGAGCAGACCTGATACAGAAGATGAAGAGATGTCTCAAACAGCAATTACATTTCATAATTATTATAGAATAAATTGATTAGTTATATTTTAAGCTTTTTCTTCGCTACATATGTGAGTATTTCAGATAATGTCTTCTGGACAAGGTCCCTAAACTATATCTTCTACAAATTTATCACAGGGGTTCTTGACCTAAAAAAGTGAATGTTTTTAAATGAATATTTGCACATTACAAGTAAAACAATTTTCAGGTTGTTCATGGGATGATTACTTTTGAAAGTAATATAAATTGACTATATTGCAGAGATAAGCTTGGCAGAACTCTTTCTACAATGTATTCAATAATTTCCATATTAACTTGACAATATAGAAACAACTGTACCTTGATTGCACTTATCACAGGATAGGATGAACTGTAATTTAAGTTGTGTAGCTATTGCCGTATTTAAAACTATTTTCCCCATTTCTGCTTTTGCTACTATTGCTGGTATCATTATAGACTTTATATTTTTTTTTCATGGACCAAGTAAAAACATTTCTGACTTGTTGTTTATGTATTTGACTTGATAACTCTGACTGAATTCCCATGTTAAAAAAAGGAGAACCAGATAGTTATTGTGTGCTGCAAAATAAATGTAAGTACAAGAAATGTGACCTGGTATGATAATACCCATCCATTGAGTGTGACCTACTTTCCAGAGGTGCTGTTTGAGATTTCATCTTGAAGCTCATCCCGTTCCTGCTCTGCGTGGCGTCTGCCCCTCTCAGATGCTGCCAGATCCTGCAGAGAAAGGTCAAAGGTGAAAGACAGATTCTGATCTAATGTTGAGAGGCACATTTCAATGTATTATCATGAGTTATTGTATTAAATATATATTACAGTATACTGTCAGCCATAAATCAACACTCTACCAGTCTAACTACCCATGTGTGGCATTCCACCCAACAAATATGACAAAATAATAATCTTGATCTTCATTCTGGTCTTTGAAAACCAGGATCATTACATTATCCTGTACCTCATGGAGCTGTACAATCTCAGCCTCCAGACTTTTAAGTTTCTTCTCATTTTCCTTGGAGATGGCAAAAATATCATCTCTGGAAGCTCGAGCATCTTCCAACTCCCTCTGGTAGTCCTTCATTTGGGCCTGAAGGTAGGAATGGATGAGGAAATATGAATGGAGAATATGTACAAAGAGCAACTGATTCAAATATATGCATCAAATATGCACCTGCAATTTGCGCAGCTGTTTAATGGCTTCATCTCGAGCCTTGTTGGCTCCTTCTATGTGACCCTCTATATCCTTCAAATCCATCTCCAGTTTCTTCTTTGCAGCTACAGCCAGACCTCTTTGCTTCCTTTCATCCTCCAACTCCGCCTCCATCTCTCGCACCTGAAAGAAGGAGCCAGTACAAGCCTTTAGTGTGATGGGGTTAAACTATTCTTAAAATGTTGTTATTCAGTGTTCATCATTCTGCACCTGCTTGACCAGTGCTCTCTTCTTCTCATCATTCTGATCATCCCGACCCTGAAGGTCTCTCTCATACTGGGCCTTCATGGCCTGCATGTTGACCTCCAAACGGAGCTTGGCATCTTCCGTGGCCTGCAGCTCATCCTCCAGCTCCTCCAGCTGAGTCTTCATCTCCTCTAGCTGTTGCTCCAGAGTCCGTTTGGACTTCTCAAGCTCGTGGACCTAACAGGGAGAGAATAAACAAGAGGACAGCTGAAATTACTGCTCTATTGTCAAAGCAAATCAGACCTACAGTGGGATCCAAAAGAGGTCCCAGAACGAGAATCTCAGACTGCAGGCACTTTGTTGACCCCAACACTCACATTCTTGCCCACATCGTCCTTTGAGCTCATCAGATCCTCCATCTCAGCACGGAGCTGTTTGTTAATCCTCTCCAGCTCCTCTTTGGCCTCCAGAGCCTCATCCAGAGCTCTTGTCATGGACAGAGCTTTGGTCTCTTTTTCTCGGGCCTCAGCTTCAGCACGGTCCCGTTCTTCAGCATAGCGAGCTGAGATGCTCTTTTCTTCAGCGAGCATCTATGGAGGAGGAAATGAGAATACAAACTCACATTTAATGAAAATTATATTTGGTAATTTGATAATAGAGGAAATTAATGAATTTTGACTATTTAATCTATTTAAAGCTGGATTCTTACATTTAAAAATTAAGAAAAGCTTATAAATGCACTCAACCCAAAGTTGTTTTCCAGAAAACAGACAGAATATCCTAAATAAAGTGCTTTCTCACCTGGTCAAACTTCTTTTGTTTTTTCTCCAGGTTTGAGACAATTTGTCGCTGGTGATCCAAGTCTACAGTCAGATCATCCAGCTCCTGCTGCAGACGAGTCTTTGTCTTCTCCATCTTTTCAAATGCGATGGTTTTCTCTTCCAAACGCTGGCTGCCCAGCTCCAGGTCTTTCTGCAGTTTCTTCTTAGCCTCCTCCAGGCTCTCTATTGTTCCAACATCATCCTCCAGCTTCTTCTTGCTCTCTGATAGCTACGAACAGAAGATATGATATCAAAGATATGATCCAGAATAAAAACCAGCACAAAATATAATTCAATCATTGTTTTCTTATACCAGAGACCACGTGTCTTACCTGAGCCTGTAGGGTCAACATCTGTTTCTCCAGATTCTTGCGTGCCTCCTCATCCTCCTCCTGCTGCTCCTGGATAGCGTTCTTCTCTTCCTCCAGCTGTCGTATACGACTGCTGAGGTTTAGTTTCTGACGAGTCTCCTCCTGGAGCAGCTCCTACAGGAAAAGTAACATTTGTCCAGTTAGTTCAAAAGAAAGCAATCATTAAATCTGGCTTGATGATTAATGCTCAAAGATACTATACATCACCTGTGAGTCTTGTAGCTGACTCTCCAGTCCAGCAACATCTTTGGTCAACTTGATCCCCTTCCTCTCTGCATCTTCCAACATGGCTGACACATTGTCTAACTCAGTCTGCACGGAGAGGGTAAAACCAGGTCATCAAATAAGAGAGAGCTAAAAGACTGTAATAAAAATGACTGTCAGATAATAATTGAGAATAAAATCCTCTGTGAACTTGTAATACTATCAAGAGCAGGGATGCTCATTTTGAATATTTCTTCTGACTAATATCCTGCACTTGTTAACTTTTAACTGTTATTAACCAACAAAATGTACTATTTAGAATAAACAAGTATATAAAACAATACACATTTTGATTCCTCTGGTGCTAAGTGCGCTATGTAGGAAAATCACTCTCAGCTGACTGAAGATCAAAAGCCACTAACAGGCTAACAAAATTGAAACTTGCAGTCGAATATAATAAAATACACAGGCCAGGCCAACCTCAGTCCTCAGCATTGTGGACAGCTTGTCTACTGGTTTGTTAGTGAGTCAGCATGCTGTTGGGCTAGTTTGGTGCAGTCTGTTAATCATGAGACCCACAGTGGAAAATACCCACTCAGATGGTACAGATGTCAGTTTCACTGACATTATTAATTGGTCACAATCCTTCTTGTCAGATAACAACAACAACACTAATCAAGAGTATGACAATCATTATGCAATTGTGAGTGTTGAGAATTTCTGACATGAAGAACTGAAGTAATAAAAAAGAAATAATTTTTATTAATTGTTCAGTAGTCAAAAATCTTCTGATTCCACTGTTTTAAATCAACCATGTTTTGATCTGTAACTCTCACCTGCTGTTTGTGTGTGCGGTCAGCCAGTTCTCCCTTGGCCCTCTCTCCTTCAGTGACTCTGGCCATTAACTCCTGCAGCTGAGCCTCCAGTTTCTTCCTCTTGTGCTCGGACTCCGTCTTTGCCTGCTGCAGGCTCTTGACCTCACTGGCCAGCTCCTTGTTGGCAGTCTCCTGGCTCTGCTTGGTCTTTTCCAGGTTAGCCTTGAACTAAATGGACAAAGAAACAAAAAACAACAACACCAAAAAATAAATAAATAAAAAAATATATCAAACATTAGTGTTGTGCCGATGAAGTGACATCACTTTCTCTTTGGTGGATTAGATAATCTTGTGATATTCAATTAAATTGTGGACAGGAGTGTTACCCTCTTGGCTTGTTCCAGCTGTTCAGACAGCTCTTCCAAGGCTGTGCCATGCCTCTGTCGCATCTCCTGGATCTGAGCCTCATGGTTTTTTGTCTCCTCATCAATGGCCTTCTTCAGTTCTGCAACCTCCTGTTCACGCTTGGTTCTACAGAAAACAGGAACACAAAAAAGTCTTAACTTCCCTGTTGTTTTAGCTATAATACAGTCTATAATATAAATGTGAAATAAGTGAGACTAAATGCAATGCAGTACAGTACCTAAGCTCTTGCTGGGCTGCAGTTGTATCAAGGGTGTCCTCTAGTTCTGTTTTAAGGGCCTCAAGCTCTTCACTCAAGTCCCTCTTAAGTTTCTCTGCCTTGTTCCTGGCCTGTTTCTCTGACTCAAGGTCCTCCTGCAGCTCAGCCAGCTGGGCCTGCAGCTCCCTCACCTGTTTCAAAGCGTTGTTCTTCTGGCTAACCTCATCCTCGCCCCTGTTGAACATTGAGAACAGTGAAAAATAAGTAACAAAATCTCAGATGGAAGTTAGACCCAACAATGAGGCTGTAACGGTGTGACATCAGAATGCCATTGGAGCAAGGTACTCACTGCAAATTCAATATCAAAATTAGATGTAAGATGAGTTATTTTATTAGCACTGAAAATATTACTTTTATCGACTTACCCATATAAATATGTCTACAATGCCTCATGAATTCTGTGTTAATAATACCTATTTGGATTTTTAAATCCTTACACATGCTGCTGCAATAATTCTATTTTATTATCTTCTGTGTTAATTAATACATTTGCTTAGAAGACTTGAAAATATTTCAAGTAAACACTTGGTGGCAGCAGAGACAGCTTTTCAGAATCACTGTTTCATAAAGCAGTCCATGCTCACAGTTATCTTTTAGAGGAGCTGCATGGTGTCCTCATCATGGCATAGTCCAACACTTACAAATACACCTTAATACCACATAAAATACATGTACAACACATTCCAATGTAGTGAGAACTGGTGAATAAATACAGGCGGCATGTCAGAAAGGAGCACTACAACAGACTATTTTTACAACATGATAAGGGCACTGCTGTATCTGGTGTGCTGTCAGTCCAATAAAATGCACCATATAAAATGGCAGGTGTTTCTAGCTCTCAACATTGTTGAGTGTGATGATCATTCTGTACAGCTATGTTGCACTTATCTCAAACTCACTCACATCATGGAAGCAGAATCTCAATGACTCAATATTAAAATCCATATTTAGCACACAAACAGTTATGTAATACTTTGTTGATGAACGGATTTCACTGATACTGGAAAGCTTTGTTTCATTCTCCTCTATGGGAGTCTCAGTATCTCCTACCTAGCCTGCATCATCTGCTGCTCTTCTTCCTTCTTGCCCAGTTGAACTTTCAGCTCCTCTGTCTGGGCCTGTAGTTCAGATATCTGGTCCTGAAAGTCAGATGTCTCCCCATCCAGCTTCCTCTTAGCCTTCTCCAGCTCCTGACGGGTCTTCTCCTCTTTTTTCAGTCTCTCTGAATTAGAAAAGAGGTAATATGATAATGGTTTTATAAAACTAGAAGAAACATCTTTTCATTGTAAATTAATGCTAAAAATTCTTCATTATTGCACTTTAATATTCTACTCTACTCTGTATCTGACTTTTCTCCTTTACCTTCCAGGTCGACCATCATCATCTCCTGTTTGTTCTTGACTTTTCCCAAGTTTTTGGCCTTCTCCTCTTCTTCAGCTAGCATTGACATCACCTCGTTGATTCGGTCCTCCAATAACTTCTTTTCCTAAACAGGGTAGAGAAAGACATAAGGGAAGTTTGTCACACAGCTAGCCTCTTAACTCTAGTAAAAGTAAAGTAAAGGTGAAAGGCTCCAGTGAGATTCTCAATTTTCTTTTTAAAATCAGTTTACACAATTCTATACATTACCTCTCAAAACCTCTGGCCTAAATGTCAACCTTCATAGTCTTCTCATCTTTCTCACCTTGAGGAACTTGGAGTTCTGGTCCTCCAATAGCAAAATGTCCTCTTCAAATTTCTTCATTTTGGCCTCAGCTGTCACTTTCTCCAGTTGCAGCTTCTGCCTGGCAGCCTCCTCCTCATCCAACTGTTCTTCCAGGTCCTACACACGCAAGTATTTAATCATAGCATCAAATACAATTAGAAAAACGAATTTTGTATTTGAGTCATTTGAAATAGTAAATGTTAAATTTTTTATATATTTTATACAGCTCAAAAACAGCTTTTCAGTAACCATTACTTTGATGTGTAGTGAGTAATTCCACAACCCTGGGACAAACCTGGATATGGGACTGCATCTTCTTCTTCTCATTCTGCAGGCCCTGGGTCCTTTCCTCCTCTTCCTCCAGCCTGGACTCCAGATCATGAAGAATCTCCTCCAGCTCTTGCTTTTTGGAAGCCAGACGAGCTCTCATCTCCTCAGCCTCTGCAAACAGTTCTGTCTCTGCCTGCAGCTGCTCTGCTAGGATGTTCTTCTCCTCCATTAACTGCACATAAATAACGTTAAAACAAGTTCAGTTATTGATCTTTGAAAACCATCTGAGCATAGTTCAATTTGTTATTACAGCTGTGGTTGTAACTGACCTGCTGGTGTTTCCTCTCCATCTCCACAAGCTCTCCTTCCACCTTGGTCTGTTTCTCCTTCACCTTGACCAACTCCTCATCTTTAGCCTGCATCTCCTCCTCCTGTCTGGTCACCTGCAGCAGAGGCTTCACCTGCAGGTGCACATGAACAGGACTGAGATTAAGAGAACAACACACTTCTTAGCTGATATGGCAGATAGCCTCAGCTCTTGAGCGACAGTGGAGTTTACACATACACATGCACATAAACACACACCTTGGTGAAGAGCCTCCACCACTGCCAGTGGCGCAGCTTTAAGTAGGCAGCGCAGTTTCTCTGGAGAACTTTCAGAGCACTCAGCTGCTGCTGCTTCTTCGCAAAAGCCCTTAAGTATTACAACAAGAAGGGGAAGAGGACATTAAGTGGGACAACATTAAAATCAAAATTTTAGTGATTAAATATACAGATATGAGGAACTCTCAAACATAGGTAGCAGTGGTAGAGCGACCCTTACTTGCGTGCCAGATATCCTCGGCAGACAGCCTGGAAGTAAATAATGATGTCAGTGATCTTCAGGTCCCTCTCTTCCTCCAGGTGGGCCAACACTCCAGCCCTGAAGAAGATCTTACTCTGGCCGATACGAAACAGGTTACCGTCCAGCTCAAGAGCTTGAATCTAGAAAAAGAGACACAGACAGAGAAGCGATGGCAGTTAACAGACTCCATTGGTTATGCTACAGACGAGAATTTGGAAATGAGAATGGGGGAAGTTTTTGTGTAAGGGGAGTAATCAGTTGCAAAACTTATTTTAGATTTAGATTTTTTTCTTTTAACAACAAGGTGGCCCTTAGTTCGTCTGGGCTCTCAAATGAAAAACATATTTCTTGCAACTGACAAAGACAAAAACGTAATAAATGAAGAGTCTTGTTTCAAATGCGACCTATGAGGCAGAAGTCAAGATTATTTACGTTTGTTCTAAACTGAGACCACTCAAGTCCTTACCATTCTCTCACAGGCCTGCTTGCCATCCATAAAGCCTTTAGGAATGGCATTAGGAGTGAGGATCTCATACCTGGACACAAAGCATAGATCACAGGGGACAGAGTCATAAGGACACTGTTAATGGCTAAAACTGCAAAAAGTAGAAGGAGAGGGAGAAGTAGCAAAGGTCTCTTAAAAGACACAAAAACTGCAAAGGTCAAACTTCACAAAGAAGAAAGAATATCAGACAAAACCAGATCCATCATCCATCTCTCATTATCAGACTTTACTGCTAAGCTTCTGAAAGACACACATGACATCATAGAAAGTGACGTTGTGTTTACTCTGTAAAAATGTGTGGTATGTATGACAACTTTACAGTGATAATATACTCCTTTAATATAACAATATAATGTATATAATAAACTTCAAATTCTATATCTTTCATATATCTTATCTTTTATATATTTATGTTTTATATTAAACATTATTATATTAATATTATTTTTTAAAATGGAAACAGGAAATGCCATGAACAAAAATTGAATCAGAGATACGACATTACCTCTGTCTGAACTCCTGGAAGACAATGCGGTTGGGGAAACCTTGTCTGCAGATACGAATCCCCTCCAGCACACCATTACACCTCAGCTGATCCAGAACCAGATGAGGGTCCAGTTTACCAGCCTGTGAGAGAAGGAAGACGTGGTCACTAAATACAGTACAAATGCATCTCATCAAAACTCAGCTCAAGGATTTATTACAGCACATAATTCAACAATCTCATAAAATGTATTAACATGGTGACAGTAGTATACTGTATGCTGTCAATTAGAAAAAACTAAATATTGGACTTGATTTACAGATTTAATGGTAATGTAACTCGAGACTCACCCTTTTTTCATGATTGGGGATGATGCAGCGGACAAAGTTGGGGTTGGTGTTCCTCAGTGTGGCCATCAGCTTCGACAACTGCTCCTTGTACAGCTGCCCCACAGTGCGGAACATGCCCTTCTTGGTCTTATAGGCAGCACCGAATGCTGTCTCATTCATGCCTGCAACCTGGTCAAGACCCACAATCCGGTCGACTGGTGATGAAAAATTTGATGAAAAGAAAGAGGGTTAACATTATTGGTGGATTGCAAAGATTATTTGTGATATTTGTGATGCGTAATGTGTTGAGCATCAAAGTGAAATGCTGTGCTGCTTACATGAACCAAGAATAAAGAATTGGTGTTTACATTAAACGTGAATATTCACGAGGATATGTTGCCATAAACACTGATGTTTTCAATTTGCTCTTTTCTAATTTTGTGATAAAGCATGGAGACAGACAATGGCGTCACACCAGCTGTGACCAGATACCATCAGCTGGTTTGATGGAACATAACATTGATATAACAATTTGCACTCAGAGCTGGTTTCTGGGAGCCAGCCATCTCCTCCGCAATCCTTAACTTAGACATGATTGCAAAGCAAGATTAAGTTGATTTGAGTCCACCAGGCAGCAGCAGACAATATTTTACAGCCAGGATACAGAAACAAAATTTTAAATTTGTAACATACATATATTATAATAAAAAAATGATGGTAGGTTGAAAATCTGACTATTTTATATAAACAACTGACTATATTCTTATTAAGTACAGATATAAATGCAATTCTTTTCTTCGAATTTTTTGCTACATTAGACGCTGTCGCACTTCAACTCTGCATTTCAATATTTCCTGCCCTGTCGCTTCACTGTCAACTATCCAATAAAAGCAAAGTGCAAATTAAAGGTTGGGGGTTTGGGTTTTCAATGTCAGTCTCTGCACAGCTACATGTCTTCTATACCTACAACAGCAACTGAACTTAGTTAAACCATGTATGCAACTTAATCACATTTAACTTAAACAGTCATAAAACAAAGCTTCTATTATACTAGACAAATTGACAACCAAATCTGCCTGTAGCATAACCAATGCCTTAATTTTTCTTTAGAAAGTAGATGATCACTGTTTAAATCAACCCCACTGAGATTGTCTCTGTTAAATCCTCAATACGATAAAATGGATAAAACAGTTCAGCAACTCTTTCTCTCCACTCCCCTCATCTTTTCATACAAGATTAATGACACAGAGTTGGATTAGATATCTGGCATGGTTTCTCAGATGTTCCATTCTCTCAGTACATATAAATGCCTGCACTCAGTAAACAGGAACTTGAATCAATTGTGGATCCAATAATCCTTCCCGAGTTTGGTCACTGCTATTTCTTTCCATCTGCTGTCAGCCCTGTCATGTCTGAGTTAAGACTGTTGCAAAAAAGATTATATAGTCATTGGGATATCTTTAAATAGAACTGCATCAGTGAAGTCAGTGGACTGACACTGCATCATTTGTCATTTCTAGGTGTGGTGACACCTTCTTTAAGAATGACAAATCAAGCTCCTTTTTGTGTAACCAAAATATATCAAGGCCTACGAGCAGCAGCAGGTAAATGTTCAGTTCATTATTTTGACAATAATTGTATATGTGTTTGTTTAATTTGTACCAGAAAATAAAACTGCCTAACCTGACTGATCATTCCAACAATCGAATGATTATAGCTCAGAACTTTAAATGGTAGAGCGTTTTTAGGGTTAGAGGTTTAACTACGACAGTAGTGTAGCCATGCAAAGCAAAGAGGGGAACTTTTAGAGGGGTGCACACTGCAGCCATGACAAGACGGGGCCCTCCAGTGGAGAGGATGAGGAGAAGCCAGTGGTACATGACGTTAACATGTTACTATCATTCACCTGGAGCTTCATGGAGCCCAGACACATTGTCATAGAAAGAGGCTCTCTGAAACGTCTGAATGTCTACAGCAACAGAGACACAGACACAGAAAGAAGACAGGAGAGTGAGAGAGAAAAAGAATGCATGCACACACACACCCAATCACTCACACACTTTCACAAGCGTTAATTAGCTACGAAAAAAGAGGATTAAAGAGTAAATGTCAGTTCATCCACTGCAATACTACAGTATGTCCATATTATCAGAACCTATTGTTTACAGCTAGTGTTGGGTTATCATAGCTTGTCTCTGCTCAGGGGAAAGATTAGTATTTAAGTATTCAAGGTAAATATTAGTCCAGAAAGTGTTATGTAGCCATTTTGCCATTTAGCCAGTCAGCTTGTCAGGGATTACATAAAAAAGCAAAATTAATGTCAAATTAAAATTAGGATAATGAAGGCCATGGTTTCCATCTGATTGAAATGTTAACAGTGGACTTAAAGGGGATGAACATAGAGGATTAGCAGTGAATTTGGGTGAATTGGGCTGCAGTTTACCTGCTCAAATTGGATGTTTTTTCTAGCAAAATTCATCCCACATTAGAGACACCAGTAATGCACACTAAAACTTATAGAGGAGGTGTGAGAGAGGAGAGTATAGCTTTCTCCTTTTCATTAAATCAGGGAAAAGACTAACTGAGTTATGTCCAAAGTATAAATCCAAAAGACATAAAGAAAAGAATTTGTCATTTGACTTTTCTTTGTCCATTTCCCAAGAGCTTTGCTGCGTAACATCCTTCTGAATACTCATACTCATACAGATAAATGCAGGTCCATAAGAATTTTTATAGCTGATAAATTTGTACCATGTATGGATATACTTTTGTTCATCTAAAAGCTTGATGAGCTCCTGCAGAGAAAATGACTCACCATCTTTCCAGAGCTCAGCCACAAACTTGTCAGTTGATTGGTGCAGCAGCGTGGCCACATTGTCATTTAGGGGATCCATGTTCTTCATAAGCCATTCATCAGCTTTATAATCCACCTAAGGAAAGATAGAAATTACAGTATTACTTTAACATTTGCACAATAAAATGTTACACTGCATTTACATTTCCCTGAGAAATTTTATATATATATATATATATTTTTTTTTTTTTAACAAATGACAAAAGTGAAAATACTTTTAAGGCAGTGGCTTGCACTTAGAACTGGAACAGGCTAAGGTAAAATGTACTGTATATCCCAACAATGACCACACACACAAACACGCACACACACACACACACCTCTATTATAATTCGGCTTTAGAGGAAACACAGGCATCCTGACAAAAAGCTAAACGATTCTGCATCAAATCAGATTTCATTTATGGACTTTGCTGTATCACTTCTGTATTTTTCCATTCTTTATTCTTATACTCCAAAGCCAACACTGTAAAAGAAAAAAATGCTTTCAAAATACAGTCAGAGGATTCACTTTCAGTCTCTGATTAATTACTGCTGGTCTGTTGCTTCACCTGTCTGTAACAGTCTGTCTTAACTGACAGGTAGATCTGGCTCTCATAGAATTTTCAAATACCACACAGCCATTGTTTTAACTTAGAGGCAGCACCAGATGTGCTGTGTGAACTATGCGACTATACAGTGAGTGGTAGAAAGTTTAGAAAATCAGATCAATCACATTCAATACTGAACCAATAGGACTCTTTGTATGAGGGTCAAAGACTTATTTGCTTATTATATGTGACTGACAGCACAGTCAGTTCACCCATGTGTTGTGTTGATGAGATTTGTCTCTGTAACATAATGATAAATTTGACTTGTATGTGTTTTTAAACGTCTAACACACTATGAAGACTGTTGGATTAGAGCAGAGCGTAACAAGTAATTGACATGGTCAGCAACCTGAGATGAGGAATGTAAGCTCTCCATATGGGTTTCATCAGAAGCCTGGAAAAGCAAACTCACAGTGTTTGCACTTATTTTCCTCCTCGGTATCACTCTGTCATGCTGGATTTATTTGATGAAGTTCAAATTAAATCCTGGCCGCAGTGTCAAATACTGGATGCTTAATATTTGGCTGGTTCTGAGGTTTTAATCTGTTTGTCATGATAAGGTTCAGGTCCAGGACTGATGTTTAGACGTAGCTGGCTGACGATCTTGACTGTGTTAATATACAGTACACATGTGCAATAGGAGGAAAAAGAGAGAAGTAAACCCAATTAAATTATCACTCTTTGACTGACAAGCATCCTCACTGGAATGCAGTGGAGTATCATTTTCTCTTTGCAGATGGCAGACCACCATACATAAGAGTGAAAGCTGAAAGCCTCTGTTATGTAACCAATAGGCACCAAAGACTCAATCTTGCACCAATGCGAACCAGATGTGGGTTTCCTGCAGAAGCAGTATGACAACTGGGCTATTGTTTTCAGGCAATGACCTGGTAAACTGCGCCTTCAGAGGAGCTAAGTCTGTGCCTTTGAGAAAGACTACAAAACATCCCCAAAAAGCAGTTTTTGCATCAGGAAAACACAAAAAACATGGATAAATCTGAGGCTATAAAGAATACATGGATTTTTTTACTTTTAAAGACTTGTCTTCTAGTAGTATCATATTTAAGTGCAACCAAGCTACTAGTCCCAAGAGTCGAATACAAGAGATCTTAATGGGCCTGATATACATACCCTCCCTGCATAGTGAATAATGCAGAAGTCAGCTTTGTCCTTGAGCTGACGTGGCTTCTGAAATTTGGTGTGTGTGCCCTGTTCCTGCAGAACCTTGTCTACAAAGGTCTTGTCAGTGGCCTTGGGAAACCAGCACTCCTCATCCAGCAGAGCCAGAATACCAGGGGGGTTAGTCTGAGGGGACAAGTTTGGTTCAATACAAATATTCATAACAGCAGAAACACACAAAAACAGACACACACAAAACACTGACCGGCCTCTCAATGAGGTCGATGCAGGGCTGCAGATCGAGGCCAAAGTCAATGAAGCTCCACTCGATGCCCTCCCTCTGGT
This sequence comes from Rachycentron canadum, assembly GCA_038496675.1. Taxonomy (NCBI): domain Eukaryota; kingdom Metazoa; phylum Chordata; class Actinopteri; order Carangiformes; family Rachycentridae; genus Rachycentron; species Rachycentron canadum. The sequence goes on from CM076664.1 coordinate 18,787,247, forward strand.
ACTCCTCCTGCTCCAGGATGAACATGGTGTGGTTGAAGAGCTGTTGCAGCTTCTCGTTGGTGTAGTTGATACAAAGCTGCTCAAATGAGTTCAACTGAAATGTAAGAGAAAAGCAGAGGTGAAGTTTTTAGTTTTATTGTTGATTGTTTGGCAAATGATATTATTTAGGTAGTGGCCTAGGCCCAATCACAAGTAGTACACTTTCTTTGTTTACATTATCAGTTTTAGTGTCTGCTTTTCCTCCATGATTTTGTTCAACTATTAAAAAATCAATTTAAGTAATGTGTAAAAGAAAATTAAACAACAATGGTACTAGAATTGTTGGAAATTGTGTTTAACAATTAGCACCTCAAAGATCTCAAAGCCAGCTATGTCCAGGATGCCAATGAATGACGCCCCCTGACGTTTAGTCCTGTCCAGGGCCTTGTTGATGCGGTGGACCAGCCATCGGAACAGCCGCTCATATGTTGCCTTGGCCAGGGCTTCAACAGCAAAGTCAGCCTGAGGAAAGAAACAAACAGCCCAGGACCAGAAAGAGATATGACACTATTAATAATACATAACCCGCTGAGCAATGAGCATGAAAACAAGAATATAAACATTGTGTGGCTGTTATAGTTTGGAGCTTTGTGGATTTATCGTGATGGACATCTACCATTGGGCCACTGTCAGGATAAACCATTAGCCACAACCTGTCTATATACGTTGTGTGAGCTGTACGTTTGAGTAAGTGGGATATACAGATTAAAAAATTGCAATTCAACCAGATGTTTTCATTCATTTAACAGCAAAAAAACGCAACAAAAAGAAACATGGAATGCAGATCTTATCATTGTTGATGGTGTTTGATGACAGCTTACCTGTTCTTTGGTCTGTGCCTTCTGCACATAGTCTCGTCCTACTTTGATCCTCGGGGTGAGGATAGCTCTGGTGAACTCCATAACATTCATTCCAAGCAAGTGGCATAGTTTCTGCGCAGCTGGGAGCATGAGGGAGTAGACAGCAAGTACCTTATTGTATTATATAACTTCAGATATATAGTTTTCATAACATAAGACAGCACTTAATAAAATTAGAAATATTATATTTAATTTAATTTGTTTATTTTCTTCATTTTCCTTCTCATACTAACAGGTATGTGTGATGGTGGTGACATGATCCAGACATTATAGGCATTCAATTGGCAAGAGACACATAGTTTAACTCCAGCATATCCATGTTTCTAATAAAACATGTCCTCAGAGTGGGAGCATGTAGTTTGTGGCTATGACTGTTTTCCATCACCTGTTGTGATGAAAGCTGAAGGGTCACAGTCATCTCAACTTCTAGATTCATGACTGACTATGGTGTGTGTTCATGGTGTATTTTGAGTGGATGTTGGATTGTTACCTGTGTTCTCAGGCATAGAGGCCTGATCAGTGTTTCTCTCCTTTTTAAAGACAATGTTGCCAAATTGCAGCACTGCAGAGACCACCTTCAACATGCCTGGCAAGGATAAGATAACACTTTATTGGTCCCCGTGTGGAAAATAGGTAATGGCACCGTGAGAGAGAAAAAAGGAATGCAATTATAGAAAGAGAGGGAGTATAATACATTTCAGGGAACATATGGAACTACTACTCACAGACAATCTCGTCGTGGGAGAAGCTCATGATGTGCATGGCCTCCATTGTTTCCTGGAAATTCTCCTTGTCCTGCTGACCAGGGATGGGAATGTTACCATTAGACAGGAAACGATAGTTGTTAAAGCCTTCGAGGAGCAGGTCCGCTGCAGAAGGACAGAAAAGAAGATTCTTTAAAGGGTCTTGTACTTTTTTATTAAATATGTTCAATTATTTAAATTTGAACCAATATGCAATATTTTATAGTTTTTAAAGTGTATATGTAGTGCATGTTGATTTTGCCCACAAAGGTAACTATTCAAATGATAATGATAAAACTTTCAGATTGTATGTGTTAGATATGCATCCATTTTCACAAAGACAATACACTTTTGACACATGGAGTAAGTGCCAAAGTGAAGGAAAGAGTAAGTGACCTTTAAAATTCACTAGTTCATAGGTAAAATATGCTGTCTAAATATTTTCTGCATCATCACAAAACAATGTACTAACAAGCTAAATTAAAAGTTAACGAGAGAGAATGATTTGTTTCACTGGTGCTAATTCAAACCAGCTGTCTTTAGCTCTGTTCCTTGCCTGAGGTAAATTAGCACACACGAAACCTTACTGTCCTTGCTCTCATTGTTTTGTTTATCCTGATTTCTCATTATAACAAGAGTCAGACACTCACTTCGAAGATGCTCTCCAGCCCCTGCAAGCAGGCGGTAGAAAATGTGGAAGGTCCTCTCATCTTTGGCCTGTCTAATAGCCCTCGACTTCTCCAGAAGGTCTGGGAGCAAAAGTTAAGTACTGACAATAACTAAGCCAGCAGTTGATACAGTCACCACTGTAGTTTTGTGACATTTGTGTTTCATTTCCAGGAAACTTAGCAACTACCATTTCTGGACAAAAACTCTCATAAACCACACAACCAATCAGACTTCCAAGAATTATCCAAGATTTTAGAGGAACCCAAGAAATCACATGGGAATCAAATCTTATTCAAATCTACAAATAAGTAAACTCTTCCAACAAATGCTACGACAAAAAAAATTGAATTCAAATGAAATGAATCCCTTATTCTTCTCACCAGGCGGTTATAAAATAAGGAATATCAATAAAAATGGTTTCATTATAGCTCAGTGCCCTTTGACTCTAGGATATACAGAACAGGTGGTTAGACATAAGTAATAGTGAATCAAAAGCCTAACCACTACTCTCAGCTCTTTATCTTTCAGACAGTCCTTTAATGGTCGTAACTCTCAGCCTGTCACAGTGAGATCTAGAGGATACAAGTTTCAATATTGGCCCCAACGATGTAACCTGTGACGTCAAAGTTGATTCTGATGAATTTCCCCTGAAAGAAAAAACATGCAAAATTATATTAAAAAAACATTTGTTGAACTTATTGACATGCCACAGCTGAATTACAAACCCTATGGTGACATGCTTGTATGCATATGTCAACTATCTAACCATCTGTTATCCCTTTGGGCAATGTTGTGTTTTCAATACCACCTTGTCGATTCTTGCAGATGACAGAAAAGCAGTGAGGAACAAAATGTCTATATTAGGAAAAGCCAGATTAACAGGACAGAAAGAATCTCAGGCATGTCTGAGGTTTCCTGACAGTGGATATTTGTGTAAATGTGTGTGTCCATCTGTCTACTGGTGGTCACATCTTCTTATAAGAGCCAACCATGATCCATGAGTACAGAGCACCATGGTGGTTAAGTATGGTATCAACCCACTTCACAATACCAGATTTTAGGAATATATAGGAACGCAAATTGACGTTAAATGAATGCAGTGAAGCTCCAAATATAATACAATGCAGCTGCCTTTAGTGCCAAACATGACACTAGAGCCAGCAGCAAGTCAGCTTACCTTAACAAAATCTGCCAACCAGCACCTTAAAAGCTCACTAATTGACAGGAAATATCTCATTTGCACAGGAACCTACATAAAAACCAACACACTGGGATTTTACATAGGTTTTATCTGGACTGTTTCTTGGCAGGGAGCAGAAACTTCCTGGAGTGTCCATTGGTTCCTTGGCCACGAAACAAGATATATTGTGATGCTTAGTGAGCTTTGGAGATGCTTCAAATAGACCCAAGCTAGATTTTCTCTTTGTTTGAGTCCTTCTTCCATGCTAAGCTAACTGGCTGGAGGCTATAGCTTTATATTCACCATACAAACATAAATCAATGATGGTCGAATGAAAATAAGTGACAGCTAATGTAAAGTAAACCTGTTTCCCTTCAAAATACTATCTGTACATATGTTATATGATGAAAATGATAATTGAAACAGGAACCAGAGACTCACGAAGCGAGATGAGTTGTCATTTTTCACTGTCTTGGCATTGCCAAAAGATTCAAGGATGGGGTTGGCTTGAAGGAGCTGGCGTTCCAACTCACCCTGTGATGAAAGACAGAGAGATAAGAATCCAACAACCTGTCAAAAATTTCTAATCTCTGTCCTCACGTATTGAATCTTTTTATCACTATTTATCACATTTATCTGTGTCTGCAAAAACATACACAAGATGGCAAAATATCTCCAAGTCAATATGCTAAACTGATCTTTTAGACAGCAAACAATTTATCATGGCTCTGCTGGCTTTACTTTAGTCAACAGTACAATGTGATTTTTGTCAAAGGAACTCCAGAAGTTTAAGGGGCAAAGACAACCAAACAGTTTGACAGAACCTGTGAAACCACAAAGGCACTACAGTGGGTGTGTTCCAACACGTGCCCTATATTGAGGTTAGTTTGGGTTGATGAGTGAAAGCGTGCATCACAGTCTGTGATGATATACCCTATATATTCAAAGACTGTACCACCATGACAGTTATACCGATGATGGCTTCCTCCCACATCTCAAAAACCTGGGATGATAGGTGGGGACATTCCTTTCGTCCTATGAAACCTCTAATTCCCATACACATGACACAATCTCCACAATCCAGGGCACTGCAGTACAGAAATAGCCCCTAGGCCAGAGTCACCACCTGCAACACAGCAGATCAGACCCTGCCTTGAACTGACTCCAAGATATGCCTCTAGAGTGTCCAGGGGAAACAGAGTAAGTTTTGCATGACTTGCTTCCTGGAGCAGAAATTGCAGTTGAAAGAAACATGGGACCATCTATAGTGCTACTTTGATGTGTTATTTGGGAAAGCCAAAATAGTGAGACTGTGAAAGTGAGACACAATACATATTCTTTGGCCTATGTGAGTTCCTCTTAGCCCTGTGTGATAGCAACAACTCAACTCAATCCATATGATTGATAAGAAATGACAAGAAAACAAGGTCCAGATCATGAGTTAACTAAGCCCACTGAGCCAAACATAGAAATAAGATGTAAAGTCCCTTTCAGTGATACTGCACAAGCAGCATTTCAATGTTTTAGTGCAGTCCTCTCTGTCTGCCTGGGTGTGTTTCTACCTGAATGAAGGAAACCAGGCATCCTAAAGGACATGGGTTTTACCAACAGATCTAGGAGTAAGCATTCTCCACATTTTCCCCTTTATCTTTCAGGTTCTGACAGAAATAAGTGTATAGATCCATGTTCAACAACATGAAAAAACAGACTTTCCTATTTGTCATTCAAACAGGGTGAAATATGAAAGTCTGCTGTGCTTTACTTCTTCTCCATTACTTCATTCCCCCTTTTTCACCCCCTTCCAATCTTCCCTCCTGAACCACATCTTCGTTTTCCCTCGATCCCTTGTTCTACATTCCTCTGGCCTGTACTCAGAGGCAGCCGTAATGCAACGCAGAGGGTAAGCAGCATTAAGGAGGTCAGTATGGACGGTGTGCTCAGGCAGGGGAGTACTGAGGCACTGAGCTACAGCTTCTCACCCAAAGCTACTGAAACACAGCATATTAGAGGGCTTTCACCTGGATTGTGTGTGCTCAGAGCTGCCGATTAGAGAACTCACTCTGCTTCCATAGTTATTTGAATTATAGAAGGCACAGAAACATCAGGTACTGGTTTAGGGGAGAAAAAAAACAGCTACCGGATAAATTGAGCAGAGAGGAGGTGAGTCAGAATATCAAGTTTTGTTGGGGTTGGAGTTGAAGTTGGAGCAAAAAAAAAAAAGGTTCTGTGTCAGCAGAGTCTCATTTGGGTCTCATCTACTTCTGCGACAATTTATTGCAGATTAAAATCTAAAAATACAGGTTAGGCTTCAACATCCACATAGAAACATCCCCCGTGTTTGATTCTGGACAAAAAAAGCCACATATGAATTCCAAGGTAATTTGGTAACTGGAATAATATTACCACAGCCAGGGCTATAGAATAAGCCAAGCTAGAAATGAATTATTAATTGAACTGCTCTACTACACACATGCATATAATGTGCATCACCAATGGAAAACATGCATCAATATATGGAAGATTTGATAGACTTTTAATCATCTTTTCTCCATTGCCTCTGTTTTACACCTGAGTTTTTAGTGTCATAGATTCACTTCACTATAATGTAAAAGATGATACTTGAGGAAAGATGTTTAGTGCGGCCATGGTCTGATTTTCACACTGCTCTTCCTAAATAACATGTACATTTAAAATGAGGACTAACACTCTAACACAGCAATTCAGTTTTAATGGAAGGTATGACCTAATAATTTGTATTTGACTGACATGTGTTTCTAATAAAGCATCTCAATTCCCAACTCTTCTAATAAACATGAACCAACTGATAAAACAAAAGTGTTTTATTATCATGAGTCTTCTGGTTTAATAGCAGATTCACCAAGCTTCAAATAATCATGTGAGAAGACTGAGCCAGCACAAACAAATACCTCATAAAGAAAGAAGCTTAGATTAGTCTGTCAACATCATTACGGAAGCGGCAGAGATTTGAAGAGAGGGGCATGCATATACACACAAACATCAGAGAGGACCACACATTCTTATTGAGAAAGCGGGAGATACACTTGCCTGTAGCTTGAATGCTTTGGGAGATTCGGGCTGTTTGTTATGGATAAACAAATGCAAGTGTTAAAACCTGAAGCGCTTATGTCAGACACAAGCCACAGGGAAAAGGACACCAGTACACAGTTAGCCCAGCAATGGCTGCACTCTGACAGAATGGCATTGGATGACATTAAGCAGGAGCAGTGACCAGTGAGGCTACGTTAACATCTATTAGGTTAGCTATGGATTAAAACATGACTCTATAAGATAAATATTAACACTAAGCTACACACTTAAACTCTGAATAGAGCACAGTAGCGCTACCATTAAAGGAATAATTTGGCATTTTGGGAAAAACACTTTCAATTTCTAGCAGAGTTACATGAGAAGGTTTGTATATGCTAAGTATGAAGCTACAATCAGCAGCTGCTTAGCTTAAAGGGTGGAAGCACAGGGAAGCAGCTAGCTTAGCCCGGTCCAAAGCTAACAAAATCTGTCTACCAATACCTGTATCAACAGCAGAGACTCAACAACAGAGAAAGTTGCTTGTTCTAGCCAAGGAATTATCCAGAACATAAACATCAATTGTCATCTGTTACATTTAGTGTTTTGATTTAAAAAATATTTAACCAAAATCCTGGTAGGATGACTTGTGCTTAACCAAGGTAACCAGCTGCTGGATGGAGCATTACATTTAATGGCCAGATGTGAGAGCAGTAATTCTGCCAGAAAGCAAAAATACATGTTCCGGGAAATGTCAAACTATTAATCTAAATTACAATAATGATACACAGAGGTAATTCACAAATACCATTAAAGCCATTCAGTTTTTCATTTAAGGTGAAAAGTTAGACTATTAAGCAGGGATAGTTCAAATTGGATGTAGAAACTGGAGGCCCAGGCTTGGCCAAGGATAGAGAAGGAAAAATGTAGGCAGTGGGGATCTCACAGGAATGTTGTGGTCTTTGCGTCCTTTGTGTGAGGAAGCAACGTGGGCCAGGTACTGGATGACCTTCTTCGTGTTCTCAGTTTTGCCAGCGCCTGATTCACCTCTGAAAAGAAAGGGGATAGACAGAACTGATTTACAAATGAGCAGACCAGAGGATGAGAAAAAGTGTGAGTGAATAAAGGAAGAGTAAGAGGTTTGATTTCTGCCTTCCTCATCACTTTCAAATTACAATACCCTTTGTCTGCAACAATGAATCACAAGCCTTTACTTATGAGGCATAGCCAGTTTTACGTCCTATTCTACATGTGTGTTTAAAATATGCATTTTTTATTTATATACAAAGAAAATAATTATTCTCAGTTGTTGTTGAGCAAGGTACAGACAACACTATATAAACCTGACCAAAATCACTGTTACTCATCATTATGGTGCTGAGAAGTAACCAGGAAAGAATAAAGAGAAAATGACCATCAGGCTATCTGTTCTTGCTTTCTAAATCCATCCATTCCCCTGTCAGTTGGTTTTACTGGGGAACACTGTGGTTTGGTGGGCCAGTCTCCAAAGTTTCCAGGCTCTGCTTTTGGGCCGTCTCTAATGATAGCTGTGTTCAGGCAGGGCCATCCACAGCTCCCACAGTCAGGTTCCAGAGCCCAGAAAACCAGAGCCAACACTGAAATCAGGCCAGCAACACAACATCTAGATACATACCAGTGGCTTTAGTCTAGCCAGCAATTAGTTCTGCTGCACAAGGAAGATGTAGAAGCAGTTTTAGCTAGAATTTGATGGTGAGTCCTCAAGAGTCTAATATGTCAACAAGAATTCTCAACTCTTACTTGGGAAATTTGACAAGATCTTGGCTTCCTGGGCCACTCCATCATCCACATATGATACAAAATGCAGGCAGAATACAACATGAGGGCTAATTTTCACTTCCTGTGTATTTGTATTTGTGGCATCACTGTGCAAGCACCTGGACAACAGTGCCATAAACTAAAAAATCACTCACAAGAACTTGTGGTCTAGGAATTACAGCCTATTTCTTTATTTGCAATGACTGTGGTCCTTTCCTTTACCCAGATCCTGTGTGTGACATGGGATACTGAACACAGGTTCATACTCATACTTTGATCACTTATGAGGCTGTAAATTCTCAGTCTTGAACTACATGACCACATAACTACACAAGACTATCAATAAAGCTGTGTTATACACAAAAGAGGCCTGTGCAATATTGCGGCATTTTCTATTCTGTGAAGTGTTTCTTTTCTAGTGTTTTGCCGGAAGATATTGTTACACACTTACAACTGATGTATTTTATGTATGATGTATCTATATGAGTGGTTTTAGAGTGAGGGAGCAGCTGCTAGGTGACCACGCTACTGATTAAACAGTGGGGTGACACAGCTAAAATGGCTCTACTGTGACCAACAGGGGGTGTAATTTTCAGACCTCAGGACAGATTATGCAACAGCACTTGTCTGCTCATTGGCAGCATCAACTTAAGCCACATTGAAAGAGCGTGGCACTTAATTACTCAGGCAGGGCACAAAACCACAGTCATAACTCCCCCAGTATTGGGTAGAGCTGTGGCACAACCCAGCATCCACAAAAAGCTATTTGAAACAAGTCTTTAAAATAAAACACAGCAGGATTATGGGAGTTGGCCAACTGACCTAGGGTGAGAGAAAGATGAAGGGGAATGGAAAAAGGTTTAGCTCAATGATACAAAATAACCAAGAAACTAGGTAATCCAAGAGCAATGATTGCTCTAAAGTGGTCTCATTATAAGTATGTGAGTTACAACTTATCTAACTCGTCTTCACTTTAGGATGGATATTAAACCTTTTTCAGGACAAGCAGTGAGACAATGCCTTTAAAAAAGGATGATCCTATTAAGGTAGAGCTATAATCTTCATCTTGCAACAGTTTCATTTTCTGGCCGATTAAGCTGCCTTATCAGCAGAACCCCCTTAAAAAACAGAACAACCATTTGACCTAACAGAAAAATTACCTCAAGAAAGGGGAGGAGAATTAATAAGAACTGAAGAGTTGTAGTTGTAGTAGAGAGTCGAAGTACTCACGTGCAAAGGATTGATTGGTCCTCACGATCTGTTCAGAGAAAAAAGAAAAACACAGTCAGCACCTTTCCATCCTCCTTGGCTTTAACCTTTCTTGCAACTGCTATAATGTAATAAGTGGCCAGGTTGCTGGATCCCAACATTGTAAAATGCAATGCAACTTGCATCATTTTACTTATTTTTCCTGAGAATAACAGGATAAACTAAAATATTGTTTCATGGACACTTATGCCCCATTAACCCAGTGTATATGTTAAGAATGAATTTTACAGCCAACAGCCCATTCCTCAGCCTGCACTTCCCTGCAAAGCTGTGCTGTGTTGTGGCCATAAACCGACACCCAGAATAGTAACTGAAGCTTTTACACCTTTCATCACAGAGGAATTCAGACCTAAATCCAGATGACAGGATTAGCTATGCCCACTGAAGTGTGTGACCTCTCAACTTTGAAGGCCCTGCTGTGCACTACAGACAACTACAAAGACCAGAACCCAGAGGGAGCTGACCTGTTTATCAGCAGAAACTCTAGACCCCCTCTCATGCTGTCAAAATAAGAGCATGCCCTAATTTACACCCACTGATAAACAGCATGTCATGTAAGTCTTTCATATTCAGACAGGATGAGTTTGTCTGTGTCAGGTTTTACTTCCCCAAACTATCAGTAATGTTTCAAATATGTTTTTTGGAACTGATTATGGCTGAGATAAGTTTGATATGTCCAGAAGACATATTGTGGTACTCTTGACATATATTGCAACTGTGATGATTTTTGTGGGAATGGTAAATTTTTAAATTTAATTTTCATTCAAAGAAAAAAAAAGAGATTAAAAAAATAGAAAACTGAATGATGCAGCATTGCAATTGGCCATATTGTGATTTTGATAACATTTTGATTAATGTTCAGTCCTAAAATTGATGTTATTTAACACCAATTGATTCTTTGTGTACTGACTTCAGAGGTTAAAGTACCCCTGGATGTAGAAACCAGAACTGTAGAAACAAGCATAATTTACCTTATGGGATTATTGATGATTGATCAAAAAAGAAAAAAAAACCAACAACAACAAAAAAGCAATTTAAGATGAACTAAATGGCATTGTGATAAACAAAGAAATTATTTTACAACATTGTGTTACAATTAACTGCTCATTTCCATTCTCAGATTGCCATTCAGCTAAACGCCTCTTCTAAACTTCTAAATACAAAACTGATCATTAAAGGCATTTTTCTTAACTTAGATGAAGACCTTTCTCCAGATAATATGAAAAGAGACATGGCATGCCATGTCATGGCATGTCTACTGTTCACTATGACTACAGTCATGAACAAAAATTGCAAAAGTATGTGCTTGTGTCCTATGTAAAGAATGAAGCCTGACATCACATTGCTCTTTAGTGGATAGGTGACACAGACGAGAAGACCACGTACCAGGTGTCAACAGTAAAGCTCAGAGAACAAAAGCATGTGATGTGTGCGGCATATAGAGGAAAAGCTATAAGAATACCTTAACACAGAATAACATAGAATATCTATCAACATGCACACATGTGTGCAGACAGGTCCTTTTGAGTTGTAATGGAAACTTCATCTCAACGAAAAATACACATTACCAGACCCTTGTTGTTATGAAACAACTTTGGATTCCACGTAAGACCTATCATTGTGACAAAACAGAGATAACAACAGGTTTAAGATTTTAAAGTAACACTTGTGCCAGTTGTATGAATCCTCCTGCTGCCCTTCAAGAGTAACTTGACATTCCTGTGGCAGGAAGTAAGGACATTTTTCATTTCTTGAAAAGAACAAATTTGGCAACACCTCCACATTCCTAAACTCGACAAAACTGAAAAGAACTTTAAGAAATTTGTTTTTTAGTTTTTATCTCCAGAGCCACAGTACCTCTTACTGCTCATGCCACTACATCTTCAAACAAATGACTACTTTTGTCAGAGAGAGACCACATATGGTATTTTGTCTGAACCAGATGATTTTTTTTAGACTTATCTGACATACAGTGTTTAGAAAAGCATCAAAGCAGCCCTTGATGTAACTACATGGGTATTGGGCAATTGTTGAGCGCTGAGGGTGAAAATTTTAAACACAAATGCAAAATCACAATTTGTAACAGATTTTCTTGTCTCAGCTGTTGCAGATTACAATTAGGTGCTAATTTCAGAAGCATGAGGTCACATATGCAAACTCCTTCTCTCTTTAATCATGTGAAACTGAGTTAATGCTGGTCAGAGGCTGTTTACTGAGTGTGTATTTGGTTTTCATGTTCATGGTACGTTACGCATTGTTGTGTGCCTCAGTCCAGACTGGAGGTAAGGACTTGTGAAAGTCAACATTAGGTACATCTGATAAGCATCAGCCTTATGCAGATGTGGCTGTGAAACACAGACAGGAAGAGTAATCACACTTTGACCTGTATTTAAAAAGGCATCATTTAAAGTGAGCAGCTCATTCATCATCCCCACAGTAACTGTGCAAGTTTTCATTTGTTTGTATTTCAACATGTTTGTGCATATTTGTGAACAAACAACTGATGTCCCAGCTTGTCTGGACTTTGCATTTACTTTTGATGAGAAAAAGAGAGGTCTTCCAAATGCACATACCTCCTTGTTTTACTAAATTTGTGCGGACCTGTCATTGACAAAATGCATTGTCTATCCCCTTAACCTAACCTAAACCATGACAACTAAATGACTAACCTTTAACCCTAATCTAAGTTTTAAAACAGTCATTTCAACTTGTGGGGTCCTCACAAAGCTGTTGAACCCCCCACCTCACACAGACAGACAGACAGACAGACACACACACTTCTACAGCCACTTCAATGTCTGCACATCATTGGACATCTAATAACCCAGTTTACCTATTAAATCCTCATTTGACCTTCTATCCCTCTGCAAACATCCATCATCTTCACTTTTGAACCTCTCAGCTCTTTCCATGATGGACAATACTTCCTCTATAAGGTCAAAAAGTAAACACTGACCTAGTGTGCCAGGCAGAAATTGGTGATTTTACTTTAAAAAGAGTCCTCTACTATGAAACACTGATCCACCAAGTAGACAACAATCAGACTGATAGCCAACAAATGCTGTGGCTCTGTAAAAGGCATTACATCCCAGATATTCCTATGGTTCACACAGTACAACATAGTCCTTTATTATCTTGTTTAGCTCCTATTTAGCTTTTAAAAAAGAGTTTGGATACAACGTCTTACACGTTACTGTGATTTTGTACATATTACGATCTTTGCCAGTCTAGTCAGAAGAAAAGATATGAGAATTAGTTTTTTAAAAAACCCTTTAAACTGCTTAACATGTGCTGTTTCAGTGGATGAGTGTGTGCATCCATCTGGTCCATGCTGCCACCTTGGCCTTCTTGGCAGCTGCTGTTTCCTAGATCACCACAGCAACTAACTGCTGGGTCATATTTACCCAAGATGCCATGCTGGCTAGGTGTATGCAGACCAGTCAAAGTGAACGTGTTCTTCTCTTCCAGTAGCTCATTACTGCCTCACTAAATCTTTACCCGCTTTGTGTTTCCCCTTCCTCTCTGTTGCTCTCATTTCCCCTTTTCCCTCCATGAATGGTGCAAAGCCAGATTACTCAGACCACTACAGAGTGAGACCTTGGTGGAGACAAACTCGCTTTTCCACACCAACAGATGTTTTTAATTTGATCACCTCATCATCAGAACTTAAAGCTGCTTTAGTTATTTCCTCTACAACCACTCACAGCCAGTCGGAATAAGCTAATACATTCAATCATCAAGTTTTAGGTTAGATAACAGTTCACTCTCTATTTGGACACTAATTAAATATACAAATAAAAACAACAGCACAGGAAGAAGGGTGCTTTAGACCTGTCAGCATTGCTGCAGTGTCATATCACAGTTCACTGTAGAGTGAATCACATCACTTCAAGATAAAGAGCTGGCATTTATAAAACAATACTCTTAAATGTGCAAATTGCACACAACTAAACATACTATAGTGCGCACTGCATTTATTTGCTTGTTCATGAAACTTTGTGCACCTCTTCATACTCTTCAGTATTTCTCTCTCCAGTTATTTAAAACAACTACACATAGTCAGTCTCATGGGTTCACAATACCAATATTCCCACACACAAATCACACTTTAGGCTCCCATGGTAGGAGACTAGCCTGTCTTACACAGCAGGACTCCTTTTTCTGCTAATAATTTATCCCCCACGAGGATTAAACAAACCCTCATTGTTCACATTCCAGAGCATTCCCCCCTTCCCCTCTTGTTTCCACAAAAGCCCCAATGGTTACCATAACCCCCCATTACCGACCTCACTTAACCTTGCACAACCTCTCCTCACTGTAACTCAGTTAATTGGTCTATTTTCACACCAATACAGGTAACCTATTAAAAATATCTTGGAAGGTGATCTGCAGTTTTGTCCAGGAAGTGATCTGTAGTTAATTGGCAAAAACATACAAAAAAAAGCTAAGAAACATTATTGTAATTTAAACTATGGATTAAACAGCTTTCTTTTCCTTCTTTTTTTCATCAGTTCCTCGGTGTGAGGATGGAGCAGAATTTCTCATTTGGCCTCCGAACTGAAAAGGTTCGAGGATTTCTAACCACAACCACCAAAAACATTCTTCACATCCCCAGCTCAAACCAACCCTTGGTGTACAAAAGCATTCTTGCCAAAGGATCATAATTATGTCCATTTATTGTAAATGGTCCTCAGCAATATGGCTCCAGTTCAATGCAAGGCTGACCCGCAAATTGCACTCCTCCTAATTGTCACAAACTGTTGTTTTAATGCTAACTCTGTCAAACAGTCAAACAATTCATGATTACATTCACACTAGTCTCATACTTGTGATAATATTGTCAAAGATCACGAAAAGTAAAAGTTGAGACAATCCCTTGGCCCTCCTATATTAACTTATGAATGTTTCAAGGAACTCGGACCACACACACACACTCATGCATGCACACACACACACACACACACACACACACACACACACACACACACACACACACACACACACACACACACACACAGACGCACACACTTCTCTACACATTTTTGTAAGTGTAATGTTATTACAGCAACAAAAAACACAACTTTCCGATTACGAACATGAAGCTACAAAAATGGAAGCTTGGCTTTGATTTTCAACCTTTCGGGGTCTTTGCAACTGGATGTAACACATTTTTCCACACTGCAGCTGAAACGCTGACCGTCTGCTTCATAGAAGAAGTCGTAAAGTTCAACTGCACGCAGTGAAAATTCAAGAACCATAGCAACCACGTCACACACATAAGAAATCCTGAGTGACAGCCAATGAGCTGCTCTCTCATAAACTACTGTTATATGTAGTGAGGGTTACCCACATATACACACACACAACTCCCTAGCAGAATATGGTGATTGTATTAGAGCAAAGGTAATATAAAAATGGTGGCTTTCTTTCTCATAAAGGCCTAGAAGAGAAGAAGGACTGAATCCAGAGCTACTTAAAACTAGACGAACAAAGCTAAGTGTGTGTGTGTGTGTGTGTACGTGTGACTCAAGTGAGACAGAGCTCATTCACATTCCCAGACAGTGGAAGCAGCAAAGAGTCAGCGCGATCTGGGAAGTGTTGTGGTCTGCGGGCGCCTGCAGTGCATAAATGTCACTTAGAAGCTTCCGAACAATTATGATAAGACGCAAATTAAACACACTTAAGTAGAGGGATGAAGAAGAGTAATATGCTACATCTTCCAACAGGAGCTGTGATAAGATAAACAAACCGGGAAGCCATAAATCCTCCAATAGTGATTATGGTACTCTCTCAGTCACCTCATTCATCTACTGTGTGGCAGGAAAGGCAGCATTTGAAGTACCTGAATGACCAAAGGTTACATTTAATTTACATTTAGAGCATTATCTATTAATAATAACAAGGTAATATCTTGTTTGAGGTTACAATATGCAAAACTGCCTCGTGAAAAACTAGCTATTCAGTTCAGAGTTTAAGGGTTACTCTAGCAATTCAGAAATAAACTTCCATTAAGTTGCAGGATTCACAAACGACAGAAGAAAAACAACATATCACCATTTTTGTCCCTTGTATGAGCCAAGCCACAAAGATGTTGTTTTCCTACAATACAGCTCATCATTTTCTTTAATTTTATTAAGTATATTTAATATTTTGTCATTTCTAAAGCAAACAAATATATTATCTTGTTCAAGTTTCTCAAATGTGAAGATTTGCTGCTTTTCCTTGCCGATGGTACTGTAAATTGAATATTTTGGGTCAGACAAAAGATGACATGTTGATGACAACATTTTAGGAATTTGCAACTGTTTTTTGATGTTATATAAGCCTAAAAACTGATTGAAAGAAGGCAGATTAATTGATTATGAAAATAATAAATAGCTGTATCCCTAGTTGAGAGCTGAGTGAGAGACAGTTTTAGGGGCTAAAAGATAAAACATCTCAAAACTAACATCTCTTCTAAGAACAGCCACACCACCGCAACTCTTTTTCTAATAAGTGCAAACACGGGATCTGTAGCAATTTCTACCAAACAATTAAGTGTCAGCAGTTAAAGGGTTCATGACTATGACCATTCATAATATTATTCATAGATATTAGATCATTCATGGATATTTTGGCTCGAAGATCAAGCTCTGAGTTACTATAATGCTCGGCATTCATGAGCCTACGAACAGAAGGATAGACAGCCCCACAGAGCTGACTGGCCATTTACGTGTCCCATTCTGTGTGTGTGTCCTGGAATTTGGATGCCCCTGGTTTCCCTCCCTGCCAGCAATGGGGCCTCTTGGGTGTGGAACAGGCGTTGTTTTCAGGAGGCTGGCAGAGCAACAGAGCTGACGTTAAGGGGAAATGAGGCAGGCGTGTTGGGGTCAAAATGTGGAGGTTATACCTGCTTTCATAGTTATTAGCTTGTGCGTTTCATCATCAACCACAAATAATACATAACCTGTCTGTGCCACAAATGTCAAGAGTAACAACGCACAATGTGAGGTGCAACATTTTCACACTATCACTGAATATACAAATGGGTGGAGTGGGTGGCCTAACATCCCACTGACAGTCACAGGATGTTCCCATGTGCACAATTGAGGAGTTCCCAAGAGAGAAAAGACAGTAGAACAGTTTGGAGTGGCTGGCCAGACAAGGAGAGAAGGGTGTGGTGGGATAGGACCAGATAGTAGAACGAAGAGAGGAAATAGCGATAGCAGGGACAGAGATCAGAGTGGCACATTGAAGTCTTGATGAAAAGAAGGAAAACGGAAATAGGAGCTTTCCAGCTATAAATAAAGTAATTTCACCTGCTAACGTACTTGGAGATGACATCCTGAGGGTGTTTCAGTACTTCTGATTCAGTTTCAGGATAGTGGTGACAGTTGGCAGCTGAGATCACAGACAGAAATAGATTGTCATCATGGGCTAGTGTCCCCACCCTCTCGGAAATGGCAGCAGTGTGTGAGGGACCACCTGGGTGAGTTTGTGAAAATGGAGCGAGATCCAAAACACACACACACACACACACAGACACACAGACACACACACACACACACACACACACACACACACACACACACACACACACACACAAACACACACACGCACACATACACACACACAAAAAGGTGGCCTCAAAGCTATTCTTGTCATTTACACCTAGAACTTCCAGTCTTGAAACATGTTTACCTCCCTCTGTCTCTTTTTCCACCTCTGCATTCCTCTTTCCCACCACAAGCACCAGGGGAAACCAGGGATCAACAAATTGACATGTGTTTTGACTGCCTGATAGACAACATAGGGAGAGGAGTGTAATATGCCATAAACTAGTATAGTCTATGTCCTAATCACTGGGTCACTGGGGCGCCCTGAATCTGACCACACAACCGTACTCAGCTTTGGTATAAAAGGCTGGATCTCTGCTTCCATAACAGCTACAAGATTATTACAATGATATTCCTTATCTGTTGTTTTATTGTTATTCAGAGACATTGTGTTTGGATATATATAAATTTCACATTACATTTATAGACAGACTGCATTGGTGAAATACAGCTCAATTCTGCAGCAATATGATTACTTAGATGTCTTTTTTTCTAAAAGGGGGGACTTCATACTTTTTACAAGCAGTCGTGGGTACAATTCTTGGTAATAACTTTACCCACTTATTATAACACAGAATAAATCCCATGCTGCTGATCATCAGCAATTAATGTGTAATATAATGTATATAAAAAATTCACACTGAAAGTGAAACACTGAGCAATGAGTTTGAGGAATTTAAGGGCCAGAAACACAGGGTGATTTGTGTATTAATGAGCATTAGAGGTGTTCTTTGGACATTATATTATAGTATAGAGTATTTTCAAAATGTTCACAGGACCTCCATCTGAAGCTAATCATGTCAAAAATAATGTATAATAATGTAATGTTCATATCAGGTCTGATATGCAATATATGAATTCATCTGTGTATTTCACATGTAGCAGATCAACTGCATGGTTAACAGGTTAAACAGTAGATTTAAGAATAGTGTCACAAACATTTGGAAGGTAGAATCTCTTGCATGTTAAATTAAATTTCTGAGCTCCATGCCCTGCAGACTTGTGCTTGGCTTGTAACACGTCTGTTTTACTGTCTGAGCTGCGCTCTACAGAAAGCATTTAGACAGGATTTTGGAGTCTTTCCTTTTTCAAGTCCCACAGAGCTCATTTTTTAAATGCCTCTGATGCAGGGGGAAAATTAGACAAGTCTGAGAGGGAAAAAGGGGGTTATAGATAGATAGGAGTGATAGAGAGAGAGAAAATTGTAGAAAACCAGGACCCACATGTTTCTTATAGAGAGGCGCTGGATTGGTGTGGTAAACATCCTTGGGCTAATTAGCAGACTTTGTAATCTAACATGTCTCTTCTCTGGCATTAAGTGTAGTTTGTGTCTGCTGCCCTGAAGATATGTGTAAGCCATATGGCAGCATAGCAGAGACACAACACATCAGTGTCAACAGTGGAATTGAAATCCATGGCTCACCTACCCTGTGGGGAGTCAGTGGGTAGGACTGTAACATCTGGTGAGGTGGGAGGGAAGCAATTTAATGAGGTTTGAACAGTTGTACTACCAACTTGTGGTTGTTGTGGAGGAAAAGAAAAGCAATACAGATAAGTCATAGAGAAAAAGGCATTGAATAGACTACAAACTACACACACATACAGAGTATTATGTGAAGAGGCAATAGACAAGGCAACAATGACATAACTACTGAGCGTAGCAGCCATGTCAGGCAGGACCTGCAGTGACAACATAATAGAACGGAAACAAAAACACATTCATGCTTTAATTTCTAACAATAAAGGGGCGTGGCATCTATTCTCTGCCTCTAATACACTTTCTCAGACCATTGTTCATAAGCCTCTCTATTAAAACTATAATCATACTTTAGTCATAGACTTATTAGCAATAATTGGTCCAAATCAATGCAATTATGCAATCATGTCTTAAACTCCTCTTTCTCTACCTGTGGATAAAGTTTACCTCAGTTCATCACAGTTTTTTATAGCTGTGGATCCAAATGAGAAATGCAGGATATTGTCAAAACACTAATGAAATAAGTTGCCTTGCTATGCAAACCCAGCAGACCCACAGGACAACTGTTTTCCTACTGCACAGAGTAGGGTTCAGAGTTAGTGCCAGCAGTCTGCCCAGCATAAAACCTCACTGTAGGATGTGGATTTGTACAAGTATGTCGTCAACTTTTTAAGTATCTAATCCTCCTCTTTTTGGCACATTTTTTATTTGTCTTGTGTTTTCTAAAATAGAATGAAAGTGATTAAAAAGAGAAAGTAGAGAAAGGCACATCTTTTTTTATCACATCTGCCTGAAGACAACCATTGTTAAGCATCATGGACAACCACCAAATCACCCACTCCTGTCACTGCTCATCATGTCCATCCATCATCCATGTCCATCACTGTCAACAAGGATTACCTGTTAAGAGCCCAATGGGAACATAATCCACATTATTACTAGTGCTGTTTTATGGTCTCTGATAGATTTTCCAGATTTAACTGGCCCTGGGTTATCCCCTAAGTATGAACAAGACAGTGGCTATCTCAAGTTGCAGTTTCACTATAGGTATATATACACATGCAGATTTATGTTTATGACAGAGTGTGAGTGCTGCACAACAGCATGCCTACAGAGAGTTTAAAATAGCCTGTGCTCTTGGGTGTTGCCTTTAGTCCAATGAAAGGGGGAGAGAAAGCAGTTGTGGGAGATATGGCAGAAAGTATTTGGCAATGTAATCGATTGCAGATGGCAGCCGTCGGTTGGCTTGTTTGGTCCACAGTGGTTCTTTGTGATGGCTAGGCCCACCATAATCCTGGTCGTTTTCATGTGTATGTGTGTGTGTGTTTATCCTGGCACCTCCAATATCACAGTGCTAAGCTTTGCAGCCCCACAGGAATCCTGACACAGAAGGGGGAGCAGAGGTTCAGTCACAGGGGAGAAACTGTATGACTGTATATTAATATAAAATAATACACACAATCTGAAGGGGGGTAAAGGGTTACGAGAGTGTTAAGATCCTATGACTCATAAAACTTTATCTAGGTCACTGCAGTAGTGACCTAGTAGTAGTAGAGGTGAAATAAATGTTCAAAAATATCTAAAGAATAAAATTAAAATGCCATTCGTAAATACTCGATATTTGGGAATGTGTTGAGTTTGCAGATTAATAAATGCACATATGTCATCAGTAGCTCATTAAACAGGGTGCCAGTAAGAGGACAGTCACAGCGTCAGTCAGGTAACCCTATCTGTCACGCTGACGCTTCTGGTATCAATACTATACTCTCATGACAACACGATCAAAGAACGAGGGCAATACATGACAGCAGCTCTACCTTAAATCATCTCCTCACAACCTCAGTTTTACAACTGTCTTGGACACTCACACAGACACACACCTACTATTATGGGTCATGGCTCGGCATGGTATGGTATGGTATGGTCGCTAACATACACACATGTGTAAACGTGTAAACTACATAAAATCAACCTGATTAGTGAATATATAGGTGGACTGACCTGTCAGCCTGGTTAATCTGGACACTAAGAATTGTTACTTATATGAAACATACTGAAAAAAATATAGTGAGTTAGGAGGGTAAAATCCATTTGGTCTTTGCAACACAGTTATTCTGTGATTTAAGCCAACTGTCTGTAATTTATCAGCTTGTAATATCTAAAGAAAAATGTGTCAGCTGAGGATTGTTAGCATTTTAAAAAGCTAAGATTCAGCTTTCTTTGCATGAAACAGTCACATTTATATGTATGGCGACTGACATACAACAGCTTTCCCAATCATCTCCCTGTCCAGATTAGGTAAGAAAAGTGTGTGTGTGTGTACATGTGCTTTGGAGCATAACAATAAATTAGACCTGGTGTACGACCCCCGAACAGAAATATGATTTTATCCTGTATGAACTCTACAGCTGTCTGCCATTAAAGACACATCTGCCTGTGTGTATTTGTGTGTGTAAGACACAGTGTATTTGCAGTACATTCATGCGAGCATGCTGTTTAAACAGGCTCCTCCATTTGTCTGAAAGTCATCTCTTGAACATGTACAGACAGTCCTTTTGAAGACCAGGAAAAAGTCCCTGACCCTCTACACCTGTCTTGTCACTCAGGACCTGGGTGTGCCCTCCACCAGCCCTTCTCTCCAGCCCTCACTGCCCGACCAGAGGCCTCATTTCCCATGGAAGAGCTCTGTTGCTTCAGGCCTCCATGTGCGCACCCACACACACATAGAGCACCCTAGTCCCAGCCCCCTTCAGACTGCACAAAGCCCCCATTGTGAGGCACAATGCTGGCCGCCCCCTCTGCCTTTCCCCTGTACCCTCTGCTCTGTTTCCCCTATAACTCTGTCCCTTATGGCCTTTCTCTGCTTTTCAGTATTCTTTGCGTTCTTCACTCTTTACCCTCTTCTCTTTATTCTTAAGTCTCCACTACCAATCCTGTTTATCATGTCTGTAGGGGTCTTGTGGCCGCCCTAGCTCAACCCCTTTCCCAATATCCCCTTCAATATTAAGGCCTTCAACATTCCCTCTACTTTCCTTGTTTCTCCCTGCATGGCCCTCCCTCTCAACTCTGTGTTCCAAGACATTTTCCACTTCTCTCACTGCTGTGTTACCTCCTACATCCCCTTCTCTGCTCTCCTGGATAAGAGACATTTCAGATCTAGGAGTATCTGCAGCTCACACATCATGGGGCTCATGATTAGTAGTAGAAGTTAAATACAGAATGTAACTCTCTCTCTGGTGCCTTTTCTGATATATGTTTTCATCAACATTTGGGAATTTACATCCATTTATACTATATTTCTGCTGTGGGTGCTCCTCCACTGCCTGTGTCTCTCCACAAATTAAGAGAGTATTCCTTTTTAATAGGTTAATTCAGGACCATTAAGGTATGGTATGTTCCAAAAAAATCAAATATGTGTACACTCCACTGGAATATGGTGCTGCAAACTAACACTAATACTAATGTATTTAATGACTATGAGTCTTGTTTAACTGTATTTTCTTGTTTATACCCCATGAGCTGATTAGTAAAGTATGAAATATAAACCAAAAATAAGCATTGAGCAAACAATGACAACACACCATTGAAAAACTGAAGGTGCCACATTGTACTGAGGAAAGGCCAGCCTGCACACAAAGCAGTAATCATAGCCAAAAGCGGCTGTTCTTTCTGGCCATGCACCCATTTTTTTGGCTGTGTAAGTACACCAATGTCAGTGGCATTTAGAGTACACTGTCACCTTTGGTGTCTTTTTCCTGCAGCCTCTGCACAATATTTGATGTCCCATTTTCACCTACTGCTATCATGGGTTCTGTGTATGGATACAACATTTGGATGATCATTATCTAATCCACAATCCTTCGAATTTATACTGATTATTATTAGTGTATTATTATCTTTTTCTGCCTACACTATGATCAGATTGAAGAACAGACATGGACCGTCTGATCTGATATCATCGCAATCATAATTCAATCTGTATGCATTTTTCACCTGCATTAACAGCTATTTCCCTCATTAAACATAAGATATACAGATACATGATGGCATGTTGATGTCAGGTGTGAACAGGGTGGGAAGCACAAATAACAGGTTGGAGAGAGGGTAGTTTTATGCTTTACGGCTACAGTGGTTCATGTTTTCTATTTGCCTGGCCATATGCAAGTTGTGCATGAATGTGGACTTTCTATCTGCAAATTCATTCGTTCATCCTTTTCACAACTAACAACCACATAACTGGAAAGTGCAGCACTTCTAGTTTCTTGAGTAAGCTGAACTGCAATAGCACTACCGTACAGTGTAAGTCTGCCTGATCTCTTTTACTGAGAAATAGCAGAACATGCCAGAAACAGAGAACTAATTAATAATATGAGCTGAAAAAATGAATGAAAACGGTGAAACACAGAAACGCATATACACACAGAATCTGGAAATCTGCCAGGTACTTAGCTTTGTGGTCTGACTAATTGAGAAGTGAAATAAGAGAAAATGGGGACACAACGTTGACAGTTAAACAGAGGCCTAGCCATGGCAACCCTGGCTGTATCTTAATGTGGAGGAGTGATGAGAAGGTGGACATTCCACACACTTGTCCTCCTGTGTTCCCCGATCAAAGCAAGAGAAGGAAGGAACAAAGCAAACTGAGCTACCACAAAGCTTCCAGCAGAGCTGTGGTTTGTATTTTTCATGTTAAGTGAAAGGCGACCGAAATGCCTTCAAGGATGTGGGGAATTTTCCTCTTCAATGTCTTCCAAGCCAGAACATTCTGGTTGAAAGAAAGAAAAAAATAAAGGAGCGGACTGAACAAACTGGTAAATAAAGCAGAGAAATGGGTGGAAATGAGAGGGGCCAGCTGCTCTTGTCATGGAGAGAATAAAGAAGGCAATTATAAAACAGTAGGAGTTCCTAAACAGTTTGCAGTGGCTTTGGAGCGTCAAATGACACAGCTTTTCTCACCCTGAACAAGACAGTAGCCTTATCAAACAGACTGAAGGAGATTCAGTCAATAACACACATAACAGTCCCTCACTGCTGCCAGCCAAAATACTGCCACTCAACAAGTGACACCTCTATTTGACATCCCAGGGGAAGGTTATTTTGGTCACACACAGATACACACACACAGGTATCCATAGTGATGCACCGCTGCTCAGGAGCCCAGCAGTGGGTAACGGACTGCTGGGACCACTGTGACAACTTGACGATTACTCAGCTTGTAGAATTTAGCACAGCATGGTATGGAAAGCTAGGACAGTGATGACCTCATTCCACTGGCAGCCTTGCCCCACCCCTTGTGAGGGACAGCGGTCCGAAAGAATGAACACCGGCGATAGAGAAGGAGGTCAGTGAAAAGAATGGTGGCAACATCAGTTAGAAGCTTGAACTCTGGAGCTGTACAGCTGCAGCTACAGAGGTCGACCAGACAATGAATCATCAAAGCTGACATATGTTGGGACAAATGAAAAGTAAATAATAGGGGAAACATTAGCAAACATGTCATTTAAAAAAACATATACCTTAGATGTGGAACAAGATTTAAGAGAAACTAAAGGGAAGAACTAATGCTGTTGTTCTGTAGTTTGACAGAGATAGCTCACAGCAGAGCATAAAGGCTGTCTAAACACTGATAGACTCTGATAAAGGTTCTGCTTATCACAGCGGTTCTTCTACATCAGAGATTCAAAAACAATTAGTCAGAATCCAAAATGGGTCACAAGCGTGTGTCTTCTGGGCCTCTACTTTGTAAACATGCTCATAGGAAACACATTTTGAAAAGGCACACACAGCCATCTGCAGACCAGTATGGGCTTTGAGCCCATTAAAAAAAGTTGCAAAGTGCTTCTCCAATGTAACATGCTCTATTAATCTTTTGGACTTTCTTGCCTCTGATGGAGAATGATTTGTGATGGGCCATAGCTCCTCCATATGCTGCTGCAGAAAAAAAGCTACAATGTAAATGTAAATGAAGGCAACTTTACAGGATCAATGCACCAGGTCAGTAAATGACAACCTGAAGACTGATGCAGATTTAACCTGTTTTCCCTCTTTTTGTTTCCTTATCTGCCACCTGTCCCTCTCTGTTTCTCTCTTATTCACTCTATAAATCCCATAGTTACAGTTAATTTTCTATTTCACCCCCCTGCCATTAAGGTAGACTTCTCAGACATAATCAGTGATGTCATATCCTCTCTGACCTTGTGGCCTTTCACACACTTTACACACTTTCTTCACACACTAATCTCCTGGACTATGCAGCCAAACCCCATGTTGCCTGCAAGCGAGCTAAACTCCCTGCCAGGAGAGACCAAAATGCAAACAGAATACATTAAAAAACAACCAGTCCCAGTTTCCAGCTTAGTTCTCACTGTTGAAAGCCTGAACACTTCAAACAGTTAAGGCCAATAATGGCAGCAAAAGTAAGATAAAGGGCAAAGTTTAGGGAAAAAAAGTGTCTGTCATACCTTGAAGCATGCAGCGGTATGCTGACTCAGAGATGGCATAGATGTGTGGAGGCATTTCATGCCTCTTCTTCCCTCTGTACATCTCAATGATGTTCTCCGAATAGATGGGCAGATTCTTATAGGGGTTGATGACCACACAGAAGAGGCCAGAGTATGTCTGTAATTAAAGATATTAAACAGACAAACATAAGGGAATAATATACAGTTAGGAACGAGATAGAGAGGCTGCAACTCAGAACCAGAATCACCACATTTTAGAAACACAGAAACACAAAAACACATTTAATTCTGTTTTAAACAAACAAAATAAGTTCTCAAGCCATCACCTTTTCCAACTTTTTAAATCATCTGGCCTGCATTGCATCAGTGCAGCAAGAGCTATCATTACCCATTTTTTAAGAGTTACATCATCGAAGCAGTGATAGACACAGAGCAGCCTCAAAGAGTCCGACAGAACTGAGGGAATGGTGACTAAACGAAATACTGACTCTTAGAGACTCTTGTTTCTTATGCAAAAACAAAAGATCCCTGAGAGTGCTAGTGAGAAACTTTACAATGCAAATTAACAGTTAATGAATATTATACAGACCCATGCTGCAGCAAATGGCTTGTGCTGCAAACATTTAACCTACTTTCTGACTTGGAGTGTTGCATTTGGCTGTGTAATTAGCCTGAAGATGTTTCCCCAGAGAGTGTGTGTGGTATGAACACTTCTCAGCTATGCCAGGCAGCAAGGCAGCTAGGAATGAGTGAGAGGCCCTGCTGGGGCAATGGTTCTTATTCTGCAGGGGCTATAGGGGCTATGCATTCCCCCTATAGACAACAGCGGGAAAGAGTTGCTTACCAGTTGTATGACTTTCATCACTGGCATGTTTAGGCTAAGCCTAAAGGCCTACACAAATGCACACCCCAACTAATTCACTAGCATATAGTTCATACCTGTTGAACATATAGCTTAACTACAGTTACCTGCACATGTAATGTGGACTGTACATCTTTAAGAGGAGTGAAAGAGAACAATAACAATAGTTAGTATGGTTATGCTAAAATTGGAAATCGGTTTGTCAATTAGTAATACATTTGTTATTAATCAAAAAAACACAATACATAATTCACACAAACACACATTGACTCAACCACGATTAAATGTATTACATACAGACAAATGCTGGATGGATGTTATGCAGAAATCAGACTTATCCGACTAGGCATCAGAGGCAGCTGGCTCCATGCTGGCTTCAAGGTCAAGGACATGTTTATTCTGTCTACTTCTGTGATCATATATATACCGTAAACTAACCTTTTTTGACACAGAATACATACAAAGTGTATAAAAAGGCAATGTAGAAACCTGACTCGTGAAAGGTTTTGCATTGACATTAAAATTCTTTTCTGGAGTAGGCTTCTCTTTTGACTGCCAGCATGGCCTCAGAAGTTAATAAAAAAACACATGTTCTCTACAGACTAATAAATGACTGAGCCTCTGTTTTAATGGGCTTTAATTATTTCAAGAGCTGTTTATGCTGTTACTCCCCTTCTCTTATACGCCATAATACAGTGCCGCTAATAGCCAAGCATGGAATATTTGAAAAAAATGTCCTCTGGTCATCTTCTATCAAAACATCAAGACATCTGCTTCATAATTAAAATTACATTTAAGGCCGAGTGAAGGCCGTGACTCAGCAGCCATAGGCTCATGAAGGGGCCCCAGAGGGCAGACACCATACTGGAGCTGTTATGAAACAGCTTAGTTAGGGCCCTCGGTCAGCACTGAGCAACTGATGCTCTGAACTGCTGATATAGAAAACAAAATGACAAAGGGGGACGAAAAATGTCAGTAAGGAGTGAGAAGCAGACAGGAATGAAGAGTGGAGCAAAGATCCAGCTGACTCAAGTTCCCATGGTCCAATTCAATCTAGAAGCAAAGGTGTATAACAAACCCTGAACCATGTTCTCAGCCTTCCTGTAAATTGCTACCAACTTGAGGGGAGGAGAGCTCAAAGAAAGAGAAAGACAGAGGGCCTACTGAAATTCTAACTCCCCACTCTCCTTTTCGAGGCTAATGAAAAATTAATTCCCCCTTATCAGAAAGCTGGAGAAGCTATAAATAGGGGGGTCTGTCCTGTTCTTTTCAGCTCTCCAGCATGCAGCACTGAGGCAGCTGGCGAGGCTGCAGAGAGATACATGGACTGGATGCTCAATGTGGACTGTTTCAGACAACTAAAAGGTTCAAGTGAGCATTGTAATTCACTGCATCATGTCTATATGCATCTTTCATTTGGTTAAAATGCACAGAGCACTTAGGCAATAGGCAATTTCTTCTTGAATAAGCTTGAAATGGTGAATCATCTTTAGGTTTTATTTCTATCGATTACTTATGAAACACAATATAATTTCCAAAATAACATCAGTGCTTGTATTTAACTGTGGCTTTGGTGACAAATTTAGAAAAATTCCTTAAAATACTCTCTGCATAATTAGTTGCTGTGCTGATGCTGCTTCCCATCCAGGAATTGTTTGAAAGATATCCTACAGGATTAATGTTGTTTAAAGCAGGTTGCCACTGTTGCCAATTAGCAGAGTGTACGACTAACTCAACGCCACCTGCCAAACTGCCATGCCTGGTTTCGTCCAGGAAAGAGAAGGTGATATTTCCACTGTGAAATCAGATCCAGGGGAGAGGATGCCGTGGCCTAGTAACAGCTGAGCAACACACAGGCAACAGCAGACACAACAGCCGACCCCATCTGCCATCTCTGACCAGTCAGGGAGTGTGCCTTCGTGGATAGGTTGGAGAGGACACTGGGTGCAGAGGCAGTCAGTGCCCATTGATCTGTGAGGAGAATAGGAGACCTCGGCCACTCCCTTGACAATGCTCCAATCTAGTGATTTCATAACAAAGCTAACAAATAGTTCAGACTAGACTGTTGAAATATGATCAATACAATGAGGTTTGTGGTATCAAATCACATCGACAGCAGCGGGACACTTTCTGTTTCTCTCCAACTTTAATAAATTGGAAAATTTTGCTCACTCATTTTAGAGCAAAATTCATACTGCAGTATAATAATAATAATAATCCAGTGAATAAATATGCAGCTTGTCAAAAACATACTGACATGAAAAGCAAACAGAATATCAATATCAGAGCCCTGGAAATGCCCTCCAAAAAGAGCAATTGTATGTAAAAACAATAGTAAGGATACAACAAATAAGATCAGCTGAAGATGCAAGAAAGAAAGACACAAAGTCTATGTCATTAATGTTCAGGACCAGTGAGCCAGATAAGAGGGAGTGTGGGAAAGAGAACAGAGTTGGTGAAAATATGACGGACACCGAGGAGCAGCAGAGCTGAAGTGGGCAGCAGGAGACAGACAGACGGACAATCTTTTTGCCATGGAAGAATGCTGAGGCTTTCTGACAGCTGAGGCTTATCTGACGACACAAAGGCCCGCTTGTAGCCCCACTAGAGTGGCGCAGCCTAGTGAGTAGCACTGTGGTTAGCCTGTGACTCACCACCTCACAGACAGAAAGCTGCTACAATAAACGAGTTGGCCCAACAGACTGACTGACTTCACACAGATGGAGCCATCAGGTGGGCAAGGGGCCACAAAAAGAGCCAGCATAGGACAGACTAATCACACATAGATTAGATGGCTGAAAATGCAGTGATAAGTTTTCAGGTACTGGCCAGTTAGGGTGTGTAATTGGAATCCACACAATAAACATATAGACAGAGCAAGACTGAGGTCACACCTTTACCAATTATTACTGGTAAACTGTTTTGATGGGAAGGGGTGTTATAAGGGAAGCTGAAGAAGATCATGCTAATCCACATTTAAATGATAGAAGATTCCATTAGATTAAGGCTTTATCTCAAGTAAAATGTGCAAGGGACAAAAATTACTACAGCACTTTCCGTCGTATATCTCTTCATTTTTTAATATGAGGTGGCGTGAGCAATGGACTGCAAAATGTATGCATGCACAGTAACACAGTTAACATTGACGTGGACCAGCCTCAACTTTTAGCAGTCTGGCAGATGCAGATATGAATGTCTTCCCGAACACCTCAACTAAGAACACAGCCCAGGTAGGGGAAGAATTATACTATTTCTGCAGTGGATGTGGCTGAGCTCTGTGGGGGTAAGTCAAACACATTGCAAAAAGTTTAGAACATAGGGGATTTCTTCTAAAAAGAGCAAAATGAATGGGAAAATTCTTTCCCTGATCAAAAAACCAATACATTTAGACAGATGTTTTCAATTTATCAAAAAGGGCAAATTAATAGGCCCCAAAGCCAATTCTGAACCACTAAAAAGTAGAAACCATGACACTATGGTATGAGATAGAAAATTGAGAAAAACCTAGGAGTTTTTAATTGTGACAAATGACCATATCCCCTCCACTAAATCATTCAGTTCTCACTCTAATCTATGACTCAACTGAAACACATACTGCTGACTTGAAAGACCTGCATTAATATTTAAAAAAAGGGGATTTACTTCATCCAAAAATCAATGGTGATGTTTCATCATGTTTTGTGAGTAAATAAGTGCACCCATTATTTGGTCTCTGAAACAGAGTCTCTCAGGTGGTAACCAACCCATATTCTATTCCTGGAAAACATGTCACTAAATGGGTCAAAATCATAACTAGAACATCACAGAGCAGCTCCATGTGTAGTGAAATTGGATTATAGGGACAGTGGCTTTGCAGTGATACAGACTACAAAGTTTGTTGATGGTAAATTTTCTGTGTTACATATGATTATGAGATTAGACAAGAAAATCTGTCCATTATAACTCAGGTAAATTTAAAGTTGCAATTGTTTTTTCATTTTTCACCACAGAGCTTTTCCAAACTATATAACTATTACAACTATAGGAAATTATCATAGCTTGCACTGATTTCAAGACTTTGGTATGTAAATAGCATCTTTAAATTGTGTGTACATCAAGAATTCAACACTAAGAGACAAGGCGATTCACTGTTACACCACATTCTGGGCCAACTGTGTTTAGTTTTACACAGTGGGACCATCACAGACCAGAGAGAGGTCAGGCCATCTCTGTGATCAAACAAGGCTCACCAGTAGGAGAACAGAGCAGGACAAACAAACTGAAACCAGCAGTGTTTATGAAAGAGGCCTGCCTTTAGCAGAGGTGAGACAGGAGCCATGGGGGGAGGTAACAATCTGTAACACAGAGGCACTTGAGAGGTG
This sequence comes from Rachycentron canadum, assembly GCA_038496675.1. Classification (NCBI taxonomy): domain Eukaryota; kingdom Metazoa; phylum Chordata; class Actinopteri; order Carangiformes; family Rachycentridae; genus Rachycentron; species Rachycentron canadum. The sequence continues at coordinate 18,817,605 of CM076664.1, forward strand.
ATCCACTGGAGGGAAAAGTCTGGCAATGGTTAAAACACTACAGACATCTGTCACTCATACTGTGTGAAAATATGTGTGCGTGTGTGGTAACACAGAACAGCAAAAAGTTCATTGCCCTCAATGATAACTATAATATCTAGATAGATGGATGAGAGTGCAAAAGACAGGTATCTTAAGGTTAAGAGTTGCATACAAGCAGAAATCCTACCAATCATTTTGCAATTATCAGCCAGGGGTGAAATTCAAACTACAGCTGTGTGGGATCTATGAGTTTTAAGGTTAATCATTCCCCAGTGTAGAAAATAGAAACTGTTACAAAAGCACTCTTTAAAACAGTCTTTAAAGTGTCGATGTCTAAGTCACTCACATATATGAGTCCAGAGTAGTAGCGGTCCTTCAGGTTGTGCAGCACAGATGCCTCATTCAAGCAGGTGAGCTCGGCCATGTCTTCCACCTTGCTAAACTTGGGTGGGTTCATCTTCTGGATGTCATCCTTGTTGATCACCACCTTCTTACCGTTCTCGGCCAGCTCCACCAGCACCTCCTCGCCACGCTCCTCTCGAATACTGGCTGCCTCAAAGCCATGGCGCTCTGAAGGGACCCACACCAGCTTTTTGGCTGTCCAGTCAGCCTGCGTGGCTGGGTTGTAAACCACAGCCCGGTCCACAAACAGGTAGCGCTCTGGGTCTTCTTGCCCACTCCGATGAGACATATTTCCTGGGGTTTACCAGAGCAACGTGGCCACCTAGAACAGACAGAGGTGCAGGAGTTGGAATCATAGCATAGGCTCGACAGTATCACAATCAGAATTCTTGACTAACATGTTCTATGGCCTCTGATCAGTACATATTCAATGAAGGATAATTGTTTTACCTTCATTTTGTCATAATTAAAGTGCCCCCAATATATTGTGCACTACATGTAATGTAACTATAGCACAGCTTTAATAGATGTATGGCAAATCTAATCATAAATGGTCCATTTTGTGTGAGACAATACATGAATGAACATACATCTATTGAACTCATGTCTGAATGAGTAATAAACAGGTAGGTAGACCGCATGTCACCAGTCCAGGGGATGACTAGGACTGAAAGGGGACATGAGTTAAAAGTGTTGCCACATTTTAAACCGGGTTTCAGAGTAAGCCTTGTAAGTCTGCATGACCTCTCAATGAATGGGTCTGCAAAACGATAATGCGCATACTGCGTAGGTTACAACCGAGCGGCGTCGTGAATGGCTCATTTCTAATGGTCCCTCTTTTTCTTCTAGAAACCTCACAGCAAAGAAAATGGTCCTCTATCATAGGTAACACGTACAACCTGCACCAGTCTATGTAGACGGGGCTTATACAAACAGATACGGTGACTGTGCATTGGCGATTGCCCAGAAAAAGCACAGTATGACCGGAGACCAGCGGGTCAAACTTACCGCTGAAGTCCTGTACACAGATATTTAGCTGATATCTGCGGTAATATACCTGCGCAACTGAGCTGGCTAATGTGCCACGGTGTGGTAACGTGACATAACACCGTGAGAAAGTCCCGCTATCAGCGCCAGAACGACAATTAGGATGAAAACAGGAGACAATTAGAGTGCTTTGTTTGTTTGTTTGTTTGTTTAGCAGAAATAAAAAAATATACCCATAAAGCTAGCTCAACACATTAGATAGCACTTACTTACAGTGGCAGGTATGAGTTTGAGCTGTGCCTCATCCATGTCTATCCTGGGGGCCCAAAACGACCAGGATGCAACGCACTCTCTCTCTCTGGGCTCTTAACCCACAACATAAACGATGACCATAGCCTGACTAAGTTTCCAGAGACCTCCGTCTCCATCCCGGAGGCTGATCCGTTGGTCCAATATTCAGCACGCGCGCTCTCCCAACCCCCCCCGGTCCTCGCGGTGAATAATAACAATAAACTTACCTGGTGCAGTCAGCGAGGCAGCAGTCAGATCCTGTTCACCGAGCTGTCCGATCTCCCCCCGATGCGACCCTGTGAGCAACTAGCAGCTACACACAATTGAGAGGCAGGCATGTATCTGGGCTCTGGTATGCACCACAGGCACAGTGCTGCCTCTACACTGGGGCCCCTCCTAAACCGAGCAGACTTGACCGCTGCCGCTCCCGCCTACGGTGGCGGACATAGAAAGTGACCGTGCAGACCAGTACTCCACCCGGTGACACTCTCTGGGATGATTCACCTGGGGATGGTCGTGGAGATGTGTGGTGATGCCCTGCAGGCTCTACTGACTCATGAGTGAACACATTAATATGCATTTAGTCAGGACATTCTGCTGTGATGGACGCTTATTTAAATCTATCCACCAAATATCTATGCATTGCACACACCTCCCAAATGCAGGATGGACTCAATTGGCCCCTTACTTTGCGGTCTTTCTCTCCCCCTCTCCATCATTGGCTGGAAGAAACCAACCCCCCAATTTGCTGCAAACCAATGACATGCATGGAAAAAAACGACGGATATTGCAACTGTTGCTTACCCAGATTACAAATACCTACCAAAATAAGATGAATTATCACTGCTTAACATTCATACCTTTAATTTCTCACATGTTCTCATTCTTAACAGAATATTCTGAGGAAAATAAGGAGAAAGTGTCATATGAAGCTTTTCACCTTCAAATGTCAAACATTAAGTCATCATTCGCCCCCCGGCTGTAAACTTAAACCCCCCCTCCTGTGTCTGAAAGCCACAACAGCAGCATTTTATGCTCAAACTACTAATTTACGCAAACATACATCACTCTCCCACAAACAAGCTTTTGTTTTTACAGTGGCATTTTATTTAGAAAAGAAAAAAAAATCTAGAGGGGCAAAGAAAAACATGTTTTCTGTAATTAAATAGCCGTTTGCTTTCATATTAAATGTCAGAAAACGTGTTGTCATAATCATGTTTTACACCAAAAACAATAAAGGCATTGTATATTGTGTTTATGTACAGTCTGTTAACATTGAAGGCTTTAGCGCCTTCCCCTCCAGGCTCCCCCACCCCTATTCTTCTTTCCCCCCCCTCCTCCTCTTCCTCCTCCTCCTCCTCTTCCTCCTGCGATTCTCTTCCTCACTCCGCTTGCTTGTTCTGTGTCATCTTCATCTCCATCTCCTCCTTTGGGCCTTTTCCTTTTCTCACCTTGTTCCTTCATTTCCTGAGGAAGACAAATTAGTTTTCATCAACTTAATATTTATTGGGTTTAGAGTTTCAATATTACATCCTTCAAAACAGTTATTTCCACAGATTAGCTCAGATACCACTTCATCAGTACCATCTGCCATGCTCCATTATAAGAGAGGATGTTGTTAAATTTTTATACAAATAGACTGTCTAAGTTTGCATTGTTACTACTAGTGGCAGAGAAATTTGTTTAAACTATTTCTTCATTGCTTTTAAAGTCATTTTAAATTAATAAATGTTCATTTTAGTTAATTACTAATTAATTTACAATGAATTACATTTTAAATTTAATTAAAAAACAATTACTAATTAATTTACAATAATCCTTTATCCACTACCTCTAGCTCACTATTTAAACAGTTTATTAATTTTAGCTAACTATTTTAACTTGTTACTTTCAACTAAAAAATGACAACTGTTAGTTTCAGCTCAAACTACTCACTACTCAAAAAGTTATTATTTTTAATTAACTATATTTAACCATTCATCCATTACTTTAGCTGTTTTGACTTCTCTGCTAATTTTCTGAGTGGTTTTCACACACACTTCATAGCAACAACTTGTACTTTATAGATTACCAAGTATGTAAATAAATAGATTTTAAGTGACTCTTTTTATCTATTTATTCTATCTATTAATCTTTTACCTGTAACTATAACCATCACTCTAACCCTTTTTCTACTTATCCCCTGGGAAATTGAGTAACACCTAGGGTAGAGGTATCTACCCTATTGTTCAGCAAGTCACCGTTATCCTTTCCCACACATAGGCCTGTTTTTTAAAGTTGATAAATACCTATCAGTCTATTTCTAACATTGTAATACCAATTTGTCTGTTAGGACAACCATGTTATTGTTATTGTTATTGTTAAGACATTCAGAAAAGTGCTAATAAAATAAAGATGACTTACCAGCCTGGCATATCTCTGGGCCTCGCTCACCCTCTCCACCAGCATCATCACTTCCTCTTCCTGGGTAGGGAAGGCAGGAAGTTTTTTCCCAATCAGGCTTTCAATTCGCTGAAAAAGCTCCACATCATACCTAAGATAAAAGGACATATCAGTGTATTGCAGTCAACTAATTTTATTTATTTATTTAGGTATAAGTAGTAGCATATTAGAGAAAGGCAAAAGACAAGTAAAAATAAAATAACAAAAATAACACAAATTTAATAAGGAATTAAAAAAGGACACAGATATTAAGTAATAGGTGTAAATAAACTCTCAGCTCTTACTGAGTGACAAAAGTTATGGATTTCCCAGACCGGCCTGCTCTGGCTGTCCGGCCAACTCTATGGATGTAGTCCTATAAAGGGCAAACAGATCCAAGTACAATCCGTGAAAAAATTAAATCATTCAATTAACCAACTAAATGATTGTAAGCACCAAGGTACCTTAGAGTGAGTGGGGATGTCATAGTTAATGACACAGTCAACATGAGGAATGTCCAGTCCTCTGGATGCCACATCAGTCGCCAGCAACACAGATCGAGACTTTGACTTGAACTTGTTCAGTGCTCCTAGACGTTTATTCTGACCAAAAGAGGGAGGCAGACCCAGAGGGTAAATACAGCATTATATAGACGGCAAAAGACGATGCAAGCCTATGTACCTAAAGTATATAAATGCATCATCATGAATTGTGAACATATAATTTATTTATGACACAAAATTAAAAGAGGGTGCTGCTCTTCCAGCCCAGACAGAGCCAAAGTTATATGAAATTCACACAGTGCTGGGTGAAAAAAATAAAATGACTAAAATGCTAAAATTTGATCGAAGATGATGCGATCTCTGTTGTGATAATGATATTAAGAATAATCTGTTGGTGTTCATAAATGCTCCACAAAGAACATAAAAAAAATGACACTCATTTTTTGGCACTCAAAATTGACTGAACTCTGCCTTATGGTTTTTTCTATATGCCACAGGCAACACTGTTGACAGCTCTGCACCAGTGTTGTACTATAATGACTGATGGTTCTGTGAGTACAGACAACTCAGCATCAGCAACATTTTTATCAGATTTAACAAAAATATGTGAACAGAGAGAAACACAGCAAGCAACTAGATACTTGTACAATACTGCACTTCTCTCATGTGCACGCAGGTCTCTGTGTCTGAAGCGCTACCTGACTCATCTGGCCATGGAGAGGGATAGCAGTGATGCCAAGGTTCCTTAACAACAGCGCCACCCGTTGGGCATTGTTACATGTGCTGCAGAAAATAATGAATGAGTTACCAGCCAACTCATTTAGGATGGATACCAGGTAGCAGTCCTGCCACAAAACAAACAACCACAAAAAGGTGTTATGGGCTAAAATATACTATACACACTAGAAGAGATTAATTCTAGTATAATGGCTGACGGCTGCTTGCAGCATATGGTCTCAGACATAACTCCAAAGAGAATGTACATTTTTGTGTCCCCCACCTTGTACTTGGATGGGATGAAGATGTAGTATTGCTGCAGTTTGTCAACTGTGGAGTATTTTGTGGATACAGCGCACTTCACAGGATCTTTCAGAGCTGCTCTTTGCAGTTTCTGAACCTGTGAATGAATGAAATTCAGTTAACACAGAACAAAGGAGGGCTGCAAAGCCTTCCCAGAACTGATAAAATGTTTGTCTACCTTTTTGGTCATGGTGGCTGAGAACAAGAAGGTCCGCCTCTCTCTAGGAATCACCTTCAAGATTTTATCCACCTGGAAGAAAAAGAAGCATGATAGAAGGCATACTTGAGAGGGAAAAGAGCCTCAAAGTGTCAGAGATTGCACAAATTCTGTTTCTTTATATGAAATAGGGGGAGACTGTTGGACTGAATGAAAGCAAAGACCAAAACTTAATGCGAGTTAGAGTTTTGCTATTGTTTGACACTCAAATAAGAGACTGAATACCCACCTCAGTCTCAAAGTCCATGTTGAGGATTCTGTCGGCTTCATCCATAACCAGGAACTTCAGAGCTCGTAGGGAGAAGCCTTTGGTGTTCTCCAGGTGGTCTATTAATCGACCAGGTGTGGCTGGAAACACATTTGGACAACTTATTTGTTGCTACGTTGAAGCTGTGAGTATCAGTTGATTAAACTGGTGACTATAGGAAGTAAATGAAAGATATGACAATTGAGGTATGGGTGATTCACATGCCCCATGAAGGGTTTGTGTAAATTGTACTATACTTTACAGGTAAAGTGTACAGGGGTATTACTGTTCTACTTTCTGTATTCACTGTACAATTTATTATCTTTATCTATCCACTTTCCTTGTGCAGGAATAAGTTTTTTGTTTCACATTTAATACTTTCTTCCAGTAATGACAAACCATCATTTCAATATAAAAAGAACTTGCTTGATTTGGATGATTAAATAGTGAAATATATTCTAGGTAACTTGAATATAGCAAATTATTTAAACAGATGAAGGGGGGGGGAGTTGATTACATCCGAGAAAATTATGAAGCTTTTTAGACATTTTTGTGGAGTAGAAATTCAAATAAACAAATGGGTGAGAAAAAAAAGTGTATCAATGGCATAAACCTCTAATGAAGACTATGATCACAACACTGGTTCAGAAAAAGCAGTAACAGTACCACTTTTGGGTTATTTTGTGCATATACACACTCACAAAGAAAATAACTGATTAATATGGAATTGGTTATAAAATCTGTGTTTTTAAAAAAACAGTTTCATTTTTGGGCTTACCAATAACGATGTGTGGTTTCTTGGCCAAAACCAATGACTGGGACATCATGTCAATCCCACCAACTATAACCGCTGCAACACAAATGAAAAAAGTGTTAGGTCTCTGCATCATCGCAGATCAGCTAACTTTTAGTTAATGGATACATACCACACTTAACACCAATGCTGGAGCCCAAGGCCTCAAACTGCTCAGAGATCTGAAATGCCAACTCTCTGGTGGGGGTGAGGACAAGGGTATGAAGCCTCTGGGGCGAGGCCAGCAGTGACTGGAGGATTGGCAGAGCAAAGGCGCCTGTCTTTCCTGAACCAGTCTCTGCCAGGCCAATAACATCCTTTCCTGCAGGTTAAGAAAAAGCCAATAAAAAGTCACAACTACACACCAGTGTAAAGTAAGTCATTATATTAAAGTAATCAATTACACTTTTTACTTTTCTTTACATGATACAAGCACTAATGAACTTTGTAGAGATATACTGTATTGTACTTTGTGATCCATCACACTCACAGGTACAATTACATGCTACTTTGCTGATTAGATCTTTTAAACCGTGTAAGACTAATAACTACTTTTTCATCAGATCAAAAAGTAAAACATAAAAAACACATAAACACAGTGTAGTTATTCAGTAATTTACTCAACAAAATAGAAATAGAAAGAACAATCACAACTTTTCAATTTTATGGTATATCTTTACAATGTGGTTTTTATTTTTACCCAAGTAAAGTATTTAAATACTTATTCCACTACTGGTATTGAAGTACAGCACAGTTAGCAGTTGTACTGGGAATAAACCGCTCTTATAGCACCTCAACAGACGCGAGGTACAGTTGTTCCTCACCTTGCAGGGCTACTGGTACAGCTTCTATCTGGATCTTCGTGGGACTCTTCCATCCCAGCTGATCACACGCCTCACAGAGAACCTCAGTAACTCCCTGTCAGCGCCAAAGAAACCGGATGGAGACCACTGTGACATGCTGATTATGTTGTGCTACTGACTAACAACGCGTTTTCTGACACCAGGCATATTTGTATACGACTAATGATAATGATTACAGGAGATATTAGCATGCTTCAGCTAACTCAAATTGCTAAGTTGCTAAAATGCGTTGCCTTCTCTGCTCCATGTGAGACAAACTTACCAGATCCTTGAAGGTCTTCACCGTCTCATCGTTTTCACCGATATTAACATGACTGTTATCATCATCGCTACTCGAGCCTTCAAGTGTTTCATCTGTGTTTGGCTTCACGCTCTCCTCTCTGGCGTCCGCCATGCTGTTTTCACCCCAACGTGTGGTCAGCTCGGAAGTGCGCAGATGCGGAAAAGAGTAATGGCTTGCGCAAGGTATGATGGGAATTGTTGTTTCAAATACTTTTTTTTTTTTAATGTAAGAGTCATTTACATTAGATTTACCACTTAAAATTAATTCTTAGCTAAATAATGATGATCGGTCGCTGAAGTGTACAGATACAAAAAAACACTAGGAAATGTGACTAGGTATAAACATCCTGAAATATAAAATTATCATGCTCATGTCTTGCCTATATTAACTTTAATACATATCACACATGTTGTAAAACAGTTTCTGAAGTATTTATTTAGCTGCAGTTCAAACATGTATTTTGTCAACGACTGACAAACATTTCACACCTTTGTTTTGATGTCCAACATGTTTAGGGGATCACTAATAAAATGAAGGGTTAACAGTAAGAATACAGAAATGACTATTCATGGTCATGCCAAATGACAAACTCTTGCCTGGAGGACAAAAAAACACAACATAACATTTGATAGTCTGGCATTGTTTCAGTGCAGAGCAGTGTTGCGTAATAGAATAACAACCAATCTTAATGTTTCCACTTAATGATACTCCAGATCAAATGAGCCTGCTGAGAGCAGTACTGAGAGGGCAGCAGCCTTCCTTGGCATTCTGAATGAAAACTGATCTAGCTGAATGCCATGGAGACAACTCTATTACTCTGCAAAGAAAATGCACAAAACTAATACACTTCTGTAGTACAGAGTGCCTGATTTAACTTTTCCCATCCTTTAAAGTTTCAGAGGAGTCCCTCCATCTCCCTCATAAAGGCTTCATATACCTGGTCCTTAGTCTTCATGCTGGGCTGGGACACAGTACCCATCTGGGCTGGGTTGACCAACCCCATCGGAACAGATGCTCCCTGTTGTTTCTGCCCCTGTCCTCCTCCAATGCAATCATCTCCCCTCCTTCCTGCAACACCACCCCCTGCTTTTTCCAGAGGGCCTGCTGCTGCCCCTAGCATCGCTCCGCTCTTATCCCTACGCACCCTTAGTGCAGTGGGCACAAAGCGGGTAACTTCCGCCTTTGGATTGATAATCTGAGGTTTGGCAGATATGGTGGCCCCACCAGAACTGGCACCTGCTGCCATGCTGCCTCCTGCGACTGCAACAGAGGTGATGTTGGCTCGTTTTTCAATGGTGGCTGCGTGGTGGTGGCCAGGGGGGTTGCCGCCAGGATTGGCGCCCGTGGAAGGAGCAGCTGTTCCTGGTGGTGGGGGCATCTGCATGACACCTGGTCGCATGGGCATGGCAGGAGGTGGTAAATTGCTCTGCGAATTGTCCTGGCTGGATCCTGAGCCTTTTTGCCGCTGGACAATGTTGGGAGGAGCACTGAGAACGTTGGAGTTGAGGGGGGGAGGGAAGAGGGAGAGTGGTGGGGCAAGTGGACGTGGGGGCCCTCCTGCTCTTGGGGGAGGTGGCGGGATACCTGCGAGGAGACACAAGATAGATTTATTTTGATGACCGTGTTTGTGCTATACACATTTTGCAATGACAGCCTCCCACTGCAAAATTATTGCCATCATTGCCTCAAAATCTTGTAAAATGTCATGAAGTTGCAATTGCAGGAATTTGCAGAGGCACAGTCCCGCTGTGGACCGCTCGCTGAGCTCAAATGAAACCAGAGGACCTGCCTAAATCAGCTTTCTAAATGACATTGAAATATTCATTGGGTGCCACTGTGACTAGCTAAGTTCAGACACTGAGTTTGGAAGGATACACAGGTGCACAATGCTAATAATCATTAGCCAAAAGTGTAGAACATGTTCATCTGCAACTACTCATCTTAGCCAGTGCTGAGTGTTGCTTTCAGTGGTAAAAATGATGTTACAGGTGGTACACCGCATCATGTTTGTCTGTAAACTTTTTCCATCTTTTATTACATAAAATATCATTACAAATCCATATAATGATGTTAATACTTGATTTTGTTTGGGGTTTGCTGCAGCTGAGCAGCAATGGTATTTAAAATAAAAATGGACGTTTCCCGGCAATGTTGTGTGACATGTAATTATGTCATGTTTTGCCAGCATGTGTCCATGAACTCATAAGAATACATACAGTATATATACACACTGTTTTCCTTTTCATCGATAGCAATATGCATATGTGCATGCATATGCAGATATATGCCTTCACAACCTGTGTGCACAAATATGTCTACCTGGTGGTGCTGGGGGTGGCAGTCTGGGAGGGGGTCCACGTGGTGGGGGGCCTGGAGGCAGGCCGGGAGGGGGCCCTGGTGGAGGGCCAGGGGGTCTACCTGGAGGAGGTCCAGGAGGCAGAAGACGGGGCATTGGACCCCTCATGCCTCCAGGCATGCCAGGGGGTCTCAAGAATGGAGGAGCACCTAAAAGATAACACAAATCGTCAAATAATTGATGCATAATGTACACATGGGTGAGCACAAGCACCTCCTTAAAATATCAGGTGTTTTTATTCCAGCATCCAGTAGTTAAAATATTCTATTAGAACCAGATCTAACCTGGTGGTGGGCCAGGAGGCGGGCCAGAGGGTGGACCAGGAGGCCTCATTGGCGGAGCTGGGGGTGGACCCAGTGGTGGAGGACCAGCCATTGGTGGACCTTGCATGTGTGGAGGTGCTTGCTGTCCCACAGTAGGAGGGGGTAAACGCTGATTGGCCATGAGGTGGGAGTGGCTGTCCCCTGGTGGTCCCCTGTCCTCAATGTCTGAGCTATCTGATTCATCTGTGTATTCCTCCTCTACTTCTTCTTCTTCCTCTTCGGGAACTGACTGACCTGAAGAAAAATAAATACCATGCCACACCATCAGAAATAGAAATCAAAGTATGATAACTAAGTAAATAAACAGCAGTGGCATTATTTTACTGTAATACCTGCCATCCTTAACATCATGGCCTGCAGAGGGGTGATGGCCTTGGTTTTCTTCACCAGCCTCTTTTTCTTCCTCTTTCCTTCACGGGGTGCCTCTGGCGGCATATCTGCAAATCGTACACTACGACCTAAAGCATTTGGAGATAAACATATTCATCAACAGTTATATATCATTACATGAGCACAAATTCTAATCAGTATAATTTTTCAAAAAATGCTTTGGAGCTGTGTATGTATTGCAGTGCCAACTCAATCTCTGTAGTACTCAAGAACTTGCAAATATAGCTGAAGTAACTTCGAGACACTCACCAGCATGCCTTTCATTTCTGTCTCTATCCTCCTCTCTTTCCCTTTCATCATCCTGCCTGTCCACACTCATTCTCTGGTCACCATCGCCTCCTTCATCTCTCTCTTCTTCACTGTCCTCTTCAGAGTCGCTGTCATCATCATCCACATCGTCACGATCTCTGTCGCTCTCACTGCCACTATCACGATCTCTTCCCAACTCCATTGCAGAGTCCTTTTCTAAGCCAGGAATGGAAGGTTCTGTTCAGGAAAATGCAACAGGCAGAAATGTAAGCAGAAACTCAATTATAAAAGCATGGTATTATAAATGAAAATAATAAATAAAATAATAATAAATGAACAATTAGAAATCATGAATTGGGGATTTAGGGGACAGTTTGTGTGTTACCGGAGTCTACGCCGTAACCTCGTCGAGCAGGAATGCCGTACAGGGCCAGGACTTGTGGAGGTGGGGGCCCAGGTGGAGGGCCAGGGGGCTTCTTCCCTGGAGGTAAACGTGGGACACCTGGCACTGTTGCCAAAACTGGTCCAGAGGATGCCGAGAGAGGTCCTTTACTAAGAAATACAGAAAAAGAGAATTGCTGCATTTATACAGTAATACACAGCAGAATCATATGCTGAGTTTACCTGCAAAAACCTTAAACATTTTCAGCTCAAAGCCTACCCAAAAGTGGAACTCTTTTTCAGTATGGAGGGAGGCTGGGCCCCTGGTAGTGGGATGTCCTGGATGTGGATGTTGGAGGGGGCGTGGGGCATATCTGGTAAGGGAATACTGTCAACCTCCACTGACTCTGCATTCTACAAATAGGACACAGACACATAATAGTAAACAGAGTCACTACAATGCAAAGCAGAAGAAACTCCATATTAAGTACTGAAATTCAACACATGCACAAACACACAGATGCTTTAAATTAAATAATTTTCCAAATTTTATGCCGATATTTCAACCCAAACAGATGAAAATTAATGGAACTCTGTGTTAAAAGTTTAATTAACTGTTATGGATCTTTATGTTTGCAATCATTTTCATGTTGCTATATCTAAGACCAACCAGTTATTAAGGGACTGTGCATACCACATCCTCACCTTGGCAAGTCAACACAAATCCACGCAAATATTTGACAAAAACATTAAATAAAAAAACATGCATTCAGAAAAAAACACACACAAATGCACCTTGACTGAGTCAAAATAGAGGGCCAGCTGCCCCCGTTTGGTCTCATAGTCCAATTCCAGTTTGCGTAGCTCCTTGTAGGTGTCAGGATTCTCTCTCTCGTATAAGCGGACAATGCGTTCAAATGTCTCACGTAGCTTCTTCCTCTTGTCCCTCAACACCTTCTCATTCAGCAGGGGCTGCTGAACTGGGTTGAACTCTGTTGAAAGTATTACAGGAGTTCCAGTGTTGATCAATAGCCAGAGACATTTTGGCAAAACATTATGATGCCACAGTTTAAATTAAACTTTTTACCATTTGGATATCACTTTATCACTTAGTATTTTATCTTATCTATCAGACACTTGTGTTAAACTGTTCTATAATTAGTATATTAATTTGTGAGTATGGCCAAAACATGTTATGAGGGGTGAGAGGGACCTTGATCTTTAATAGTTATACTATAAGATAACTAAGGATAGTAAATACTAATACAATTTTTTTTTAAACTGCACAAATGCCAGGACAACAGAAAAACAAAATCAGCCCTCTTACCCATCTCATCCAGCTTCTCCATGTCTCTAATGATCTGTCTGGGGTCCTTCATCTTCAACACTGCTGCTCTGACCATCATTCTCTGCTTCTTGTTCTAGCAAGATTATTCACAGATGAAGCAAAATGTTAGCAATACAGTAGCATGACAATTGTGTTGAAGAAAGACCACATTAACAGTAATCTTATATTTTAACAACATGGGTACCTTTTTTAACTCCCTTTTCCTGGCTTCCTTTCCTGTAAAGGGGGAGAGAACACACTAGTTATTATTCTGACATTGTACAGCAATAGTGAAACAGTAATTCTTTAGGTGATATCCAGCAGGTCAGTGCCAGAATACCCAGTTCTAGTTTGTGGTTGGTACTTACTAGCCTGGTCGGTGGGGTTCATAAACTTCCCACTCTTGGTGGAGGAGGTCGAACGTCGCCCCATGTTGCCGGTGTGTCTCCTTCACCCTGCCAAGTTTTAAAATTTCAGTTAAATTTAACTTCACATTTACAATTTACTAATAATTCGGTAATACCAGTAGTTGGTGTTACACAGCATCTTCATGTGGCTGCTCGGTTCCACTTAGTCAGCTCTACTAAAGATGCTCGTTCTTTATTATATATATTAAAGTTGTAGCTACTTCGAACATAAAAATAATATAGCAACAATTACAACAATGCACGCCTTTCATACTATGAAGGTTAGCTACTGCTGGCTAACAAGTTAACATGAAGTTGACAGTCAACGCATGACACCCAAAAAAGCAAGGCCAGCTTTAGAGTTATTAGATATAGCTGCGGATGTTTCAGGTGTCTCCCAAATTGCCAAACAAACATTGTATAACTCCCTGGAATAGATATCTAAACATTACCTGCTCATGCAGCATTTGGCTGCCAAGTTAGCTGGGAAGGTTAGCATGCAGTTGTAGCTAGGGCCGCGTTAGCACTGACAAAAGCACAAAGGTGAAAGCTAAACTTACCGTTTATTTAAACAAAACCCGTAGAGCGCAACGCCCCACTCGCAAACCTCTGGGAACCAGGCGTAGAACACACGTATTGGTTGAGCCCTGAAAGAGAAAACCAGAGCCCTCAGCATTGAATGTACACTACGACTGTGCTAACCGCTCGCCATGTTTACTGCCGCGGGCAAGAACGGCAGACGCCAATTTGACGTCATCAAAACAAGACATAAGTTGGCCGAAAGCACTCCTGGAAAAAAAAAAAAAAAAACATAAAACATGACTGATATTTTGGGACTTGATTGAATATCTGTGTATTGGTATTTACGTATGAATATATATACTTGAAGGTCGTCGTTGACTTTTGGTATTAGTTCAGCAAGCAGCTTTTTAAATTCAGTCTAAAGTTGGTAGCCTGACCTCTGATGGTCATAGTAGATAACTTCAACATTTATGCATGAGCATCAAGTGAGACAACAGTCATCAAGGAAACATTAACATTAATTCTCCGAGCAACAGAAATATCAAAGACAGGATGAAAGCAAAGACTAGCCAAAAAAGGTATTACCCTGTAGTTGGCAAAGTAATAAAATATGACTGTTCTTGTAGAACCCAGAAGTCATCCAATTGCCTTTGACTCAAGCCCTTACGCCTTGGTCATGTGATTTCCATTATTGTGCTTCTCCTAAATCCTAAATTATTGCCCTCTAGAAAGGTTTTCAATTTGGGGGTGGTCCTGAGAGTCGTTGACACATACATTTGTATCAGGACAGAGTAGGAAGTGGAAAAAACCCGGTCTTTCTTTGTCGCTGAGTCTGCCATGAAGAAGTTTTCTTTGACTCTAATGAGTCACACCATAGCTGTTAGAAGTGAAGAAGCCACAATTTTCATCTATTCTCTTGCTGTAACCTTGCAGCTAAAAAAGACTATGATATACCCAGTCCAGTTTCACCACAAACACTGCAGTTACACTCTACTCAGGGATGACAGACTGAGCTGGAGCCACTACAAACAAGAAATCAGAGACGGTACAGCTCACTCTTTCTCCATTGTGTTATATTGTGTAACTGCATGTGATGACACTGCCCCTTGTGTTAAAAAACCCACATATACCCATTCATTTTGGTGGAAAAGGAGTATGACAGAGGGCTGTTTAAATCTCTTATTTTTGACTTACCAAAATAAAGCTCTGCCATGGACTCATAATAGAGGATCACAGCAGTAAATGCACAACACTTCAAATTCACTATTTTGACCACTGCTTCAGCACGAGGTCGTCCAGGTAATCCTTATTATATGCAATATCAGACTTTGACCAACAGATGTCACCTTTTATACAGTTTTACCCTCCCCACATAACAATCACTGATGTGTTGTGACTCCAAATTCAAATTAATTTTATTTATAATGCGCCAAATCATGCCAAAGTTACCTCAAGGCACTTAACATATAGAGCAGGTCCAGACCAAACTCTTTATATCACTGTTGCACAGTTGCACTATCTGCTATCTGATGTGATGCAGAGAAAAAAGTTGCTTTATTACAGCAAGTGAATATCAGCATGCTCATCAGGTTACTGGACCTTTCATGTCTAAATGTCTAAAATTACTTTAATTCGGAATAAAACTTTTATGTAACCATTTTAACGACAAAGACAAAATGAACACTCCAGTTTCTATCCCTAGAGTCTATTTTCTGTTCCTAAATATCAAATTTTTTTGTTCCTTGTGTGACTAGAAGACAAACAGGTTTGACATAAATTCTAAGAAATGCCTCACCCATGACCAAGAAAAGCTTGGCATTATTGGCATTGTTGTGCCACTTTTGCACGCATATGTGCATGTTACACCTCAGGCCCACGGTGAGAAAGAAACAGTCATCCTAATTTATTGCATTTACCTGCATTTTTTAAAAATCCAAAAATACATCAGTTAATTAAATACAATGCATGTGAGAAAAAGCCTGTGCATGAACACTTATTTATATGTATTTAAACTCATAGTTGTCAAGTCTATTAATATAGGTCTGTGTAGTATTGGTGTTAATACAACCTGGGTTATGTACCGCCCAGATGACATATATTTTCTTACTCACCTACATTGTAAAAATAAATATAATAATGACAGTAAAAAATCAAAAATCTACTAGAACACAAGCCAAGAAAAGGTTTCATCTTGATTTTTTAATTTCAAAATGATTTCAGACTCGTGTATGCCAAAAAATAATCCCAGATTGAAGAAAAATGCATGTATTGGAATCCTGACAAGAAAAAGTAAAGAAAAGTAAGATCGATGCATCTAAACAACAATCAAATCATGAGACCAAACTTTTGCCGGTTTCTAATAGCTTCATTATTCATTGATAATTTCAAAGTAAAATAGCAACTATGACGTGTAATTTCTTTTTCTCCTGTTATAAGTGGCTGATACACATAGACTTGATTAAAATCACACTTAAGTCTGAAGAAAACCTGATCTTCTCAATACCGTCTGACACCAAATAATACTTGGTGTCTATATGAGCCAAGTACAGTGTAAGAAGCACGTTAATGACAGCAATAAATATGTTGAAATATTTTCACATTCACTTTTTAAATAATAATCTACAAAAATGTTTTAAATAAAGACTTTAAACATGCTTTTACTGTATGTAAAACAAATAGCTTTGTGTCAACCTTTACTGGTTATCTGAGTCCATTTAAATGTCCATTGCTCTTTGTTATAATACATTTTATGGTCTAATATCAACTATGCTTAATTATGGTGAACATATCTGTTTTGTCTGAGAGGCTGCAACAGTCCTTATGTGGTTGTTTTCCTGGAGCCACTGATGCACTGTGGCTGGGTCAATGTAGGTTCCCAACTCTGCCGAAATCTCCACTTGAGAGTTGAACCAGCTGCTGGGATTGTGGTTCAGCATCATTCCCTCTTCCTCCTCCTCTTCACTGGATGCTGCTGCATTGTCCTCTTCTGAGCTGTTCTTCTCAGTGCTGTCTCCCCTCAGGCGAGATGATCCTACTTCATTCTTGCTTGTGTGGCAGAGACTGCAGACCCTCAACTTCTTGGTTGGATGAATGTGGTCTATCACTTCGCGTGTCCTGGAGCATGAATTGCAGACCAAAAAGCCACATTTTCGGCAGTGGTGTCGACGGTTGGTTGCAGTGAACCTCTTAAAGCAGCGCATGCATTTGTAGGCAGCTGTGTCTGGAATCCAGGAAACAGCAAAGGTGGAGCCAGGTTGGCAGCTGCCTCCCTGCAGCAGCCTGGACCGGCAGTCTTCAATGTGATGCATCCAGGCTTGCTTCTCCTCATATGAAGAGGCAGATACAAAAAAGGACTTGCATGGTGTACGGATCAACCACTGGTTTCTTAGTCGGATGCCATCTTCCATGTCCTCCATCTGGATGTCCCCTTGAATCACAATTAAAAATAGCATATTCGTTTAAAGGCCAAAAAGATATGTATGCTATGGCATGGTCGGCAAGCTTCTCCACCAAGAAAAAGTTATTTACTACTGAATTTTTTAGTCTCATTCACCCTCATTAGTCAGATTTTTGCCTTTTTTCTTATGTTTTTGAAAGATTGGCCTCTGAAACTATTGTCACTCTACCAGTACAATGGAAATAAATCACATTTGGTGGTCAAAAATATGAAACACCATATTAAAAAATAAACAAGAGCAAGAGCAGTTGTGTTTTTTTAGAATAATCTACAGATAACTATTACTACATATGAAACAAAATCATCCAGTTGACCAGCTACCATAAAGAAAAATTGAGAGAGAAATTTAGGTCAACCGTTCTTTTAATTAATTTTTAAATTGTTTAGTGTTGGATTGGCACCAGTAAGATCTATCAAATCATCTGAACCATGTAAAGTTAGAAAAAAGCAACACCAAAACAACAACAAATACATATGATGCAAATGCCAGTATGAATATTGTATTATTCTTCATGGGACATTTTCTGTCTGAGTGAATCTTGTGTTCTGGTCAGCTACAGGAGAAAATGAAGAGCTACTCACCTAGAGGGATGATCTTCTGGTTTTTGTACCAGCGGCCATTAACAATGATGCTGCCGTACACCAGCACATCATTAAAGAGGAAGAAGACCTTTGTCTGAGGCTTGCGACGACCCTGCTTTACCAGCTGACCCTCTCCCATCAAAACACGACCCGGAGTGGACAGTGTCCGCCCTGATGGACTAAATGAATTCTCCACTGCCTGGATACGTTCCCGGTTTTCCCTTTCGAAGAGTAGCTGGTCCATTCTGTTAGCCTCACAACTGTGACTTGAACAATGTGTCTACAGCAACAGCAGGTGAGTTTAAAAAGCCATTCCCTGTGACGTCACTGGGCTTTCCAAGTTGAAAAGGAAACACGTTACACAGGAAATAAAACATTCTGGGAAAATTCTAACACAACACCAGAGGTGGAAAGTAGCCACAGAACATTTATTTGAATACAATTTTGAGATTTTGAGTTACATTTATCATATTTGATAGGAAACTTTTGTTTTTCATTCCACCACATTTATTTAACAGATACAATTAGCAGTTAAAGCTTTAAATGAGGAATTTACATACAAATTGTTTGACCACCTTAAAGCTTACAATCCATTATTATAGACTAACATTTCACTACATAAAATTAGGAACACATTGATCAATAACAACATTAAAATCATGATTTCATTATTTATTTTCTTGCTATTGCTTCTGGACTTTTAACATAATTGATGAACTGACTGAACTTGAACTGTTGCAATAAATTGCTTTCTTTTTGTAAACTTCTTGTTTATAAAATGTTATTGTTACTTTTATTTAATTTGATGATTATTCTACCTCACATGTTGAACATGAAATTATCTAAGATAGAGTAACAAATTTGGCATCTTCCAAAAGTCTGTGCAATTAAATGTTAAAGTTAATATTTGACAAAAGAATTAACTTTGATGCAATGATATTATTTATTTTCTACTTTTTAAAATGTTTTCTATTATTTTAAAACTTCACTTTTGTTCTATTGGGGCCACATACAGTAGAATCAGTAAAAAGAAAAAAAAAAGAGTTGTGACAAGTGAGTTCATGTTTCAATATCCACCATACTACTGTGAGACTGGTTGAGCAGCTCAGTTGGCAGCTGGAGAAACAAAGCATCATAAAACTGCTTCATGCTGCCAACTTGTTCTGTGGTGTCTCTGTGGATCATTAATAAACCATTCATTCCAGGGCTAAATGCAGACTCTGCTGTCATTGCATAAATTATATCAACAACATTATTCTAGTCTATCAACTCCAAAACAGGTGAACAATAACACTGTTGTTTCAGCATGTGGTGAACACACTGTACAGTTCAAAAAGTAATGGAAACTCCAGTGGGTGGGGTAAAGTGGTTTTGAGGAAGTAATTACATACCCATGTTTACTTTTGACTGGGAGTTGGATAAGAGGACTGATACCACTCTCATATCTTTGCAGTTGATATGAAGATAGCACCAACAGCACCTGGTTAGCTTACCTTAGCATGCTCTAAACTGCTCTCAGACCAGACTGGTCTCTGTAGCTACATTTTTATCATATTGACATAAATGTGGTCTCAATCTTCTCTTCATGCCAAGCTTGACATGACTTGACATAAGTAATAATATGTAATGTAATGTTATATGTGCTTTTGTGTTCACATCTCCTTATTCATTGTTTTTTTTTTCCCTTTATGCTAAAAAAATAACTAAATTCAAAATGTTACAAAACATTTTCTCCTAAGGGCACCAAATAGTTTAATCTTTATGTCTCTGCTTTATGTAAATTTAGAGAAAACGGAAAAAGCACCAAAAAGTCTCCTGAGGCGCCAGTATAAGCCCTACACTAACACCAACCAATAATTTCTTTCATTCTTCATCTTTTTCTTTCTTCATATCCTCTTATACATTCAGTCATACACACATACACACTGTCATGATTAGTTTCCGTGTATCATTAGTTTTATTTATTTACCACTTATCTATTTTTCATTATTCATCTATTATTGTCATTTTGCATGTGTAAAAGAAACAAATAGAATAACAAAGTTGACTAAGCTGGAATATTGTTTGTTGAGTAGTTTCATCATAGACTTGTTTGACTAGATACAAGTAAGTCAACCTTAAAATAGCACACAGCAAGATAGAATTTCATGAGCATTTCCATTGTGTTTCAACAGAAAATGTAGATTATAAGGTGAGTTATACCTTTTAATGAATAGATGAGTTTGTCAGGTAAGGCTGACTCATTTGAAAAACTCCCCTTCACATAAATGGTCTTTCAAGATAAAATAATACTGATTGGTTACATTAATAGGTTATAAGACAAGGATGACTTCTATTATCTATTCAGTGATCTTCACAAAAATGCATATGTTGTACTTTTTGCATTGCATCTTCATTATATAAATTAAGATGTTTAGTTAGTCCATAGTTCTATGCATGACACAGAATAAAAATTTATTGCATTCACAACAAGAACAAGAGTCTGCACTTACGGCTTGTATATAAGGCTTAACTTTTTGATCTAACATGCTTATGTTCAACAGGGACATCTAGTGGTCAAAACTTCTCCAAGCACCTCCGTCAGTAAGTGAATGTCGGGGTAATTCAAGTGGTATCACAGATGGGGCCTCATAAGAAAACAGACACAACAAACTTTTATTCATTTTTATTTTATTACATCACACTACTCTACAGGCTGGCTGAAGTGACAGGATTGGAGACAATTATGTGTGTTTATGCAGGTTGGAGAAATAAATTCATGCCAATATTATTCCTCTTGCCTACACATCCATATCAATCTCTTTTATATTTGTGTAACAACACTCGGAAATTATCTCTCATGCTTTTAATGCAAAGACAAATTTGAGTTCAAGGGTGATAACTCAAGGTAAAGAAAAGACCAGTTGTGATGAGTTGTAATGGTTTGTCATCTAGTAGGGGATTCCTCCGTAGTGGGCAGTGTAGGCGGCGATGATCCCATCTGTGTCCATCATGTGCTCGCAAGCCAGGTTGGCCTCACACACTTCTCTCAGGCTGAATGGAGAGAGGAACAGTTTAGGACATTGCTGGACTAAGCTAAATTGGGGCTGGTGCATGAGTGTGTCTGCCCACTGCTGCTTATAGGTGATGTAAGAGCAGAGGACGAGTGAAATACCTCTCCAGCTGGGTTTGGGATAACTCTCCAGCAGCTCTCGTCTGTCTCACCACTGTGGACGCCTGCTCCCGCTCCACAAACAAACCTGCACATCACACACATTTAACCTGAATATATAAATAGAGCAGAAATCTGCTAAAATTTAAACAAAATACAAATACACAAGGAGGATATAGATAGTATTGTCAAGTCCATATGTTGGAGTAGATAGATAGTAGTAGAAAATGTTGTTTACTATAACTTATCGAAGAACTGAAAACTTCTAGGGAATTGTCTACTTTAATATTATAATCTACTTTAAAATTGCAAGTGATTTGATGAAGTGAAGCAGAATAAATGCAAAGTCAAAAGCCTAATGTCGAATCATGCTCTTACCCTCCTGAGCAGGTTGGTCACCAACAGGCTGGGAGCCAGTGTCTGTCAAACATGAAGGGAAAAATACAAGTAATAATGATTTATTTTATTTCATTTGATTATTTAAAGTTGAGGGTGTGTGACTCCTTCAACAGATTATTTTCAACACAAGTCACTGCAGTCAAATAAACCAGGCAGACAGATTTTTAAACTTTGTTGAAAGTTGAAATATTATGATAATAATATAAAAATGTTGTTTTAATAAAAAGCTTTTCTGACATAGAATGCACTGCTGTGTGGCTCTTACCTAAGGTCAGACAGATGACAGCCAGGGAGCAGAGAAGCAGGATGGCCAAAGTCTTCATCTTTCAGCTTCTTTCTTTACTGTCTGCAGTATCAAGCAGCAAGTAAGACTGGAGACTTCGAGGGCTCTGTCACTTTCCTCTCTCTTACACATATATACATAGATACACACTCGCTTTATAGATGTGGCCCTCAGTGTGACGTGGATATGTGATTGGTTAGGGAATCATGTATCACACACCCACACAGACACAGAAATACACAGCTCCACAAAAATCATGTATACAAAAACACATATTTTAAAATGTATGTATGCACTCACGTAATGAAAATGGACAGAAGAAGAATGTGGATTCTCTGGTTACAAAAGGTGGGTATTTGTTCTAAAACACAGGTGATGAGAAGAGAAACTCAGCCTACAATATCAGTCAACAGGAAGTGTCCTCCAATGTTAAATATTTGCCACCTTCTTAATGTAAGTTAAGCTGCTGCAGAGAAACCAGGTGTCCTTGTGAATCATTGTTTGCATGTGCATCATGAAAGAGCAAATTTTTCTTCAAAGATGAAAAAACATAGAAAAATTCTTTAATGCTAAAAAGAGACAGAGAATGATGTAATTTATCTGCAAAATGAAAGTGCATCCCCAGACGACTTGCTCTCAGATATTGTGATAATAAATAGTTAGAAATGTAATGCCAGCTGGCAGCCTGAAGAGGTCAGAGTTTCAGTGTGTGCCCACAAACCTTCACATTTGGGTCACAAAGTCCATGCGGCAGAGAAAACCATGTAATACAAACTGAAACCACCGTCCCACATTATGTGACATGATTTTAATCCGAGGGTTTTCTCTTTTGAAAGAAGCGAGATTCAGGAAGAAACCCAAAGTGTTTGAAGGTTTGTAGAAGGGTAATTTGAAATGTGGAAAGATATTTTTACCAAAGCAAGTGGGTGGTTTGCCACTAAGCCTTCATACACTGAGTGAAACACATTTTTAATCATAATTAAAACTATTTTCCACAAGAAAGGTGTTTTTGAATGTTTTACCATACCACCAAAAATAACAAATTCATATAACCATAGTTACATTTTGAAAAACAAATCCTTTGAACTTTCTTAATTTATGATATGAAAATGTCTTCCATAGATTTTCCATCTCTTTCTCATTTCTTGTTGCTTTTTTTGACTGGATATTTAGACTCTGGTTCTGGTTCTGAAAGAATTATGAGCTGTAATTTCACTGTCTGGGTCAATCTCGGTGCCTTGTATAGTTTCAGGGATCGACTTCAAGGATTCAACCTCAGAGCGACTTTAATTGTACACATTTGTGGCCTTGTGGCAACATAGAAAAAAAAACATCCAATATGACTTTGTCTTTTTAGGCCAGAGCCATGCTGACATCTACAGAGTGCTGACTTCTTTGTTTCTGTGACTGTCTGCAGCAACAAGGATACTGACACACAGATGTGTGATGCATTGCACAGATTCCTTCTGAGATTACAAGAAACCAGATCTTGAATACACATATTAAAATCAGCAGCGTTCGTGTGCTTCCAGTAATAAAAGTCTGTGTCCTTGTTTAACCCCTCAACAAGTCTGTGGTTGCAAGTACCTGGATACATTTACCAGCACTGTGGTTAAGTACAACTTTGAAATACTTTAATTTTTCCATTTCATTTTACCTTGTCTTTCAATACTCCACTTGAGAGCCAAATATAATAACTATACTCTGCTAAATTTATTTGATTTTTATTTTCCTCTCATCTTCTCAGATGATTTCTTTTTTAAAAACTGTTGAAACAACGATAACAACAAAAATAATGAAATTAGTGAAAAGTTTTCTCTCCTCTCCCATTAATCATCTCACCTCTCACCCTCAGATTTATGCTGTGACCTTTTAGAGGGATCCAGCCCTTAGGTTATGACCCACTGGGCTAAATTACCTATAACTTTAAATAATGTAGTTAAAACTAGCTCCACCCAGAACAGCTACTGTAATACAATTATACACTGTTGCATCAGTATTAACAATCCAATAAAGTCATATTCAATATATCAGTTACAGGAGACATTGTACTGCAGAAAAAGTACTTTTACTTAGATACTGAAATTACATGTTACATGTTTCTGATAATGCTATGGTGTGCTTTTACTTCAGTATGATTTTTAATGCAAATGGAGTATTGTTACAACGGTGTACTGGCACTTTTACTTAAGTTAGGACTTGTGAAAGTGACTTGTTGGTGAGGCAACTACAAATCAATGTACCGATTGAATATCAAATATTTCTCCTGGCCACTATCACAAGCTTTTATCTTAATCTTCTACTGTAAAACAAGTCATAAAAATAGCCTCTAACACATTAAACCACATGTTACAATTGGCCATTTCAACTTGAGCAGTCACAAAAACTGGACCAGTAGTTACGCTTTAATATTTGTCACACATTGCAAACACTGGCACTGAATCCCAAAGGTTCTTATATACACCTATGGCAAACAAATGGCATAAACAGGATTAAGACAAAACCCAATAAAGGGAATTTTATTTTTTCAAAGCAGTTGAAATAATCACTGACAGCATTGCTGGCCTGGATAAGTAGGAGGATTAAGTAAGAAACAGTTAGTGGATAGTGAGCATAACACTTCATTCAAGCATAATCACATAAAGCTCATAAATGCTGGGAAGGTGTGATAATAGAGGATAAAAGTTATCCTGAGATAACACAAGAGATGGTCCATGAATTTCTACATGGGTATAATTATGGATTGTCATGAGATTTGAGCCACACTGGATAGCTCAGTGTTTATAAATGTATTGTTTGTTTCTAGAATTGTCATAAATTATATAAAATGTGGAACGTAGAAATATGCATTTATATCTTTATGATGATGATAAATCTGCATCTGACAGACTGACAGTTGAGTTTAGTATTGAAGAGTCCCAGCTGATCTCTGGCGCTGAGTCTGTTGATTCTGGGAGCCAAAGTATCTCTGGTAGGCCTGTTGATAGCCGTTGAGATGAGCGTAGATGCGGCAGGGAGAGTAGTCCTCACAGGTCTCTGCACGCCTCTCTGCCGGAGACTTTATTGTCCTGGACAAGAAGTAGGCGAGTGCAGGTGTTGGTTGCGGGAAGGGTGAAGAGATATATAGATATAGTTAGAGAGAGAAATAGTGAGGAGAAGGAAGAGAATTGTAGTCAGAAATGCTCAACTCAACAAGCAATGGCTGGGTCTTGTTTTTGTTTTTTTGCATCTGTGGTTGTGTGTTTTACCTCATTAAATTGTAACGGTTGATACCAAAGCCGTTCCTTCTGGATGGGTTGTATATGTGACCCCTCTGTTGACTGATGAATGAGTTTGCATAGTTTGGAGGCACAAACAAATCTGAAACCACAAAACTTTATTAGACAAAAGTCCCTGTTTTAATTGTGTCAGACATGCCCTTCATGCAACTGATCTGGATCAGGTGAAGTAAAGGGTGAGGGTCTGTTAGCGCAGGGTAAAACAAGGACATTATACTGTAGAGCAGGCTGTGTCATGTTTGTTAGAGCTGCATGCATGATTTTCCATGAACGAGAAACAACATTTAATCACCTTCAATGGATTCTGTGCTTTCATGAGAGTCTATGGGAAAAACATGGAATTGGGTTAATCATAAATGATGAATCACTGTCTAATTCGGATATATTACAGGTTATAAATAGATAATGACTGCTGAATGATGGCAGAGTGAAGATGTCAGGGAGGATCTGTACCATAGCAGACACACAGAGAGACTGCTGCACAGAGTGCCAGAAACTGAAGGAGGCTCCTCATCCTGGGGCTTGTTTATCTGCCTGTCTGCTGCAGAGAGAAGAAAGGTGTTTCAGTGAATCATGTCAGCACCAAAAATAATAGTTAGATAGGAAAAGAGAGTGAAAAACAAGAGAAAAGGAAAGAGTGGGAGAGAGAGAAATTGGCTCAGATTTTGAATCTGTGGGTAAAGGGGAAAGAACCATGGGCAGGGATCGATGGCTGAAAGTGTCTTTATGTCTGTACTTGTGGTTTTGTGTATGCAGTCACATAAAAAACTAATACACACTATCCTATAGATATAGATTTTTACATGCCTGAAGGTTGCTACAGAATTTCAGTCTGGAACAAATACAGACCAAAGTTGTTTTCATAAGACCAGACCCAGAGATAAACAAATGTCCAAATGTCTTTTCTGTGCAGTGCAGTCAAGGCCAGTTCACGAATACCATTCAGCAGCTGAAACCTTAGTTTGTAGGAGAGAGCAATGAGAGAACAGATGTGGCTGAGAATAGCTGCCTAGCTGCCAACTAATGGAGTCCAAATACAACGAATACAAGGAGACAGACTTTAATTATAAAGAGGCAGGCGATCTATATGGTTCAACATACACTCATAATGTGCATGTATACATATAGCACTTACACATGTACACACATGCACTCAATCACATGCATAAGTGACCTATGGTAAGGTGTGCGGCATCTGTACAAACAGCAAGGCCAGATGTCTGTAACACAATACACATGCACTCACACACACAGACGCACGCACACACAGACACACACACACTGTATTCGCATGCCTGCAGTGCAGAAAAGCCTTCATCCCCATCTTCTCATCTTCTGTTTGTGGGATTTGGATTGGATTTTATTTCAGTGGCCCTTCTCACCGTCAATAGCAGCTTTCATTATACATAAACACACACACGTCAGTGACACATACTCACACACACAGACACACAGTACTCACATTAGCCCCTCAGGCATATCTTGGCTTCAGTCAAACCCAGACTTGCAGCGGGCACAGAGACAGCAAGCCTGGGGCCCAAAGTTCAAAAAGAAACTTCCAAAGACTGGCAAGCTCAGCTAGACAAGTGTGTGTGTATGTGTGTCAGGTGCTGACAACAGTGTCTACAGAGTTTTATGCCCATCTGAGTCTTTGTAGGGGTCCTGGTGGGTTCATAGCTTTTCTCCCTGGAGGCAGAATGTGCCCACCTCATTGGAAAAAAAAACACCAGTGTCCAGAGCTAAACCAAGGCTACATATTCTTTACACATACAAAAAGCATTAACTATAGACCTACTCTACTATGAGGATGGCAGCATTATATGAAAACATTTTAAAGATGCATCCTCAACATATTTAAAAATCAATAAATCAATAAAGTAAATTAGCAGTTTCTGTAACCTTGCTTGTTTAAAATATGCAAACTACTTCTACTTTTCATCTGACATTGGTTTTAAAAGTTTCTTGCACTTACCGTGAAAGATATTGATGGAATAAGAAGTCTTGGAGATATCTCTCTGTGTAATTTCCCCAGAGGAATATTTCCTAATTCCTGACAGCAAGGCTTTTATACTCACCTCTTTTCCCCCCACCCCTTCATTTTCAACCCACCGACCCCCCACTCCCCACCTCCTCTTAGCCCTCGCCCACTCTCCTCCCTTCTCCTTCTATCAGTCCTCTTTTCCACCATTTAATCAGATGGTGGGTATTAGCTCACTCTCTCCCCAACTCCCACGCCTTCACTGAGAAGAACAGTACTGTAGGTGACAGGGAGGCAAGGAGCAATGGAGAAAAACAAGCAAGGTGTAAACAGAGATACAGGGAGGAAGGTGAGGGAAGTTTGGCACAGGGACATCTAACCTGCTTCATAGCAGGTACATGATAATATTTGCTGCTGTTTGCCAGGATGATATGAAAAGATCATCAGCCATACAACCACAGTATGGACAGACTCAACTTTCTGGCCCCTATATGTCACCAAGAGACTGGATAAAACATGTATTGAAATGCTTGATGTTTTGGGCAACGATCCACTTTTTGCCTTTTTCTAGGAAGTACATTAACATTTTATAAATATAATGTAATTGTAACTGCTCCTGCAGACATCTATATGTGGAGGCTGCTATTTAAGCAGATAATGGATGACAATAAAATGCAACAGAGTTATAATAATATAAAAATGTCTTCGTAAGAGACATTGGAAAAAAACTAGAAATGTACTAGCAACTACATCAGCTACATTATAGTGTGTTATAAAGAGAGGTGTCATGTTGCGTCATTGTAAAGAGCAGACTGCACTGACCATGTCTTTAGAGGGAGAGGTTTTTGGGAAAATTTGGGACAATTTTGGAAGTTGAGGTTTATACAGGTCAGGTCAGATCAGGTCTTTTAGTTTAATAGCAGTTGACTGTGTGACTGCTGCTAGCAATATAACACTTGAATCTCTGCACTGAAAAACATCACACAGCAATATAGCGGAATCAATCATTTTTTGTTAATTAAGATTTCTAGTTTCTCTTTTCAGAACATATAAACATGAAATGTTCTCATTTGAAGTTTTTAAACTTGAAATTATAAGTTGATTGCTGAGCATTAAATAACTTAATATGTTTCTAAAGAAATGTGTTCAGGATATTAACAGATTTCCCAGCATACATTGTCTCCAGAGACCCTTCTTTATTGTAGGTTGAAGAAAACATGAATGCTGAAAACCTGCTGTTTGTCCTTAATACATGTTAAGATAAGTCAGGGTTGTTTCCTTTCATAACAATGAGAGCATTATCAATGTCAGCATTGTCAGCTACCATTCTTAAACTGAACAAGGTTGAAAGTATTTATGACGTGACATTTATTGAGAACAAATAACTTTTCTTCAAATTCAAGTAAATCCAGAAATGCTATAGTATAAATACTTGTGCACATGCTGTACTTCATCTAGCAAGTGTCTGTTACAGTAAGTTAAGTAAGTTTGTACTGAACATCCATCTGGTCTATATCTGGCAGTTACGTAACACCATATCACATCTGGCTCTGTCAGAATGCTCTGTGAGAAGCTGTGAGAGAGCAGACCCTCGCCAACAGTAAACAACCCCGAATAGCAGGACAGTCTATGCCAGGAATCAGTGGGACTCAGACAAGAAGATTAAGACAGACACAAAGATATAGATAAACCATACTGACGGATAGCAAAGGCAGGATTCAGAGGGAGGAAGCAGAGGAGCAGAGAGAAAAAGAAAGCATATGTTGCTGCAGTCTGGGATGTATTTGGCCAAGAGGCCACAGACAGATTCAGTGATGTGGTTGTACTGTGCTGTTCACTCTGAACCACTGAGCAGTGGTTTGTTTCTCTAATGTAGACGTTTAATGTCTGATTTCCACAGGCAAAGACCAGCACAAAGGAGGGAAGGAAAGACAAATGAATGCAAATTAACTGTTAAGGAAAAGAGGATTACACTGATGAAGGGGGTTTATGAATGTATTTGTTCCTTAACTTAGAGACAGACCTAAGAGGAGAGGCAAAGTGAGGTGAATGCGAGTAGTTGGAGTGGGTGATTGCATGGAAAAAAATTTGTGAAACGCGCAACTTTTTAAATCCTTCTCCTCCAAATGTATTCAGTTTTTATTCAAACCCTCTCTCTGCTTATCTTGAAAGTCAAACTCATATGCCTGCTGTTCTTCTCATGTGCATGTACCTCAATGCTAATTCAGTACTTTTCCTTTTTCTCAGTCCCTCTTATGCAGTGAATGTCCTGAGCCATCCTGTCACCTCCTCAGCCTTCCCACTCTTTGTTATGCAACAACACAGTATCTAGCTCTTGAGAAATGTTATGAATGCAGAGAGCCAGAACCATGTTTTTTTTTTTTGTTTTTTTTTTAAACCAGTGAGGTGTGCCAAAGACCGAGATAAATGATAAATGAAAAACAGAAAGAAGAGGGAAAACAGGATGGGAGTCACTCTGCAGGGCTGTGGGTAATGGTCATGACTAACAGGACACGCCTGTACAATACATCTGGCTTGTTCGGCGATAGCATCAACTGAAAGTCATCTTAAGGTAGGAGGAAGAGGCAGACCTTAGAGGGGGGAAATTTACTGGATCAGATTGTACTGAGGCTGGACATGTTATAGCAAGAGATGTGACAGTGGAGGAAGAAGTACAGGATGTGAATTGAAGAAAGAGGGGTAGAAGGAAAGGATGAACATTTGGTAGGAGAAAGCAAGACAATTAATGTAGCAGCAATTTAAAAAATAAGAGCATTAATTTCATAATGAGGGCATGACCACGAACTATCCCAATAATGTCTGAAACACATGTTCTAACCAGTTTGGGCAGGTTTGTATTTCCCTCAGTGGTTGAGCAGGTGTACCTCATGCTACACTGTGGCTCTGTGGACACAACACAGACAAACACTAATCCAACAACAACAACTAAAAAAAGTGCAGCCCTTAACCGTCAAACCCAGATATTTTTCTTGCTCTTTTTATGGCTTATTTTCTTAATGGTCATTGCTGTGATTCACTTTTAAATTCTATTTACAGTGGCTTGCAAAAGTATTCATACTCCTTGAACTTTTCCACATTTTGTCACGTTATGACCACAAACATAAATATATTTATTGGAATTTTACGTGAAAGACCAACACAAAGTGGCAAACAATTGTGAAGTACAAAGTAAATTATACATGATTTGAATTTTTTTTTTTTTTACAAATAAAAAACTGAAAAGTGTGGTGTGCAAAAGTATTCAGCCCCCTGAGTCAATACTTTGTGTCTTTTGCTGCAATTACAGCTGCAAGTCTTTTGGGGTATGTCTCTACCAGCTTTGCACATCTAGAAATTTTTGCCCATTCTTCTTTGCAAAACAGCTCAAGCTCAGTCAGATTAGATGGAGAGTGTTTGTGAACGGCAGTTTTCAGATCTTACCACAGATTCTCAATTGGATTCAGGTCTGGACTTTGACTGGGCCATTCTAACACATGAATATGTTTTGTTTTAAACTGTTCCATTGTAGCCCTGGCTTTACGTTTAGGGTCGTTGTCCTGCTGGAAGGTGAACCTCTGCCCCAGTCTCAAGTCTTTTGCAGACTCCAACAGGTTTTCTTCCACGATTGCGCTGTATTTGGCTCCATCCATCTTCCCATCAACTCTGACCATCTTCCCTGTCCCTGCTGAAGGGAAGCACCCCCAGAGCACGATGCTGCCACCACCATGTTTGACAGTGGGGATGGTGTGTTCAGAGTGATGTGCAGTGTTAGTTTTCCACCACATACAGCGTTTTGCATTTAGGCCAAAAAGTTCCATTTTGGTCTCATTTGACCAGAGCACCTTCTTCCACATGTTAGCTGTGTCCCCCACATGGCTTCTGGCAAATGGGACTTCAATGGGTTTCTTCTTGCCACTCTTCCATAAAGGCCAGATTTATGAAGTGCATGACCAATAGTTGTCTGAGCTGTGGATCTCTGCAGTTCGTCCAGAGTCACCATGGGCCTCTTGGCTGCATCTCTGATCAGTGCTCTACTTGTTCGGCCAGTAAATTTGGGTGGATGGCCGTGTCCTGGTAGGTTTGCAGATGTGCCATACACTTTCCATTTCTGGATGATGGATTGAACATGGCTTTGTGAGATGTTCAAAACTTGGGAAATCCTTTTATAGCCTAACCCTGCTTTAAACTTCTCCATAACTTTATTACTGACCTTTCTGGTGTGTTCCTTGGACTTTATGATGCTGTTTTCTCCCCAATATTCTCTTAACAAACATCTGAGGCCGTCACAGAACAACTGTATTTGTACTGAGATTAGATTACACACAGGTTGACTCTATTTAGTCATTAGGTCAACATTCGATCATTCAGCAATCATCAGGCAACTTCTGAAGGCAATTGGTTGCACTCAGAAAAGGGGGCTGAATACTTTTGCACACCACACTTTTCAGTTTTTTATTTGTAAAAAAATGTAAAATCATGCATAATTTTCTTTGTACTTCAAAATTGTGTGCCACTTTATGTTGGCCTTTCACATAAAATTCCAATAAAATATATTTATGTTTGTGGTCGTAATGTGACAAAATGTGTAAAAGTTCAAGGGGTATGAATACCTTTGCAAGCCACTGTAAAGCTTAGACATGTTAAGGAGTGAGTGACTCAGATAGTCAGTGAAAACATCATGCGATGTAAGCAGTCCGTGGGATGCAGGGGGATCCGGCCAGACTGGATGAAAGACATTACTCAGGACTGTCACCCCTGTTTGAGCCTCAGATGGCTCTGTTATCCTGCGGCTGTGAATTTTGCCATATGAATGTCAACAAAACTTCATGTAGATTTATAGGTTTTGTATAACACTGGCATATTGCAAGATGCAGAGATCTTCAGATATTTTCTGGTATTTTTTACATGCATAAAAAAATATTTTATGTTGTTTTTTTTGGAAAATCAATTTAAATGAAAAGCACCACAGGATTTTTTTTGATGATTTTCCATTATTTTTTAATCATCATCACCTATTAAAAAATCCTGGGGGACACAGACAGAGTGGCTACTGTATGTGGTGATCATGTACCACTTGTTTTATCAGGTCTAATCTCACCTCTCCACCCTCCACACACTTTGTGTGTTACAGCTAATTATAAGTGTGAAATAAGAACAAAAATAGTCATTCATAAAACATTTATCATCCTATTGATATAGCATAGTGGCCCTATTTAGAAGGGAAGAAACCCAAAGCAGCAATTGCAGAAAATAAGACATCAGCTTGAAAGTTAAGGAATAAATAACCATTTGACCTTTTGAACTGTGTTACAGGACTGGGCAGTGGTTAGTTCTTTTCTTGAAGAAAAACTGCACAGGTCAAAACTTTTTTACTTTGACATATCAGGGAATACATTAATGATAACTGAATTATGAATAATTCATGAACAAAGTTATATAATTCCTGCTGTTACACAATATAGTTTAAATATATTTGGATTAAATCCTGAATCAATGTTTAGAAGTGAAGTTCAGATGAAACTTGATGTTTATTAACTCTCATCATCTGAAATATTGTTTACAAACTCTGTAAAGATTGGGTTCCACTTGTCGTTCCAAGAGAAATCCTTTATCTCCTCATGTTTACTAAGATAAGCCTTGAAACTGTTGCTGAAACTGTTACTGAATGCTGTCAAATAAAATGCCTCGTAGTGTCTTTCTTTTCCTCTATCTACTGCAGCCTAACCTGTTATTACTTAGAGATGACATAAATACATATAATTCCAATTAGGTAATGGTTTGTCTCAATATGTGAGCACAGCATCACGTTGAGTCTTGCATAATGTTGGGTTTAATCTTCAGTGAGAGGCAGTTTTCTCAAATGTAGCTCACATAGAAACAACACAAATAAACTTTCATGCATTTCTATTTGTGTGTCTTGGAAATGTTTTTGTTTTTTTGTTTTTTCTGCATCGATCCAAAAGTTTTGATATAATCCTGCGCTGACCAGGACTTGGCTTGTTTGTGAGGAAGGAAGTACTTGGCTTTGGCAAGTGAGCTGTCAAAGCCTAAACACTAAATTATTTAACTGCATCATGTGTGTGTTAACAATTGGGGTTAATTCAGGACGCTTTGCTGTATGTGTATGTGTATATGAGAGAGTAAGTGTACAGGATTGTGTGTACATGCTTCTGTTGATGCATAGCTCTGTATAATTTGCGTCTATTTTTCATATAAGCACTATCCAGCCTTTTTGTTTTATGTGCCGTTGACTTTGGTGCCCCACTGCTCTTCTGACTTGCCAACTCTAACAAACTGGCCTGCAGGGCATGTGAACATCACCCACCTAACCCTGTCAGGAATCTCTCTCTCTCTCTCTCTCTCTCTCTCTCTCTCTCTCTCTCTCTCTCTCACACACACACAAACACACAGACACAAACACACACACACACACACACACACACAGACACACACACACACACACACACACACACACACACGTTTGCATTAATAAATGCACTGCATAGCCGGAGAGTATTCATCAACAGACAACACAAACAAGCAACAACAGGTAGAGGCATGTTTATGAAAGGTCATTGAGTGCAATAATATGAAAGAACAGGTTGAACAAGCACTGGCCTGTGTAGTCTGCTGTGAGTGAATTTCCACAACCAAGATCCTGACATTGATAGTTATGCATTATCACAAACACAGTAAATGCAACAGTCTGCTCATCTATGAATAAAAATCAGATATGCACCTTCTCTCTTTCATTCTTTCTCTTTTCTTCACCTTCCTCATCATCTCTCTGCAATTTTAGTCTCTCCTTCCTTTACCCTTCCATTTTCTTAACATCTTTCACTCTCCATCCCTCCATCTCTCATCCCTTTTTTTTTTTAAACAAAATTGTGCCATTCTCCACTGTTGTTCTGCATCTCTTCCTCTTGGCCATCTGTTCCTGCTAATTATCAAAAGCCAGAGTCCAAAGCCTTGGACTCCACATCAGCTCTTTTTGGTGTTCTAAACTTAAACTTTACAGCTGGATTCAAGCTGACAGTGGAAAACCAGTCAAACTATAAAAATGTGTACATATGGCTGTACACTCTATAGATATATATATATTTGGCCTCATATATGGCTTTAGTCATATATTGTTGGGGCCTGTGTTTGAAGGCGTAGACAACACTTTAAACATTGCAGTTAACAGATTTTGTGTTGAGTTCAACTTGGATGAACTCTAACTCACAAATTTATCAAGCTTCTATCAATACCAAGATGTTCACAATGCTGACCTGAGTGGGAATGGAGAGTCGGAGAGTCCAAAATAGAGGAAGCTAACAGGCTATGTTAACTTACTCCATCAAAAAACAGTGATTTACAGACAGATTATGGGGCATGAGTTGACAGCACCAATAACAAATGTAACCTATTTTCCTATTAGCAACTGAGCAGGGCTAACAAGCTAGGATATCTTTATCTCCCTCTGCACTAACTTTTCTATTGAACAAATTGGTGACCAGTTTTGAACAATTGCCAGAGGAGCAACACATAAGGCTACAGACAAAAACCAGAAAAACCCTGGGGAACTGTTCTTAGTGACTCAAGCTAATCTAGCTAGCTAACATGTTAGCAGTAAGCACATGTAGCAAACAGACCCACTTCCTGGGTGTGACTATGCCTGACTCTACGCTCAGACCAGTCATTCATTTTCTATGTAAGCCACCCTCTGTTAGCGGCGAGGAGTGGTATGCCCATTGGCAGTGCGTCTTTAGCGTTGTGTGAGTCAGAAAAAGTCCAGGCGACTTAATGGAGTGAGCTATGAGGCAATTTTGCGGCAACCATTCAGAATATAGAAAGGATCCGCTGTATAAAACGCGGCCTTGTAAATTTTTGTTCCCATCAAACATCAGTTCTTAACCTCAATAGAGGAGTTATTGATAATTGTGGTGGCAGGTTCATCCTTTACAACGTGCCCCTGTTTGCTTACAGGGACTTAAATAAAAAGAAAACTGCATTGACCAAGGTGTCTGACACTGTGGGAGTTTGAGGTGAGTTGATAAAGGGTAGTTTCTAATATATATTAGAGGGAGTTGTATGCTAACTAGAGCCATAGGATACAAAACAGCACTTCGAACAAACTTGCTAGCTGTCGATTTCATCCATGTCATCTCTGTCAGAGCAACCATGAACTTCAACAGTGTCCCTTACCAGGCAGAGTGATTGTTTTCACTCTCGTGTCTGTCAGCGTGGGCGTACAGTTAGTGCTACTGTATTAAATGCTGCTCTATGTCCTAAATGATTTATAATTTTGTTCTTGGTGCTTGATCTGTTTCATATTTGTGTGTCATCCACATTTAGTGGCCTGTTTTAGTTTTCTATCATCATTTATCACGACATCTTCATACTCCTGTTCCTCCTTCTTGCTCAATATATTGATGTAACAACGACTTCCATCTCATCTTGTCGTTGTTGCCTTCTCTTTATCTGTCTTTTTCTCTGTCACCCCACTGCTCTATCCTGCCTCTCTCCCTTTGTGGTTGTCAACAGCAGTCAGCGTAATCACATGTATGCAGCCACCAACACAACAGGCCAAGCAGTGAACCAACACCTCCTCTGTAACAGACTGGTGACACGCAGGCAGGCTAGTGGCGCAGAGTGACGGGGTGACATGGGGCCCAACGGTTGCACCCGACAACCCCTTCAGTTTCATTCAGACTCACATTGTCTCGGCTGTCATCTTATTTTAAGTTAGCAAACTCTGTGAGAAAAAAGGTGCAACCCCTTCAGAAGATTTGTATCCCCAAATGACTAAGGCAGGGCATGTAATATTAGCTTTATCGTTCTGTAATTGTGAGTAGTGGGTAATCTATCCTTTAGAGACCAGGGTCAAAGTAAATACA
Source organism: Rachycentron canadum (assembly GCA_038496675.1). Lineage (NCBI taxonomy): Eukaryota > Metazoa > Chordata > Actinopteri > Carangiformes > Rachycentridae > Rachycentron > Rachycentron canadum. The sequence goes on from CM076664.1 coordinate 18,853,615, forward strand.
CACATGCAAAGAGCCTGTGAAAATGCCAAAGGGGTAAGTTTAAAAACAAATATACAAATATATATACATATATTCTGCTTACAATGTTGGCTGGGGAGCCACTAGGGATTTTAGGCCCCATGAAAAGATACTACTTTGGGTCCCACCACCACACCACACCAACACTGAAAATATTGCACCGTGCAGAAATGCATGTAATATTCTGCATAAAGCTGATATAAGAGTGATACTCTCTAAAGAAATGTGCTGAAGGCCATCTTTTAGAGTTTAAATGTAATTTTTCAAAGTATAATTTTTGAATGAATAACTCACTAGTACCTTGAAATATATAAACATCAACCTTTTCAATTAGAATAAACATATTTATATATATATATATATATATATATATATATATATATATATATATAACATATTTTGAGACTTCCCATACAGAATTGTAAAATATCTACATATATTGAATTTCCATATATTAAGTATGTGCATATAAAAAAAACATAGAATAAATATGATATATGAAGCCAATTAGATATTGGAACAATTTCATATATTGACATATGTCTAGTCCATAAATATATACATGTGTATGTATGTATGCTTATATTGTAGACATATGTTACATAACTATATAGATAAAAGCCTGTCAGTATAAGCTGTTATGATATACAGTGGGTTTCAGAAGTTTGAGTTCACTTTCCCAGAATGGGAAGATGAACATTTTAAAACAAACTAATGAGAAATTAGGAGAAACATATAAGTATTATATGTATGCAATAAACTAAACTATGTATCATAAATATATATGTAAACATATATGCTCTCAACATGTTATAAAGTAATATGTCCTTATAGTAGTTAACTATAAAACACTGACAGTCAAGTAGCTGAAACTCAGTCTTACAAAGAGCAAGCAATGTCTATGTCGCTGTCTGCCCCCTTGTGGTCAAAAAAATATTCAGTGGAGCTTAAAGGTAGAATCCAGATAATACTGTTGATCAAATATGAAAACATAAAGCACAGACTGTATACAGCGTACAGAAGGTCAGAAAACGATATCAATCAGAGGGTTGAACAGTGAACATGTCATGACATGTATTAATATGTATAATATAACCAAAGCGACAATGCACAAGCTCAGCCTCTATTCGCTGCATCTAAAGCCCAGATGATAGTATTCAGAGGGTTGGATGATGTACACACTAAAAGTGCTACCAGTAAAACCACTTACTTTATTCATAGCTGACTCTGGAATGCATGAAGCTGAGCTGTGGTCAGATATACTGCAGTGTGAAACCGTGGGGATCTGTTCTCTCCCGGCCACACATTAAAACTCAAGTAACAGAGTTCACCTGCAGATGGCTGCAGCAGTGAAGATCCAGACTCTTCTGAGTGAAGCTCATCTGCCCCCTTCAGGTGCAAATGAGAGATTACCTCAGTGTGGAACATGTATGCTTAAATAAACCCAATTTTGTTCCCTGTTTAACAGACATATCAAAGACTGAGGTATGAATCAAATAAAGGAAACAAAATATATATATAATAGATTTGAAAGGTATTCGTTTGCATGATGAGTTCATACAGGATGATGGGGGGCCTCCTGTTTTCTCTCCCTCTCCTGCCTGCAGACTGGGATGTCTTGCCAGTGCTGTAATTCCTCACTTAAAGCTTCATTTCCTGTATATTTACCCTCTCCTCTCCTCTCCTCTCCTCTCCTCTCCTCTCCTCTCCTCTCCCCTGCCAAAGCTAATGAAATACCAGACATTTTCTGCTCACAAACATTATGAATAGGTATATTGATGTGAGTGTTATGTGTACTTTAGTTCCCACAATTAGGTACTTGAAAACATTTCTTGAATCCTCTTTCAAGACTGTTGCTCTGAGTCTTTCTGTGTCTCTGGACTTTTATGCTATTAAGTTCAATGAGAGCTTCACTGTTAGTCTGTCTCTCTGGAGCTTTCCTGACCTCTCCCTGACTGCCTGAGAGCCGCCAGCTAAGACTAGTAATGAGATATTAGCCCTGACAGTGGTAACTGGGGAGGGGTGGAAAGTACTATTCCCACACCACTTCTCCTCTTTTCTCACTTCTCTCCGAGCCCTGTCTGAAGATTTACCTCTCTTTACTCGTGCTGGGAGCTGTAGCATCTCTTCTTCATTCTCCTTGTATTTACCTCTTGTTCTGCTCTGTCTCTCTCTCTCTCTTTCTCTCCCAGCCCGTCTCTCCTTCCTCCTCTGGTTTTCTGTGGGGTTTCTTTCTCACACTGTCTTTCTTTGCTATTATGTGTCTGTACATTGCAGCAGTGTGTGTGGGTGAAGGACTAAAGTGAAACTTCCACCTTGGCTCCTCATGCCTACAGCTGGGATTTGGGTGCAGAGGAGGCTGTCTAAGATCACTGTGGTGCATAGGAAACATAACATACTGGAGCAGAGCTGGGTCTGAGACATTTAACAGACTGCATGAATTTACAACTAAATGTCCCCATGGATACATTAAACTTGAATTACTGCTGCTGTTTCTTTATAAAATCACATTGTAGGATGAGCTGGTGTAAAATATTTTATATTTTATTATTAGCTTTTTTTAGAGCAGGTGAAGATCAGATACACTATGGCCACCGCACCTTGTTTGTTGTCATTCTGTGCCTCTTTGTAGTTGTTTTTATCTCTGCCACTGTTACATATGAAGCTGAACACTCAGGAGCTGCTGCTGGTTGAAAAACCTCAGCTGAACTTCAAAGGTTAGTTCAAACTGGAGCTACTGCATCAAACTGCATTTGATGGATTTGATTGGATTTTATGAATACTCAGACTCGACTGCCAAGTAGGGCTGCACAATATGCAAAAAACATCATATTGTGATTATGTTGGCAGATATTGCAAATTAATTTGGAATGATGAATTTCCATTTCACTTTTACAGAAAAATAATAATATAAATATGATGATGTGATATTTGTTGGGTCTTGTACCAAACCGACATGATCCTTTACATCTGGGGGATATCGTTCATAGCCTGGGGCGTCTCTGTAGCACAGCAACACTGGTGTCACTCATTTTACCTTTATCACAAAAGTTGCAGCTCCTGTAGGTACTGTGATTTGGATATTCCACTTGGATATATTACAATTTTGATTATATTTTGATTCATTGTGCAGCTCTACTCTAAAGACACAATCAAGATATTTCCAACAAGAAATGTTAATAGTCACCTCAAACAGATGTATGTCTGAACAGGTCTATGAGCCCCCTGGTCCTTTGGGCTCTTGGGCCTGTTCAGTAATCCATCCAAACATTTCCCATCATATCCACCATACCAGGCTGAGAGACAAACCCTCAGGGACCTGCCTGTTTTAAAATGCTCAGCATGCTGTCCATTTTATTATCCCACAGCTACTCACCACATATAGGATCTATAATGTGCATTTCTCTGCTTCCTGGGATGTAATGACTGCCTAAAAGCAGCAATCAGAGCATTGCATTGTTATAGACTCTGTTAAGTATTAATGAGTACATTACTGCACTGTGGGCTGGAAATGGGATGTTTAGCTAGCCGAGGGCGAAAACTGACTTGTACAGACACAGGAGTAAATAATAAAGCTGAACAGATTGTGAATTTATGGGCAACATTTGAGGACATAAACATATAAATATACATTAATCTGAGCAATCCAAGAATGTGTATGTGTGTTGTCCTACATGTGTTACTTGTGAGAGAAAAAGAGAGAAGAAACACTTGATATGTGTGTGTTTATCAAAAAAAATACACATGTTCCTGTTTAAAACTCTTTGTATGGGCGTAGTGGTAAAATAAGTAATTACTTGTACATTTACGTATATTATTTATGCTAAACATATACAGCACTGTCAGCCAAGTAATGAAAGACCCAGAGTATCAGCTCACTCATTAATTTGTTCCCAGCTTATTTTTTATCCAGTAAATACATAGCTGCGGGAAATTAAAAAAGGCTCTCAGAAATAACCTTTTCCTTTTTTTTATGCCTCATTCCCTTTCATTCCAATCCAGTAATGAATGCAGCATTTATCAGGTCTGCAGGCAAAGAGAAAACACAGGAAACATGTGTACAGGGTGAAATTACACAGAGAGGCAGAGAGTTGCAGGAGAGCTGTGGCATTGGTATAGGAGATATAAGACTGAAACATGACTGTGTGCCACTGCAGAATGTAAAATCACCTCCCATCAACTCAAAAGACTAATTTCCCCTTAGTGGAACTGTGTTTTATCATGCTACTGAGGGATACCTCTAAACACTTGCTGTACTGAATAACCTTTCACTTCTTTATTTCTCTTCTATTCATCTCCTTTTCTTTAATCTTTTTTTTATCGCTCTTTCCTGCGTTCAGATGTGCAAAATCCATTCTCTATCTATTTAGCCCTTTTGCACCCTATTCTTTTCTTCCTCTTGGTTGCCTCTCTGTTATTCAGAGCAGGATAGTGGACTGATTTGCAGGCAATGCTGCTCTTCTGCTTGAGATTTGTGTGATAGGCAGGCAGTGAGGAATCTAATTACAGCAAAAGCATTCAAACTTCCTACGTGTCAGGCATGCCAACATACAGCAGATACACATATTAATCCCTTAACATGTTGTCCCTATTGCTTCCTCAGGATGTGTGCATGTTGACACGAGAGTGTGCTGTATGTGCATGTGTTTGCTTGTTCGCATGCATGCTTCAGGAAATAATACACTTATGTTACAGTACTACATGTATGAGTGTGGGTGTGTGTGTGAGAGAGAGATGTGTGCATGCCTGTGTGTTAGTGTGTATTTGTTTCTGGGTTGCCTCAGCGTCATTAGCCTCCATCAATTGCTATTAATGCTGTTTCCAGTGCTTTCAAGCCAGTGCAGGCGTCATCCACCTCCGCTATCCTGCCCTGTGTCATGACAACGTCAGGCTCTCTGATTTGGTGATATCCAATTAGTCTCTCCCTCTGAGGAGAAATCACTCCAATCTAATAAATCCCTTAATACCAATGGAAGCCTTAAAACCCAGATTACATCTCCAGCAGCTCTCTCTTTCAGCTTCACCCAATCTACCTGCCCATCCCCTCCCAGAACTACTGTACCTCACTTTCACTGTTGTGGTTCCTCTATCTTTCTGGACCTTTCTCTGTTGCTCTACACCCACTCTGAGCAGTTGGCTCAACTACTATCACTACGTGGGCATCCCGGAGTGTGAAGGGAGAGTTTATGCTTTTCAGGAGGATGAAAAACCAAACGCTTCCCTAGTCAGGTCAAGTTTATTCTCAGTCCATGTGATTTTCCTTCTCCCTGCACAATTTAGAACAAATCTTGGCCCTCCTCATTAGTGCAGTGCAGATGTACCTCAGTATTATATAAAAAAGTTTATATGTTTCTTGCTTCAACTGAGCTACAATCTGAATCCTCAGGGAGTAATCAATTAAAATATAAGTAATGAGCAAAGCAGATTAAATAGCAGTCATCAGTTATGAAGTCATAAATGCACACGAAGCTTTAAAGATAATCAATTGAGGAAATCATGAGAATGACAGATCATAATGGTTTTGATATTTCTTCTCTAATTAAGCTCTTGCAGTGTAAGAAATCCACCCACTTCTCCTGAAAATAATTTCAGATTCATCTATAAACAAAGAAAAGAGCATATCAGTCCTCTTCCTGTCTTGTTCCCTGTGTTAGTTTGTCATTCTGGGGCTGCCGGTGTGATTCACTCCTCAGTGCAGAGCCTCGTCCCTTGTCTCATGTTTTTATAAAGTGTTTTGCAACTAGAATCGGATTTGGCCGCCAGATGTGTAGCACGGTCTGTTTTTCTGTCTGTTGTGGACCAGCACTGTTTCACATTATTTGTCTCTCTGTCTGCACTTGAATGAGCAGCATTGTGTGTTTACCATAAATCAAATGGAAAAAAAAAAAAAAAATCACAACCACTATTTTAAATCACCAGGTAATTACATATACAGCATATATGTCCTTTCTTCTTCTTGTTGCCAAAAACACACATTTGATGCAAAACACAGAGAATACTGAAATGCCACTTGTTGAATTTATGAACTGTTCAACACATTGTTTTCACTTTACTGCATATTGCCCATTAAACCTAAAAATTGTTTGTGAGTGAATGTATATGTGTTTGGGTCTCAGATTGTTTTCTGATTTCTGAAAATACAACTTGTAAATGTTTGCTTGTATTCACATATACAATAGGTACCTGATTAATATTTTTTGACTTTAGAGCTCACTAAATAATTACTGTCATCTGCAGACTGTGAGCCAAAGCTTTACCATAATAATCAAACCATTTAAACCTCCCAAGATATAATTTGCAGTTGTAGTGTTGTTGTCATGCACTCAAATCTTTCTCATGTTTGCTGTTCCCTCATCAGATAAAATCCAACCACACTTGCAACCGTGACACATTTAAATGTATTGATTTTCAAATAATGTATACAAGATTATACATCTGTCAAAAAGAAAATCATTACTTGGTCTCTACTTTTTCTGTGATGACAGGTCTCATCTTATGCCCTTTTTCACTGTTGTGCTCCACATGTCTCCATATTTTCTTCAGGTTTCTGTGATACTTTGTGTTCACTTTCAAACAGTAATTTTCCTTCCCTTCATTGAGCTTCAAACCAATCATGCGGTGTGTCAGATCTTACAGAAAATCTCACAGAAATTTCTACAGTTTTTCTAAACAGTGACTGTGTATATGGGTTTAGATGTGACAGTGAGGTGCAAGTTTCCTCATTAAAAAATAAAAATCACCTATCTCTTATTTTGTCCTTGCTTTTGTTTCTGATATCACAAGGTCGGACTTCAGCAAATAGTATTCAGCATGTTCTGTGCAACATGAATCTCAATGTTGATTCTGCTGTTTTATATTCTGACTTTGCCACAACGGCAGCCGGATAGCTGGGTTGTCCACTGACTCCTTTTTTTTCCTTTTCCTTTTCAGTCCTGCCTCAGATGAAATATGGCATATCAATAATTACATACTTGCTGCTACACATACGTCTCCTCAGTATATCAAGTGAAAAACAATAGGATTTTATGGCAAAGGAGACCTTGTAATAACGTTTTGAATCTCTGCACTGTAGTCCCAATTTTTAGAGACTCACTTAGGAGTTTTAGAGGACATGGGCGTGGGGGGCATAACACCCATGCTGTAATGCATGGCTGTACAGTGATAATCAAAAAGAAAGATTGATATTTTTCCCCTCAGGTGGATAGAAGCCTGCAGCAAATTCCAAGACAAGTTTCAGTATATTGATGGATGAGACGTTTGTGCCGTGAAATGACACGAAGAGAAGAAATCATACTGAAAACCTTTGCTGAGGACAAGGCTCAGCAAAGACTTATTTACACCCAATGGCATTCCGACATGGTCAAATAACTCATCGTGAATTCATAGATAATATTAGATTTACTTCAATCAAACATCTTAGAGGCGACTGGATCATTTTCAGTTCTAAGCTGACAAATAACTGACATAGAAGGAATAAAAATACCTCCCTGGTCAAATGTCTGTGCTCAGCAAAGAAAGGGGTAAAAGACTTAAACAGTTCCTGAAAATGTTTTGAGAGACATGACGACAAATGACGTAAGCCAGTGAAATGAGATTCAGGTCAATCTGCCCTTCAGAGAATTCTTCCCAGTGTTCAATTAGTTCAGCACGCTGGCTTCTTAAAGTCTTACATAACACTGACACACAAAGGAAAATTCCCTGCATTCCTGGATGGAAACCAAAATAGAAGAGAAATAGATTTCTGCAACTAACAATAAAAAGGACAAAACATCTAGCATCTGTAATAATGCAATTGCTGTTTTGCGGAAAATAATAAAGCCTTCCGTCTTGTTTCTGCAAAACAAGCTGGTAAAACTACAGCACAAGTTACTGAAAACAAAGCACTGCCACCGCAGTCATTATGCTAATGAGTCAACACTACAATCTGATGACTTGCAAGAAACACCAAAATATTCTTCACAGGCTTATTCAACAGCAGAGAGATACTCAAGAATTGGACTGCTTTTAAATGGAAATATACAGAATAGGAAGAAAAATCCCACTAATCAAATGAATATATTTACTACAGGCAAATCCATATATGAAAGAATTTGCAAGTTGCCATAAAAGTAAAAGATTTGGACTAAAACTGAAGGGATTTCATACCTCAAAGCTTAAAGGAGCGTGGCAGATAGGAAATGGAAATGCATAATGTGTTTGCATGAATGAGAAAAATCATTAGTTGCATTTGAAGTGAATTTCTGTAAGTCATGGCATAGAATTTCAATCAGAAGGGAGAACGGACTAAACTGGAATTAAAACATCCTGTGTAAAACATAAAGCAGGGTTGTTTTTAAGATTTTGATATGTAGACTAATTTTATTGCAACAACAAAAACAAGTTATATCTTTATGAATAATATATTAATACAGTGCCTCTGAAATCAGTTACAAAGTACAGCTTAATCAAGCAATAGAAAAGAGGTGGTAGATGACAGATCAGGAAAACAACAAGCTGCACAATATAAAATAGACACAATATAAAATAGAATAAACAACGTACCAACATCAAGTCCACAGCAAATGGAAAAAAAACATCAGAGATCTGGAAGATCAAATAGAATGACAGACATGGCAGCACAATGATATATAGAAACAGAAATAGTTTGAAAATATGACAAGGTTTTAAGAATAGACTGAAAGTGATAACAGATTCTTTGTTTCAAAGTTGCTGAGCCTTGACATAGAAGCTTGATTAGTCACACAAGTCAGAACATCCTGGATCTAACATTCACACACATAACCAGAGCCAAGTCAAAGGTGACAGGCCCCTGTCTTATATCCTCGCCAGAGCGTTTTGAACTCAATGGAGCCACAGGAACGTCTCATTTGGAACAGAAGCTCCTTATGGGGGATCAGTCTGCCTGACCTGAATACAAAATGGCTTGAATTTTTTTCAAAGCTGAACAAGAAAACTCTTCCACAGATGACAACAGTGAATTAGGCAAACTGGGAGCAACATGATTTGTGTGCAGTTTGACCACTAAAAACACAAAGCCAATGAGTCTGTGATTGTGTATCGGCTTTGTGTAACTCTTGGGGTCATGTGCATGTATGTGCTGATTTGCTTGTGTCTAACTTTATTAGACAGCAGTGTCACTCAGCACTGAGATAAAGGGGAGTTGTGAGGGGGCATGGAAAGATTGTGAAGTAGTTTGACTAATTAAAAAAAAAATAGAATGATGATTTTTATCAATTCAAAAAAAAAAAGTGAAATCCACATATAGAGTCAGCTGTGACACTTGAGAATCAGCTGTTGTAGTGCAGCTAAACTAATTAGCATGTTAGCATAAGTTTGAAGCAGTTTGCTAAAAGTAAGTGATAATTGATTGAAATAGTTAGGCTATAGCTACAAGCGAAGAACAAACAAGTGAAACTGTTGGCTAAAAGTAATGAATAAACAAGTGAAAAAGCTAAAAGTAATTTATAGAAGGTTAAACAGTTAAAGTTAACAGATGCATGGTTTAAATAACTAAATGTAATCAATAAAGAGTTAGGGAAATATATTATTATTATAATAATAATAACAACAACAATAATAATAATAATAAATTGATTAAACTGCTAAAACTGATAAATAGCTGTTAAAAAGCTAAAAGTAATGAATAATCAGCTGAAGTACTGAGGTAATTGGTTATGGTAATGGATGAAACGGTTGATAAGCTTCTGCCACTAGTTGTTGAGTAAACTGAAATATTTAAACAATATCCACAGTGTTAACATCCTGTTGATTCAACTCAACATATTATAATCTGACAGTTTAACGTGAGTTTGCTGCTGAGGTCAGAGGTCAACATTGGTCTGAGGCCAGCATCAGCAATTTCTCAAATGGGATTAGGATGCGTCGCTGTGTAAAGTAAGCTGTATGTGATCTGCTGTGCATTGCTCTGAACACAGTCAACAACAGTCAATACCAATACTAGTCCACCGCCATCTGACCTCACATTCACCAGCAAACCAGACAGTCTGAGCTCTTTGCCCCTATTCATATGAGGCAGACGTGTTATGACATGGTAAGATGCATGTGGGTTATGCACAAGACTATTATTAGTCTAGGTGCTAATGTTTACACTTTTAACACTTATCCCCTGGAAAACTGTTAAAGGTGGCTGATAAAACTTTGCAATTCCTGTTTTCAAAAAAGGTCCAATGTTGACAGGTTTTAGCCTTCGAAAAGTATCTAAACATCCATTAAAACCTCTTGAACTACTTTTCCAACATAATCACTTCTCTGCTACCATACTATGTGTATGCTTATTTATTGTATTTCCTCCCTCTGATAGATGCTATGTCTTTAGACATATTTTTCGAGTTTTAGTGAGTCTCTCTCTCCACCTATAATTTAGATGGTTTATCTTGATTAAGACCATTTCTGCTACTGTAATCACAAAAACTAGACCAAACTGTGGATGAGAGTCATTATTTGGCGACATAAGGCTGCTGGGAATACAGCTTATATCTAAGCCTTGAAAAGTAAAGTTTGGTAAAAGGTTTTCGATCTTTTAGAAAACTGCTTGTTCTTATGGTTACGTTTCCTATTTTGGGGGGAGATAGATCCAAATGGTTTTTTTTTTCTTAAATATAAGAAGGTTTGAAATTTAAACATATGTATTTGGTTTGGGCATAAAGTGTGGGTAAAGCGTGTGAGTCCAGAGTGACTCTTGAGACTGTGGTTTAGTCTTGTCTAGACTCTCTTTTTATATATTAAAAAAGAAAGGTCTGTTCATTTGCTGAGAATACTCACTCATGTCTTCTTTGAGCTCTTTGCGGGGTATGAACCAAACCTCTATACAGCCCATAGATCATATGTACTGTATGCCAGCACTGTATATGGTGCTTCTTTAAGGCAGAAAGATCAGACATAAAAAGAGTATGGTTAAACCTGAACACGCACACACACACATACTCACATTCACACACACTAATACACACAGGGATTCATAAGGTCCATGAAAGAACAGAGTTGTCTATTGAGGTCATACTTCCGAGATGTTTATACCACCAAGCTAAAAAATACTGCCTGTGAAGTTGAACACATTACACACCTACTGCACAGTGGCCCTCTAATATAAAGTCTTGCATCACATCATTGCTCTAGTGCTATTTTTCTGTACTGAGTCCCTACATTAATCTAATTAGTAGTCTAAGTATTAGCGTGTTGTACACAGACAGAGGGAGGGTGGGCTCCAAGATTGACATATTGACCTACAATCGAGAGATGTCAATGCTGTGCTGTTCAGTTCAGTCCAGTTCACTTTTATGACTTTTAACTGGACAGTAGTTTGTTAATCATCTGCTGGCATAGTTTAAAGAGGCCACAGATAAACAGGCTTAGGTGAGTTAAGTGTAATTACAGGAACATTTCTGGGAGGTTCCCATTGTACAGTACTCACACCACCTGTTGTAGGTTAGAATAAGAGATCTGACTGATTTGACACAGTATCAGAAATCTGCATTATGTTTCACTGTCTCTCTAGATTTTGCTGGTGAACCACACACATCAGATTTTCAGTACATGACCCAGCACTGCCAATGTGGTGTCCAACCTATAGACTGTGACTCCAGTCTTTACATGACAGAGAGCAGAATTGCAGTCTGTGTAGGTAAAGAGGCCATGCAGCTCCTTCCTACCTACAGCCTACATACTACTAAAGAAGCTTAGCCACTGTCCTGCCCTCCTTTTGGACAAGGTGCCCATGTTGATCTGCTCTCAAAAACTGCCCTCAAAACCATGTCAATTGTTATAAACAATCTTTAATTCTAATTCTTCATTATTCTAAAAAGCACAGAGAATATTAATCCTCACAAAATGGTCCCTGTTTCAATTTTCAGTTGATTGAATCAGCTGAAAGAGTGTTTGACCTGGAAAAATGTAATAACTATGATTACTGATTAAAGGCATGTAGATTTAGTTGTAATTAACATCAACCTTTAAGTTAAAGCCACCATGACCTGTTGGAAACTTTTAAGCCATGTTAAAATGTGTTTATGTTTATAAGCCTCTAAGTGGTTCAGTCCACCGGTGAAATATATTGATTGAATATATTGAGTCGCCGTTGAAACTGATGAATGAGGATGAACCGAGGATGAACTGCAATCACTTAAGAGATCCTTTAATTTTTCATTTCATTTTTCCATCATAATGTCAAAATAGCACATTTTAGCACGCTAACATGCTAAACTACAACGATGAACAGGGCAAATATTATATCAGCATGTTAGCATGCCAGTGCTAAGGTTTAGCTGAAAGCACACAACTTAGTCTAAATATAGACTCACAGAGCCACTGGCAACTGTAGGCTGGTGTGACTTCAGCTTTGCCTTTCTTTAAGTCATACATAAAAATATATCAGGAAAGAGTTCAAGATAGAATAAAAGCCAAGCAAAAAAATAGGAGAAGAATAAAAAGGGAACAATAACACAATCCATCAAATCTATAAAACATAACTACTCTAAAGACAAGACTTGTGTGTGGCATGTTTTCCTTTGGTTTGTGTGGGTTGGTCTTAAACTAGACTGAAATGTCTGCTTACACAGTTTACACTAGAGAGTAGGAGTCATATGAACAGACAAGATGGCAAAACTTCCCATCAGTGCTCTGTGTTGTGTGTCATGGCTTTTTCTCAGTGTTTGTCACACTTCCAAAGAGGCTAATCTCAGCTTTTAATTAAACATTTTCCACATATGAATCCAAACTTTCTGTCATTGATTTACACCAGTGAAGATGAAGAATTTTGATCTTTCATTTTCCTGTTGTATGATGTTGATGAATGATGAAGTACAGACCATGTGAAGCACAGTTCAATATTGCCCTAAATCCTAAACCCCTGCTATGAAGTCTAAGGGAACTGGATGTGCTGTTTGTGCCTATGTGACTGGTGTTTATCAGCAAGTACTATATCCACACGCGCACACACACACACACACACACACACACACACACACACACACACACACACACACACACACACACACACACACACACACTGGGTGCAGCTCTTACAGTGACGCTGCCAAACCCATGCTGTGAAGCTCAGACAATTACAAATAGGCATGTAATTAACTTTGAAGAAATACCCCAAAGCGAAGTGAACCAAAGATGTGATGTTTGAAAATATCAGGCTGCAAATACAACACAATCCAATTCCAATCACAAAACCTAATGCAGCTCTCTTTCTTTGGATGATGGAACTTGCTTACACATGGAGCATAGCAGTAACATCACTTGAACATTTAGCAACATTGAACAAGTCTGGCCTTTAGGCCCAGATCCTGATTTAACCTGCAATTTTAAGTTTCAAGAGCTTAAGTAGTATTGTTCTCTGACTGACTCACAATACAAACTCATAACTTCTATCACAGAAAGAAGAAGCAAATATTACTGTTTATTGTCTGATTTTAAATTCACATGACATGATATGTTTTCTTATTCTGAATATAGTTTCAGTTCTAAATGAAAGTTTGAAATGTTATTGAAATAAACACTTTTCTACAAGGTCAGTTTGACTTTTGTCTACCTGTGAAGCAACAGTGAACAATACGGCACATGTGAGAAGAGCGTCTCACATGGACCTGAAACGCGAGTAGCAGGATGTCTGGGCACAGCTATAGATGCAGAAGCACTGAGCTTTAGAGGGATAAGCCCGATAAAATCCTTCCAGATTGATCTTCGACACGGCTACACAGCCTCCTTGCCATGACAGGTAGGGAGGGCAGTGGTGGGTGGGGACACTGAGAATCAGGCCAGAGAGGACTGGGGGGGGGCAGAAGATGCTGGAGGGAAAAGTTTGGCTGACCTTTTCCGGTGATCATGTGACTGGAAAGAAGAGGTAGTGGGATTACAGATGGAGATATAAAAGCACAGTACGAACAGTACATCTTCACAAACTCAAGAAGAAGAAAGAAGCAGCTCTTAGCTGAGATCAGCAGCAGCCTCTTGGGATATCTGTGACTACAGGTGAGAACAAACTCTACTGCTGCTAAAACCTTATTGACTCTCAGTGGAGTCAATAAGGTTTTATATATATTAGTATCTGATGATACTAATATATTTCTTTTTACAATTGGATTTAATTTGTAATTTGTAATAGAAACAACTTTATAGAGGAAATGAGTCATGGCAGCACTGAACTAGTGGATAATTGACAGGAGAAAATGGAACAATTCGGATGAGAATTACTTTGTATTGATGAGGATGGTTTTCATTCAGCATTTGTTCAGCACTAACTACAAATATAACCTTGAGCCAGATGTTTGTATGCAGCCTTGATTTATAAAAATAAGGTAGTGAAGAAAAAGAGGTGACTAAGTGAAAGCTATGAAGTGTTCTACTTATTCAGTGTTTTGATGTGAAAATTTAGTAAGCAAAAAAATTATTTTAAAAAAAGTCAAAAGTCTAATTCTAAGTCGAAGGACAGATATGTTCATGTTCAGATACACAATACTTAAAAAACATTAAGAACAAGAACACAGTCTTAAAAAAGTGAACCCTAAAGCCAAGAACAGGTGTGTGTTTTTTCTAATGCCCACTCCAAAGAGGATTGACTTTAGGGGCAACAATCACAGCAACAGATGGCTGATAACACGTGAGGTGGATTCTCCACAGCACGGCTCTGTGCAGCTCCACAGATCTCCAAACACGAGAGCACAAAGATAGTTAGCTCAGGAGAGTCTCTCTAAACCCCATCAATAGCCAACCTAGATCTGCTGGTGCTGATGCAGGTGGTGTGTAGATTTGGGTTATATAATGTGTCAAAGCAGGGTGTTTTCCACCTCTGTCAAACTACCTAAACAGGATTAGGCTACCAGTGTCAGCAGCCAGAGGAAGGAGGGGGTGAGGAGAAGAGCTCAGACAGGATACTGTAAGATCAGGTTTGAGATGAGGGCAGGTCAGACAGGATGCACTGGTTGATGCAGCCTATTTCAGTTTGAAAGAGAGTTAAAACTTGACAAATATAAGCAAATCCAGTTGAATTAAAGTATAACACAGGATTTCTCTGATGTTGTTTCTGTAGTAGTTTATAATGTAGTAATCAGTGTCCTAATGTTTGGTATCTGAGCTGAGGAGCTCATGTAAAAGGTTGAGGTTAAGAAAAGAGATTGTTTTCGCATAGCACATGGCATCCCTTGCTGTTCAAGAAGGGCAATTAGTCGACTGTGGATCAGAGTGGGATTAGAGCTAATCTGGCCATTTAACCTAATCTTCATAATCTCCATTGATGGACACTGAGATCTGGAAGGAAACAGGATTAACAGAGGGCAGCGGATAGAGGACAAGAGAGCAGGCAGCAGAGAAAGGCTCTTTGAGGAGATGCTCATGTGATAACACATGTTCAGAAATGTCCTCTGTGTTTTAGAGACCCTCATCAGAAATGAACGCCAGCCCTCCTGCAGGAAGCGCCCTGGCCCCTGGTGGAGCCACTGGCCCCACTACACCCAAAAAGGGACCACCCAAGTTCAAGCAGAGGCAGACTCGCACATTCAAGAGCAAAGCCCCCAAGCCAGGCCAGAAGGGGTAAAAAGCTTTTTATATTACTTTCATACATATATTTATTGATGCACACAGTCAAATGTGTTTATACACTTGGACATTGGCCACTGACGTCTCTGTTTTCTCTTTTCCAGCTTTGGTGACGATATCCCTGGCATGGAGGGTCTTGGCACAGACATCACAGTGGTGTGCCCATGGGAAGCCTTTGGCGACATGGAGCTCAGCGACTTGGCCAAATACGGGATCATTTAAACCTGCTGCCTCCTGCCTTCCTTGCCTGTCTATTCCTCTCCTCTGTCTAATCCTCTCTGCCTCCCTGCCTTCTCCCCATCTCAGCTTGGCACGTCATGATAAGACCGCCAGCAACACCCCTAATGCCCTCTCGTCTATCTACCTCATGCTTTCCTCCACTGAATGGATGGGGAGCATTATAATGTTCTTATTTTTATATTATTATTATTATTATTATTATCATATGATACTGTTTACAGTATATATACTTGAAATGAAAAGACGAGAAAAACAACCCCTTATTCCTTACTCCCTTCCCCTTCATCCTTCTACTACAGTCATGTCCAGACTTTTCCTCTCCCCCTCTGCCATTCCTAAACCACGGCAATGGACGCAAGCAAAGCACTAGTTACTACTAGCTTGTATTTGCTTCTAGCTGTCTATATAAATGTAAATATTTTGTTCTCAGCACTGAACCTTTTTACCTTTTTATCTTACCTTTTGTACTTCCTTCCTCTTTGTATTGTGCATTGTATTTTCTACTCCTTGTGCACAAGGTTACTGTGAACACCAAGGGATGCAAGGAGAGGGTGCAAAATGCTGTAATGGTGAAAACTACAATGCAATTTCACATTATCATGGAGGAGGAATTCCCTTTTATCCCACTCTCCATCTCTCCTTGCTGCTATCTGATCCCACACCCCTCTTTAGAGAAAATAAAGAAATATACTGTATGTTTTGTGTTGCAAGCACAATGACAGAGAAAATGTACTGTGAACCTCTATGTCCTGATAGCTCTAGTAAAAGGTATATATTTTCAGTAATCATGTTGCCCCTATTTTTTATGAAACACCTAATAATGTAAAAAAAATCCTAAGTAAAAACATGCTAATAAAGATATGATATCACTAACAAGGTCCTTGAATGAGAAACAGCTATTCTCCGACAGTCTTCTAATGCAAACTGAATACATGTACTCCTATGTCTTAACTACAGTGCTATCTGAGTACATCTAATAATAATTAAGCTAATTTTAAGGCTTCCTGAAATCATCACACTCCCACAAGGCTCTTTGTTGGAAACAAGAAACAAACCGTGGTGTTTGCTTTTGCAAATGTCATGTAACAAGAAACTGTGTTGTTTCTCATATCACGAGAAAAACAAATGATCTGCTCACGAGCTGGTACAAGATCTATAGCTCAGCAGGTTCACGTTCCTCTATTGAAAATAAATAAGATAATTCTATAATATAAGAACTTTTTGACACCACCCCTGCCCCATGAATAACGGTTTTCTACTTATGGATATAGTATATACCTTAGATACAGTAAATTAACAGGAGTTAGTTTTAAGTCTGGGGCCAGAGACAACCAACAAACCCTGATCATATGACCTCAGACTGGTGACGTGGGCCTCCAGCGGCTCTCTTAAAGTGGACAGGTGCCTGACTGTAGAGCTCTAGAAGTGATTACAAGAATCTTTAATTGAACTGTGAATGTGATGAAGAGCTGGTGAAGAGCAATCAGGATCTGTGTCACATGTGACCTTTTTGATGAGCAAGTCAAAAGCTTGGCAGCAGCATGTAGGGGGCATGTTTTGGTGAGGCAGGAGAATAAGGATGTTAAAGTAGACAAGATGGGATGAAATAAAAGTGTGAATAACCCCTTTAATCTCAGTTTGAGACACTCAGTTTGAGACTGTACCTGAGCTTGTGTCCTGCAATGGGTAGAAAGGAAGGAAGCAATCAAAATCCAAATAGTGGATCAACTGAGTGGCAACAGACCAACGCTCCCATCCACAGAGCCATGCTGCATCCAAAACAAAATAATAAAACAAAACAAAACAAAATAGTTTAGAAAATTAGGATCTTAATCTAAAACATTTACTAAACACACACTTGCACATTGTCATTGCACAGTGTCCTTCAACACTATTGACACAACCCAGATACTTGGGCTGCTCTGATTTCTCTTCGACCTAATGATCAGCACCAAGTGACTCAAAGTCTGAACATGAATGATTCCTGCCAAGCTTGAATTCCTCTGGTATTAAATGACACATCAGGGAGACTTTAAGTTCCAGATCTGTTGAAATATTAAGTAGATGGGAGCTTATTGGTTTTATAACCAATTGCAATGCAAACACACATCTGTGTTTGAAAAGATAAAACTCTGTCCCTCTGGGTTTTACACCACAGTGAAGTGAGAGTTGAGGAGAGGAGAGGCAGGTTCAACTGAACACACCTTATACACTCTGTGCTTGTGCAGACATGACCTGAAGTGTTACGTATGGGCTTGTTAAAGACAACAGAAATCACTCACTATTCTTGACGCAACTCCCCCTGCGGCTAACTCACCAATTTAAATTTGTTGTTGCTGTGATTTACCAGTAACTAAGGTGACCGTTGGTTGTGTTGTGTATCCTTGCAAGCCTGAGATGAGTCAGTTGGATCCAGCTTAACTCCCTCCCTTATGACAACCTGCTGCTCACCCCTTCTGAGTATTTGTTTCACATGACAGAACATCACCCCAGACACTCTGCTTTACTTCACATAAAATGTCCATGTTATGTTGATGTGGGATGCAAATTCTTACAGGAAATGGGATTCATGAATAGGGAGGAGTGAATTATCCCTCCCTGTGTGTGTTTATGTGGATGATCACCTCCAGGTGTGTGAGCCCCACCTATTGAGGGAGGGACGCAGAGAGAAAGAGAAACAGGAGGGGTCAAAAAGGAAAGTATGAGTATGTATAAGGTGCAGGTTTCTCTCCTCTTGCCCAACCTGTTGATGTGAGGTGCAAACAGTCCTTTTTCCTGAGTGGCTCGGGACCTCAGAGCTTCTATTGCTTCCCTCTCCTCTTCATCTTCATCTTGTGCTCGTCCTGTTACCTAAAGGCTGCAGGAGATATGGGTTCATCATCAGGGTAGAAGGTGCACGACTACAAAATAAGCAGCCACTGCTGCACAAACTGAGACATTGGTGGAAAGTTTTAAACCACACTTCACTTTAAGATTTTTGGTGTGCAGTTCCAAGGAGCCTTATTTAGACTCATATCCCACAGGATTAAAGGTAAGTGTCTCTTCTTTATATTTTAGAGATCATGTCAGAGATGCCCTTTTATTGTGAAGTGTAACTTTAATAGTTTAAGTCAGTCTCAAAACTTGTATAGACATTTTCCCCATAAATACCTTTTATCTTATCAGCTGTAGTTTCATAACAGCTATTATAATTATCCAACAATCATGTTTGGAGCCTCATATTCAAATCAGCTAAAAACTGCATGTCCTCTGATATTAAGATATAGAAAATATCCCCCAAAACTGGGTGTGGCCATTGCTCCACAAATCTCTCTCTTACTCTATGATCTCCTGGTCTACAACACAAATGAGGGTCAGTGTAAGTGCAGAGTTGAGGGCCTGGGTCATATTTAATGTGCGATAAACCTGCAAAAGGTCATATTTGAATCTCTGAGGCTGAAACAAAGGCTCTGTTACAGACTGGAGGAAGTGACAGACATCTTATCAGGAGTGATTATCTTTGACTGTGTCTCTTACCTGTAATCTTTGCTGTGTATAAACCATAATCCCCATGTGTACAGCTATCTCTGTCTACAACAGTAGTTACCTTTCATGCCTGCTGTTCAGTCCCAACCTCGGCTACATGTTGCAGTTGTTTTTTCCTCCACCCTTAGCCTTGGCTCACACACTTCTCTGCCTTGTTCTGGCATGTTTATAAACTCCCTCCTTCTGTTGTCTTCACTGTCTGTCAAAGCTCCCTCAACTTGTTTCTTTTCCACGCACTGACCTCTGTGTTATCCTGTCTCCCATTTTATCCATCCTCAGTCAACATGATATTAATGTGTTTAGCAAAACTTGCAGTTGAATACTTGGTGCTGATGTGCTGTTTGTTTCAGCAGAAAAGACCTGCCCGACGCCTCAAAGGAAGGACTAAATCCCCACGTGGATTTCTAAAATGAACATGGCCTTTTTATCCGACAAGCACACATCCCTTTTCTCCCTCCTCCTCCTCTTCTACGTTCCTCTCACCTGTCTGTGCCAGTCAACCAACAGCAGTTCAACCAGTCCCACAATCAACACTACAACCACCTCCTCTCCTTCTTTAAATGTTACAACCTTGAAGGGTGTGCCAGGCTGTGGCAAAGGACTGCACCCCATTTACAGGTACCTGTGCGACCGTAGGGCAGCATGGGGGATTGTACTGGAGACTTTGGCTTCTTCCGGCTTCCTGTTCAGCATGGGTCTCCTCCTAGGCCTGCTGTTCTGGTCCTTTTGGATCTGTGTCTCATCCAAGAACCAACGCAGCAGTATTGGAGGCACAGTGGCCTGCATGTCCATGTTCCTGTTGGCCACAGCAGGGATCTTTGCCATCACCTTCTCCTTCATCATCCATCTCACTCCTCAGACCTGCCCCACAAGGATCTTCCTCTTCAGCGTGCTCTTCTCCCTGGCCTTCTCATGCCTGCTGGCTCGCTGCCTTGCCCTGCTGGGTTTTGCGGCAGCACGGGGCTGGGGAGAGCCTGCCCTGGCCTTGGGGCTCTTCGCTGTGCAGGTTATCATCTCCACACAGTGGCTGATCCTTGTGTTGGTCAGAGAAAAGAAGCCATGTCAGTATAGCCAGGAGGAGTTTGTTATGCTGCAGATCTATGTGTTGTGCCTCCTGGCTATCAGCTTAATCCTCTGCCTGCACTTCTTGTGCCGCTCCTGCTCCACATACAGTTACAGTTACACAGGGCCCATCAATCAACAGGGGAGGGTACAGGCCTCATTGCTCTGCCTCACAATGCTGCTGTCGGCCAGCATCTGGGTGGTATGGATCACTATGCTTACCAAGGGAAACCCAGAGCTGGGCCGACGGCCAAAATGGGACGACCCAGTGCTTTGCATTGCACTAGTGACCAACGGCTGGGTGTTACTCATGGGACACGGCTTATCCCAGGTTGCCTTCCTCTGCAGGGGGGAGGCCAAATCCAAGGATATCCCTTTGAGCTTTGCTGGCTGGACCAGCCCCAGTGCTGATATCCCAGGGCTCGGCAGTCAGAAGGAAGGAAAAGAAAATGGAAGTTTTGAGACTGATGGCGAGAACAGGAGAGGTGAGAAACTGTCCTTGTAAGCCATAAATTTACTGGAGCCTAATTGAAAGATCGTGGATTGATTGTGAGAGAAGAAAGGCAATGGACAACAATAATTGTGGCTGCAACTAACAATTATTTTAACAATTACAACAACTATTAATTATTCTGCCAATTATTTTCAAATTGTTTTGGTTTTACAAAATGTCAGAAAATAAAATCCCCATCAAATATCTGGGAATTCGAGGTGACTCCTACTTATTTTGTCCAATCAACAGTCCAAAACCAAAGATACTCAATTTACTGTCATAAATAACCACTTCATGACAGTAAACCACAGACATTTGTAGTTTTAGTCCTCAGTTCCTTAGATTTCAATATTTGATCAAATTTTGAAAGTTTGATCAAATTTTATTAAAAACAGCTAGAAGTTGTAGACTAGTTAACTGTTGATCAGTCAACAGTCAAATTATAACGTCAAAATAAGATCACGAAACTTTGTCTGAACCATGTCACAATACTGTTAAATGTAGCACAGATGTATAGTGGTTGGCAGCACAATCATTTTAAGCTGTTAGAGACCCTAATACTACTTTCATATCTAGTTTGTTAATGTTAGCTGTCATTAATCAGTGGCCACACAAGACCAAGGTTCAATAGCAATCGCAAGTCAATAGCAAGTCTATCATCCTGAGAGAGGGTCTGTTTTACTGCTTATGGGTTCAACTTTTCCTTCACAAAGGGAATAATGTCTTATTTCTTTAACGAACGATTTAACGAAAAAACACAGACACAGTCTAATTTTTTAGCCCTTTCATGTCCACCACATGTACAGATGCTATCATGAAACATTATCATGGCTGTTTCTAGGCAGCTATTTCAGATTCACTAGGTGACATTCTTTGAATTAAACTTCAAACCAAAATGAATTCAGCTATCGGTGAGCTCAGCTTTCACCTGGGCCTTTGTGATGAACAGTATATAATGAACCGATAATTAGCAAAGTGTATCATGTGTCTCCCTTCAGGCAGGAGAGCTGAGCCGGCTCTGCGGTCACCCTATGAGTCTGGATTCTCCATGACAGTGAGTAATAAACCATTAGGATTAACAATCTGACTCCACATACTCCACAATTAAACACTGTGACCTTTTACTACTGCAGGCGATTATAGCCATTTGATTTTGTAAGGTTAATGAAAGCACAGTTTATCATGGGCATTAATTGCAGTGACAGGATGAATGTGTGATGATATGTGTGTATGTGTGTTTCAGGAAATCGACACTGACAAAGATTACACCATTCCTCGCCCTCAGACCACCAACTACAGGGAACCTTATGATGAATATTATGGACAAGATTAAAACCACATTCATTTTCTGTGTGATGAAACTGATACAAAAGCCAAAGCTGAGGATGATCCAGCTCCTGCACTAATCTGTATTTCAAGTACTTGGCACAAAATGTTTCATTTTCTTCTGCAAATGTAAATATTTCTGCATAGTGTTACAAGAAATGTTATTTCAAATCTGTCAGTAGGATGTAAAAGCCTTCATCCCTAAGAGGAGAAAGAAAAGACTCAGTAGGATGTCTCATCTGGTGGAGTTTCATCATCAAGGCTGGATGGGTCCAGATAGCCCAGCTTTCAACTGGCGGGAAATCCACATCACAAATACTTAGCGGAAGTGAATTTTTATGTTGGTGTGTGTGTGTATGTGTGTATGTGTGTGTGAGTGTGTGTGTGGTGTGCACACTGTTTTCTTGCCTGAGATGGTATATAATAGCCCTGAGGTGATAGAGGAGGCGTGAAACTGTCACTCTGAAGGTGCCAAACTGCAGAGCAGAGCAGAGGCATCTGTGAACTGCAGAGAGAAGGGGTGAGAAGAGAAGGAATGAGAAGAGGGGAGAGAAAAACAGCAGAGTAGAGGAGATTAAATGAGATGAGACAAGACAGGAGGAAGATAGGACAGGAGACCTGTCAGCACTGTGGGAGTCTTGTGCCATTACTGATTAACATCTTCATATTCAGTTACAGTTGTTGGATGCTGTGATACACCAAAAACAATAGATAGCCCTGTGTACATGGGAATATGTGAGGAATACAAGGAATACAAGGTATGCCTTTTTTCAATTACAGATATGTTCATGTTTTTTTTATACTTTCCTGTAACAAGTGCTGCCAATAAAAGGTTCATCTCTTACAGCCTAGATTTGTTTGCAGTAGTTTCACACCACCTTTGCTTCTCCCACTCACAATCTGCACAGATGGCAAACCCAAGGCCAATTACTCTCCCAACCAGAATCAGTGCCATGCCTCCAGGCATTTGCTGCAAACTGGAGCCTCCATCCTCACAGGGGGCAGGATGGTAGTAGCAAAGCTAAACCACCAGGGGGCAATGTCTAGGCATACCAAGTGACACTGACCTGCTCAGGCTGGATGAGAGAAAACTAGTCAGAAGTGTCAAGTACTAAACTTTTATTTCCTAACTGCAATAACCAAAGGCTCACTTGTCTGGGTTGACTCATTTTGGGATGGTCTGCTCTGCACTTGTTTTCCTCCCATAGTGGCCTGTAGTGACTGCCATCCACAAAGGTCAATTCCTCACTCCAACAGATGCAATATTCACTCACAACCCCCCTCTTATCACAGGGCCTTCAATCTATTCTTCCAATTAGTCCAACTTCAATTACTCACAGAGAGCATGCAATCAAATTGGCAATTGGCCTCTTGTGCATTAGAGCAATTAGCAGGGATATGAGGTTTCCCGTCACATCCAACCCATTTACGGCCATTAACTCCAGATGCAATTAAAGATTGTTCCAGATTGTTCCCCTTGGCAGCAATGAGAAAGTTGGAGGCGGTGGAAAAGCTTATCGCGCAGTTGATTCAGTCTGGAAGAACAAAAGTCAAGAGTTAACACTACAGCAGAGCGGTATTAATCAAGTACAATTGTTGCCTTCATCAGTCATCTGACTCACACCGGCTAACGCGCCACTGAGAGGGAAAAGTTTCAAGACAGTCAGAGACAGGATTCTTCTCAAACCTGCAAATCCTCACAGCTCCTATATTATGTCTAATCAATAACAGTTCTCTTTTGTCTTCTTCTGGTATAGAGGGGCTGTAACATTTAAAGCAGTGCCTCCTGATTGGATAAACTCATTCCAGTCAAACACTGGAAAGAAAATGATAAACTCAATCATAGGAAGGAAATAGCATAATGGTCCCCAGCTCCAAAACCAAGAAACATATCTGGGCCTGTGCTCACCTCCAGATAACAATAGCGTAGGAGTGCTTGGGACAATAATGATAAACCTGAGAAAAGCATAGGGCTCAGGTAATAAGTATCCAAAGACCAGTATTAAAAACCAAACAGTTTATTTATTATATACATTCAATAATAATGAAGAGAATAAACAGAAGGCAGACACAAGGATGGCAAAAAAAACATTGTGAGAAAATACATGTCACTTATTGGAGAAAAAAAAAATCACTTGGATAAATGAGCTTTAAAGAGCATGTGACAAAAAAAAAAACTCCACATGCAATTCAAACCCATTTAATAAATCCCTGTACAAAAACTCCCACTGGGTTGACTTGAGCACAGTGCTGGGATTCAAGGGGGGAGGGGGAGGGGGGTATAACCTTTGTGTCTGTGTTGGTCCAGCACACCTCTGCAGTTATGTAGCCTCACAAATTAGAGTCACTCCAATTAGAAGAGATGAAAAACAGGCAAAAGCAACCCACAGGAGTGACTGCAGCCGCACCACAGTTGCTGCTCGATAATGATTACACCACCTCAGTATTTTGCCAACTGGACGAGTGAGGTGGAGATGCTGTTAAATGAGCATCTCTGTGGGCAGGTTCACAACAATGCTCTGTGCCGACCTCGATGCCAGATCAACAGCCTCATCTCTGTGTGGTAACATTTCTTTTTACAGAGCAGCTTAAAGGCGGAGTTATCGTTTTAATGAGCCCATGTCGTCACCGATGGACTTTTTGAGATTTATTTCATTATAAAAGCGACCCACAGGGGTCCAGACATATCAAATTAAACTTTACACATCTGATATGACTGGTGATTACCACGACGACCACAGAGGCACAGAGCAGAGATAACCCAGATTATTGAAGCGGACCAAATCGGCTTCCATAAAGCGACTGCAGGCCTCTTGCCTCTCCCCTCCCCACCCAGACACACTGTAATGGACCTTTACTGAGATTCCTCTGTCACTCCTGTCACCTTGCATTACATAACATCCAAAGTTCTTTCTCCATTTCTGCTATGTAAACACCCCGCCCTCCTCCTCATCCCTCTTCCTCCAGCACTATGATTTGAATTCATGCACAAATGAAAAGATTCTCTGACTGACACCCATCCTCTCTCACAAAAGCATGCATAGCAACACTTATGATAATACTTGTAAGGGATAATAAGACAAAAAAAGAGGTAATGCACGTCGGAAATACTCATTGGACCTACTGCACACAGCTCACAATCATACAAAACAACATTTCCCCTCCTCACACTGACTGCTCCACCCTGAGCACACTGTATCCCCTGGTTTAAAAAAAAACAAGACACAAAAAACAGTGGGGGATGTTGTTATTCTGTCAGCTAAAGATGAATGGCTCAGCTTCTCACCTTCACCATCAAGCCACAATGTCCCTCGACTAACCACCCACGCATTGTTTCATTGTTCAAAAGGTGGCCACTGCTGGGCCAAAGGGCCTTTCGACATTGTGTGGACATCTCCCCATTTACTTTGTCTGTAATTTGGCCCTGTTGGCAAACGCAATTCAAAATATCCGCTCGTGTCTACCTCTGCCTTTCTGCATATCCCTCATGACTCCATCTACTCCGATTTCCCTTGTCTGCAGCAAACACCTCTGCAACTACAGCATGTTCATGTGTTCATTTTAATTTCAGAAAAACAGAGAATAAATTAGTGCATGGAGCAAATCAAATTTCAAATTTCCCAAATTGCTGCAACCTTTTAAACAACATGCATTCTCTGTCTTTTTCGAGCATCAATGACATTTCCCTGGGTGCTGTTTCAACACTGCACTGAAAAATACAGCTTCAACCCACAGATAAACAACATAACGTAAAAGGAAAAAAAAAAATTCAACCACAAAAATAAGAAATACATCAGGACCAAAAATGTGCTTTCTTCAGTAAAATCTTTGGAACCAAAGAGGCAAATAATAGCAATAACAACATAGTGAGAGTATATGCAGATGTAATACATAGGACAGAGACTTGGTCTATAAATTGTCTGCTTGCCAGTCCTTTTATGAAGCCTTCAGACAGACCGGTAAAGAGAACTTTAAAACTATTCAGAGCAAACACTCCCAGAGAGCATGATGAAGGATTTAAAATTACAAAATGATGTGGACAACGAGTGAAAACAGTGAATATAAATAGAAAAATTCTCATTACTTCAAGACTCCATTATATGACTGCAATGTCTTTGTTTCAAACGGGCTTCACTTTATTCTAATCTGGGCTGTACTGTTGGGATCTACTGTTCTGCTGAGTTGAGATCAGACACCATTTCCACTCGTGGAGCAGCTCTGCCTGACGCCTGTAGGCATAAATATCTCAATTGGCCAGGAGGGATTCCCATTTGGCTGACTGGCAGATGATTAGTTTCTCATGTGGGTGTTCCTGCTTCAGATCAGCTTTGCTAAATCTAGTTCATTTGTGTTCGACGGTTCTTTGTCCATCTGACCCATTCATTCATTCAGCGGCGCCGCTACAGCTGGAATGTCTGACAGTCCGGGACATATAAAGAAATGCACCAAGTCCTTTTTTTTTTTTTTGTTTTGGAAGAAGGTTGAACCTTTGAGGGGAAGTGTACTGGATTCTCAAAGTGGACACACATACAGGTTCTGTTCATAGCTGAAAGGGCCATAAAGTGATTCAACGTCCCAGCTTAGTGTTGCACTTACAGTAATAAAGGAATATGTCTCGGCCAGCAGTCAGGACAAATCAATGGCTCTGTCACTGAAAATAATGGACAGTTTTCCACATGTCCACATTTTATATATATATATATATATATATATATATATATATAATGACTGACATGTATATGTCTATGCAATTTCTTATCAATGGCA